>JAABNX020000044.1:12418044-12483810 GCA_015163995.2 Mormyrus lacerda
TTGACTTAAACTCCACACACCTGGAGATATACCCCAACATCCTATTGGCCTTTTTTATTGCTTCCCCACACTGGCGAAAATGGGACATGGAAGCATCAACATACAGTACAAAAGACTGGTGAGGCAGTTGAAGGTAAAGCATCTCCTTCATCTTATCAACTCCACTCTCATTTGTAACTGTCCTCAACATATCCGACATTTATCCTGTATCTTGTTCTCTTTTCCTCACACAGCACTGTAACCTATTAATTCCCAGCCTTCTCTCAATCTTTTATGATCTTCCCCCTCATCTTCTCAGCTCCTTGCTCTTATCTTTTGTCTCTTGCCCCCTCCTCAATCCCTGCCTGGACACCAGGAGCTGTGTGATGACCCCCACCTGTTTGTGGATGGAATCAGTGCCCATGATCTGCACCAGGGACAGCTGGGGAACTGCTGGTTTGTGGCAGCCTGCTCCAGCTTGGCCTCCAGGGAGTCACTGTGGCAGAAAGTGAGTGTGTGTGTGGATGATAGAGAGAGAGGATATGTGTGTCTGTGTGTAATGAAAAGACCTTGTTCATTTGAACATGCAGAGGTGTAAGCCGCACATCATGGTATCCATCATCCAAATGGCTATCCTGGTCAGGGTCTGTTCCAGCAAAAGGCTGGTCACACCCTGGACTGATTGCCAGTAATTTGCCGCATACTATGGGAAATACAAATACACCAGTTAGCCTAACCACGTGTGATGAACTGTGGGAGGCACCAGAGGAAATCCATGTGACATGTGACAAACATGCAAACCCCACATGCACACAGCAGAGGTGGCATTCAAAAACCCCCAGGACTGGAGTCTGACACCCCTGAGCTATCAGATACATTGATATTTGACTTTTCTATCCCAATTTTTATTACTCTGTCAATTATTCTGATGAAATAATGAAGTTGCCTTGTCTTTTAAAAGGTAAATAGAAAGATGCCCAATGGTTGTCAAATAGGCTTCTGTTTTAGAAGAAACAATGACACTGTAATTATGATACTCTTATTGTGTTCAATATATAGCTAGCTAACGAGTCACCTTGTGGGACATGAGCGGCCCCTGCCAGACCTCTGACTGACGTGGCTGTTGACAAACAGCTTGATTTTCTTTCCTTCTCTCCCCAACCATTTTTGCTCAGCAAGCCATAAAGAATTACAGTTTCCCTGTGATGGACAAAATGATGCTTCATTAACCATTTGCTGTATTTTTTGACCCCAGGAGAAGGTGCTCTTGATTTTCTCTGGGGCATGCTTTGTGCTCTTTTTTGGAAAGACAGCACCATCTAGTGGAGTCAAAAATACAGCAAATGGTTCATGAAGTATCATTTTGTTCATCACTATGGTTGACACTCTGCATCAAGGACCCATACTGGAATCTGTAATTCTCCTGTTTGCAGAAATGTGAAACAACAAACATTGTAAATGATTTAAACTCATTTTTTCAATGCATTTTTATTTTCAAATTTACAGAAATCGTCATATGTTACAGTATTGGGAACCAAAACTCACTCACTCAAATGGTTGATGTGACTATAAATTTGACTAAATTGTGACAATAAAGCCCCACCTGATTTACCTTCACTTGTTCACAGAAATGGCACACAGAAGACCACAGAAACTTTTAAATGTGAGAAATAAGATGACTGATTTAGTGAGTTACTCCTGCTGTGGGTGGAGAGGACATTTTCCTTTGGGGTAGGCTTACAGTGTGAGTTAATTTATGGGTGTGTCCAGGTCATTCCGGACTGGAAGGAACAGGAGTGGGACACAGAGAAGCCTGAGACCTATGGTGGCATCTTTCATTTTCGCTTCTGGCGTTTTGGCGAATGGGTGGATGTGGTGATCGATGACCGCCTACCTACCGTGGACAACCAGCTGGTCTACTGCCACTCGGATGACAGCAATGAGTTCTGGAGTGCTCTTGTGGAGAAGGCCTATGCCAAGCAAGTACAGCCTACAATGGTCTGGAGCCAGACCTTAAAGCAACTTAATAAAACTTATGGGTAGAGCTTTTGTTCTGCGCCTGAACCCTTTTTGTCAACTTATTTGAGGATTTTGGTCTCCAGCCATGTAACTACATGTTACTAGTGGTGTTCTACCAGTGTTGCTCTGCTAGTGTTTTTCAATCAAAGTTATTTATGACCAAGTTCATATGTGACCTATGACCTTTATAAGATTTCCTCTAAATTAGCTAATGTTCACCTCCCCCACTACCTCCTGGCAGGGTATATGGCTGCTATGAGGCGCTGGATGGCGGTAACACGGCTGATGCCCTGGTAGACTTCACGGGGGGTGTGTCGGAGCCGGTGGACCTACTGGAGGGCCAGTATGTTCAAGATGAGGCCACCCGCAACCAGCTGTTCGAGAGGGTCCTGAAGGTCCACAACCGGGATGGGCTCATCAGCTGCTCCATAAGGGTGAGGGGCTGGGCTGGTGCTGAGTGGGTGGGGCACACCTTTTCCTCAGAAGACTTTTAAAATAGTTGTTTAAAAACAAAGCTCTGAAACAGTGGCAGCATAGGCTGCTGCGGCCTGCAGAATTCTGCTCCCAGCTCGAGAGTTGCTACAGTGCTGCCAATGTGGCGGGAATTTGATTGAAGACTGAATGAGGAGGCTCCCAGGAGTCGGATCCTCATCTGCATCCGTCTCCCTCTGCAATGCAAATCCAGAAGCGCATATAAATTGATAAACGACCTGTCACCCTCGCTGACAGTAGTGCTTTATTTACAATCGTCCTCGGGGCTGCTTGAGGACCGTACCTTCACCGCTCAGAGTGCGTCCACCGTCCTGTTTCCCAGGCGACCACAGTGGAAGACATGGAGGCACGGCTGGAGTGTGGCCTGGTGAAGGGCCATGCCTACGCCGTGACCGACGTGCGGAAGGTGCGCCTGGGCCATGGCCTGCTTGCCTTCTTCAAGTCCGAGAAGCTTTGCATGATACGCATGAGGAACCCCTGGGGGGAGAAGGAGTGGAGCGGGCCCTGGAGTGACAGGTAATATGCTGCCCCCTTCAGGCAGGGAGGCCTTTCACACAATTCTTCGGAGTAGATCAAAACGACTTCTGCATTATTCAAGATCATAGGTGATTTTGCAGGGGGTGGAGCCCTTACTGGTCACATGAAAATATATTTGAACATATTAAGTTCAATAAAATTGAATTGTTTTTGAAAAATTTGAAAATGTGGCTTGTGTTTCTATGTAATAATAATTTGTTGCAATTTATTTACTTTGTTTTTGTGTTACAAATTTATTTATCTGGATGAATGACTAGTTGGGCTCTCTCACTTTGCACCCCTCGGAGAAAAGCCTACGTCCAGAATGATCATTAATGCTTCAAAATAAATGAAAATGACAGACTTTGTAACCGTGTTGTTACAGTTTTATTTGGGGGTGTGGTCTGAGCAGATGTATCCAAGCTAGCATTTTATGATGCATTATGCTCTGTGCTTCACAGAATCCCGCTGGTGAGGGGGGTCACTGCAAGCCTGGGAACAAAATGGGCTTCAAGTCACAGGCAATTCAGGAACTGGAAGAGAAGGGTCATAGGTTTGAATCCCAGGCGGGGGATCTGCTGTAATACCCATGTGATGAGTGCTTATCCTAAACTTTTCCTATTTGGGAAGCTATTTGGAGTTAAGGAGAAAATAAACAATATAATTAATATCTGGTAGTATTTAAAAGCAGAAATATCTGGCCAAGTGAAGGGGTTACAACCATGTATACGGCATCATTTATTGAGAAAATATCTGGACGTGTGAAATGGAGGCTGGCTGTTCTAGCCGGAGAATAAGGTCTATTGTGTTAGTCATTCCAGACTCCAGCAAAATAGTCGAACCAATATGTTTGCCTCTGGAAAGCTGGTGCTGAGTGCTCTGTTCCTCTGGCTGCAAGATGTCAACAAGCAGACCAGCAGCCTGCTCCAGCAGGGGTCAGCGAGCACAAAGGCACAGAGGAGGAAAGATATTCAACATTCACTGTGGCCAAAAAGTTCTGCCATCTGAAATTCCAGCTCTTGCCATCTGCCCAGAAGCCGGATGTTTGAGGTTGTAATGAGAGAACAGCGATAAAGATTCTCTACGGGCCTCTGTCTCCCTCTCCTCATTTATACTGTTCTCCTCATCCACACTCAAGCCTGACAGATATGGGGAAGATTCCAGATTTGGCTTTAATGTCCATCTAAATTATTCAGTTGGCGAAGGATTCCTATTAAATTTTGAGCCCAGAACATTTTATTGGCCAAATGTAGGACATACTAGAATAGGTTTGGTGCAGGACAAAGACTTGAGTCAAAAAGTGCATATTGACGTAATACAACAATGCATATATAATATAGAACATATAATATAGACAATCTTTTTGCAATAGTTCCCAAATTAATTATCCTGGCTTTAGCAAAGATATATGGCTGCTATGAGTTCTCCATTTCTTTATTAACAAATATAACCGTTGCTTTCATATAATTTATATTTAGTTTTGAAAAAAGGGTTTAATATTTGCCAATTATCAGAGGTGGTTTAGGATTATATCTTCAGATTTCTTGTATTTGTAACAGTCTCTTTGCTGTGGTGTTGTGAAAACGTAAAACAACTTGGTTGGATTCTTGAGATGGTTGATTTTAAATCACACTATGATGGCTCACAAGAAAGCAGGGAAGCTAGCTTTAATGAATGTTTTGGATGGCTTTTCAGTTTTGCTCATTTTATACCCAGATATCTACCTCTTTCAAGGGTTCAGCAGAAACTCCCTGCCTGGGATTTAAGCCCAGTAGTTTCTTGTCTTAGCTCCATATCCTTAACCAGTGCTCCACCTACTGTCCTTGTGTGGTTCTGTGAGTTTTGCCAGCATGTCACTTCGTTACACATTTGGCTGGCGTGATATTTAGAGCAGTAGTATCTTGTTACAGCATTGAATACCACTGGGTTGTTTTCCTGTGTGATTTTCTACATTCTGATATGGGATTCGGTGGTTGGATGCATCTGCTGATCAGGTATCATTTGGGTGAAAGTTGGACATGGATGCTTGCGTGTGAGCCCACAGCACTGGCATCTCACTACAGTTCATCCACCATCTGTCCTGTAGTTCTGAAGAGTGGAAGAAGGTGAGCCGAAGTGAGCGGGAAAAACTGGGGGTCACTGTCGAGGATGATGGGGAGTTCTGGTGAGGTGCCACCCTTCCATAGCATATACATGTTAGATGTATTTATGGGGATGATGGCCAAACAAAGCCTCATGAACCATTTGCTGTTTTGGCTTGCTTTTGAGCACCATCTAGTGGGGACAGAGAATACAGCAAATGGTTCATGAAACTTCATTTTGATTTCACTAGTAACTCAAAGCTCAAACAGATAAAAATTGCAAAACAGAATCTTCTGTACCTCAACCACTCCACATGATGTTGGCTCATGCGGTCTCATTTAGTTTGCAGTCTGTCACTATGTTACGCCTAAAAGTTCTTACCCTACCCTTGATCTTGATGAATCCAGGATGAACTTTGAGGACTTCTGTCAGTATTTCACGGATCTGGTGTTGTGCCGTCTGATCAACACCTCCTACCTAAGCATTCACAAGACCTGGGAGGAGGAGGTGATGCGGGGCTCCTGGGTTCACTGGGATGATCCATTGAGGAACCGTGCTGGGGGTTGCATCAACCACAGGACCACCTTCCTTCAGAATCCTCAAGTAAGGACTCAGTGACCACTTTCTAGTAGAACCTAGAATAAGTATTCACCGTCCACCTCAGGCTCATGGTGACCTGATCCTGACACACCTTCCTTGGTTCTTTGTGTATGAATGAGTGACATTATCCTGTCATTTTCACCCGCAGTATGTCTTTGATGTAAAGAAGGTGGAGGATGAGGTGCTAATCTGCCTGCAGCAGAAGGAACAGTGTGGCCGACCCCGAGAGGGCAAGAGGGAGAACCTGGCCATTGGCTTTGACATTCACCGGGTGACCAGATGCCTGGGGCGACATTGGGAGGGGCAGGGCTTCACTTAGGGGAAGGTAACATAGATAGTGTAGTAGGAGAGAATTAGATGTGTAGCTGCAGATCAGACATAGTTCATGTCAAGTGAAAATACTGTCATTTCAGATACATGAAACAACTGCAATTCCTTCGAGCAACAAACAGAAATAAGGGCAGGGATAGATGGTGAATAGATGGATGGGTAGACATCCGGGTAGATGGATAGATAGAACACAATACATTTTAATACACAACAACACACAACAACAATGACAACAAATCCTGCAAGTAAACAGTTGTACAAGATAGTGAAAAAAGACATTATGATGCAATTATTTTGGTGGAGACTTTTTTAGTCAGCGTTCCTTGAGTTATGTGGGAGTTGATAAGTTTTGTTAGATGTGTCGCTTCCCATAATGGGAAGATTAGGAGACGGGGGGTAAATCTGGCTGCAATGGCAGTGGTTAACCATTTAGTATGTTTGGCTTGGGATGGGTGGGTTGAGGACATTGACAAAGCTAAACGAATGGCTGGGTTTATGCATCTCACCCGCCACTAGGTGGAGCTCAACAGGAAGTTCCGCATGCATTCAGCTCAGCATAAAGTGGGCGGCTCCATCTATATCAACTCACGCTGCGTCTTCCTGAGGAAGGAGCTGAAGGAGGGCCGTTATATCATCATCCCCACAACCTTCGAGCCAGGCCAGCAGGGTGAATTCCTGCTCCGCGTCTTCACTGATGTGCCTTCAGACTGCAAGTAAACCAGCCAACTCTTATTCTAATCGATCTGGTTGAATTAGGGTGGATCAGTAAGCAAAAAAAAAAACTGTAACTGAACTGGGGTCAGTGGTGGAAATTTCACTGTAGGAATCTCTATTATCGAGGGTCAAATTTCTGTTAGAAAGACAAGCCAAGCTTACTTTCAACCTATAGAGTAGCTGTATTATGGTTATGGAAGACTGGCCCCCCTGAAAATGTTTCAGTGACTCCTCCCTCTGATGCTTCCAGCACATAGTGTCTTAATACACGAATAGATGTATCGTGCCTTGGCTGGAGATGAAAGCTTCAGTGGTTTCTCCCAGCTCTCCCTCTTTCTCTGGGTATGTCTGTCTGCGAGCTCATCAGTCTTTTTCGCTTTGGCTCAGAGAGCTGACTCTGGATGAGCCAGCCCAAACCTGTTGGACTGGCATTTGCGGCTATCCTCAGGTGGTCACACAGGTGCATGTGTTGGGAGCCGAGGGCCTCCAGGGCCCGGACTCTAACGGAGGTAAGCTTCACCCCCTGCCCCATGGACAGAAAGGATATAACAGATGGGAGTGATATACAGACGGACATAGGTTAACCCCAGCTTTTCCTCAGCTTGTTTCGGAAGTGACCTGCGATTGTGTTCGAAAGCCTCGTGTCCTTGGTAAAGGCTCCATCCATTATACATAACAGGGACAGCTCTGTCGCTTTAACGTTCTGGGCCAGGGCTGTTAATACATAGCGAAGCAGAGCATGGTTTTTCAGATGAGTCACATGGTGCTCTTCCATACTAACGCACAGAACTCCTATACCTGAATCCACAGAACTAGAGAAACACCTTGCCAACAGCAGATACATTAGCCCCACCCAGTGGGTAGTAGCTGTAGGTGTCATGGTAGCTTTGTGCTATTTAAGTTCATTTTAAATAGTACTGTATTTAATTTAGCTAATATGCATTAGCTCATTGTTTGTCTGTCCATTCTCTATAGTTCTTCCGCATCCGTGGAAGTTGCATCACGACTGACTAGCATCTATCTCGTTTTAGCCCTGAACCCGTACGTGATAATCACCTGTGAGGGCGAGAAGGTACGGTCACCAGTCTTGAAGGACACACGATGCCCTGACTTCGACGTCAAGGGCCTCTTCTACAGGAAGAAGCCCAAAGAAGCCATCCATATAGAGGTGAGTGGGGGTTCCTGAGTCACGGAGTGAGGCAGGCCTCCTTTCACGCGCGCTGCTCTTAAATTTTACATCTAGAGGGGCCTTGGATTTTTTTCTTTATATACTTCTGTTAGTACAAATTGGTAAATCAGAAATTTGGCTGAGCTGATTACTCCCTCTTCCCAGCACTGTATCCCCATCATTCTCTCTCTGCGTTTTCTTACTCATTCCCTACGGCAATTCCACACAGGTGCTGAACCTATAGCTAAGCTATGATACTGTGCGGTCTCTCTCTAACCAATCAGAGAGCTTATTGAGTCCCATGGCTAATTTGCATTATTTGGAATTGTTTGACCAGCACAAGGCCTGGAGTGTCACGGAGAAGCTAAATGGAAAGGCTAAAAGAAGCTAAATGATTAAACAAGTCGAATAGCTAATAGGAAAAGGAAAAGCAGCTGTAAAATGGAAATGCAAATGGAAAGGGAGCTACCCTTTTAAATGCCAGATTAAAACCTGTATTCTTAGTTCCAATTGTGAATTCAGTTATTTCTGTTTTTAAACTGCATTTTCAAATAGATTTTGAAATTCCATAATTCCATTATTTGTGTTGGTTTTGTAACTCCTTTTTAAATTTGAACTGATGGACTCATTCATTCATTGATTCATTTTCCTCCATTCATCCGGTGCTGGGTCACGGGGGCAGCAGTCTAAGCAGGGATGTCCAGACTTCCCTCTCCCCACCCACCTCCTCTAGCTCTTCTGAGGGGATACCAAGGCGTTCCCAGGCCAGCCGAGAGATAAAATCTCTCCAGTGTGTCCTGGTTCCGCCTAATGGTCTCCTCCAGGTTGGACATGCGCAAAATACCTGCCCAGGAAGGCGTGATCTCTTTTATAAATTCGTTTTTATAATTCCACTCTTTACTACACAATTAGTTATTGCTAAATGAAATGCTTTATTACTATTTCCATGACACCGGTGGTCCTCCATATGTCTGCCTCTTTTTCATGCTATTTCAGTGACCAATCCATATCAGTTGGCAGATGTTTTTCATGAAATGGTTTGACACTTTTTACTCTTTATTCCCTTTGTTTTTGTCTCCAAACTAATGAGCAGATCTTCAACAAGAATGTGATCATGGATTCTTTCTTGGGTCAGGTGACCCTCACCAGTGAGCCCAATAACCGGCAGGAGCAGCACACGGTGAACTTGCGTGATAGGGGCAGTCGCCAGGGTAACGCCTTGCCAGGCACGCTCACCGTCAGACTGATCACCTGCAACGAGCTGACCAGTATCTGAGCCTCAGTCTTCTCTTGCTGAAGCCTTGCCCCCTTGTTGCTACGCCTTATACCCCTGCACACGGGACTGTGTTTTGCAACAGACTTTACTTTGCTCTCTAAATATATATTCTCTATATTCTGCATGTATGCCAACTTTTATACAAGGGCTATGCATCATTTTGAAAGGAATACCCATCAGCTGAGCAGCTAAGTGTTGTGTCCATCATGCATTTGGACCCTCCCCTGTTTCAATAGACTCACCCTTTCTGTACAGTCCAGAAGCCATTGACATGGAATGCCTCAGGGCAGGAGGTGGTTCTTGTTCCCTAGAAGAACTTCTTGCTGTTCATTTGAGAGAACTTAATTCCCAGAATGCAATAGAAAGCTATTCTGTGATTTTCTCTAATGCGTGATTGACATGTAGCATCTATCTTAGCAACATGTGTACATATGCATACATTTTTTTTCACTTGAAGACGTTGATCCATGTGCCACTCTTACAGAAAAGTACTTTGTGGGACCAAAGACGACAATGTTTTGATTGTCCAGCAATCCTTAGATGTCCAATGAAGGCCTTGCAATGCTTTGACCATCCAAGGATGGATGTTTGATACTTTGACCATCTAGTAATGCCCATTCTGTGTTTAGATCTTCCAACAATAGTCATGCAGTGCTCTCTGTGAGATACAGATTAGGGAACAGTTGACAGCAACATGTATGCGCTAGTATGTGTCTATAGATTGATAGATGCTGCTAATGTCAGACATGCAGAGAACCTAGCAGTGCTATAACCTTGGGGCAGATATGATGGTTCCTTAGCTACTGAACAGGATTATTGACTCATGGCCCAGCAGTCTCAAGAGCAACACAGAGGACACACATTTCCTGCTTGTTTTTTTTAAAGAGTAATACAGTTCATCTGGGAATTCAGCTGGATCTCCTCTGACTTTGTTCATGTTTGTTTTTGGAGAGAAAGATGCTCAATGACAGTGAAAAGACAAAAAAGTGAAAAGTACCGAACGGAGTATGGTTTGGTTTATCAATGACTATTATATCTAATAACTTGTGGGATCATGACTTTCTTCCCAGGGTGGAATATCACTCTGTTTGAGATACAGACCAGCAAGAAATACCAAGTTCTGGAAGACAGACCTCATTGAAAGTTATTTATTATTTTTATGTGATTTTTTTTTAAAATAGGCTCCTGACACTTGCATCAGTGTATGTTCCAGCGAATTGGGAGAGAATAGCCGAAACAGGATTACCACTAAAGCAGCAACACTGCATATTTTCTTGGAAGAAATGCAATCAACCCCAGGAAAAGTGTTTGTATACCGAAGCCACGGAGCAACCTTTCTGTGTTTATTAGTATTTTAGTAGCTTTTTTCTGGTTTTAGAGAAAACTGAGGATTTTCTGATTGTATTTGTACATATATATGGCATTATACGAAATGATTATGAAAAAAATGAAATCACTGGAGTAAACGGTTTTATTTTTCTGAACCCAGTTGCCCTTTAAGAGGACAAAAGTTGCATTTATGCTATTCAGCATTTATTTTAATCCTTTCTGTTTTATTGGATACTGCAGAAGATATTTGGCAGCAGATATCAATGTTTTTTTTTTTACAGTGATCGGAGATCAATGTTTTAGTGATGTATTAACATGCACCTGTTTACAGTTCAGAATTTATCAGAGTAAATCTATTTATATATTTATAAGTGTCAAACGATACTGCTCAAGTTGGATAATATATCAATGACTTTCATATATGTAGCTAATATAGGTGATGTTCAGTATTTATAACATTATGGAGTTGCCATTTAATATCCATATGAGAAATGGTGCAATATAAATATTTGCAGCATGCTTTGAGATGCCTGCTGAGATTGGATTTGCTGTGTTATAGATTGCACACTATAAAACACTGTACACTAGCATATATTGGTTCTTTGCAGGCCAGAGGTTAAATAAGGGCAACAATGCTTAGCTGATTTACAGGATTTGATGCCTGTGGGAGGTGGTTGGTTTGACCTAGGAATTTGGGGGCTCTAGTGTTATGTTATGAAAAAACACAGAGTTCTATTCAGTTTAGTCCAAGGTTATACAGCAGAGGGCACTGGAGAGTCTTTGTGGGCTGTTTCTGTGATGTGGATAGTTAAGTTAGAGGTCCATTGAATTTCCTACCCTATGTATGTACTTCCGCAGGCACCCACATATGAAAGGCACTCACCCTTAACCTTCATGGTCCACTTGTTGACTCTGGAAGACCATGATGGTCAGCAGCACTCCATGACCTTTGGTGTGATCCATATTAAGAGGATTAGATTGAATACATACTATTCTAGAATAAAATTCAATCATTTGGCCTCGGGAAGGTAGCTGCAAGAAAATATCACCGAGGCATTTAGCACACTGAAGTCTGCTGTCATGGTACTAAAATACAGTCCAGTCCAACTTAATATTGTCATTCGGAGTCTATAGCACAGTCTGGCTGCAATTTACACTTCTCCTCATTCACACAGCTAGAGTATTCCTGAAGAAACTCATGCAGAGTGCCAAGGAAGCTGCAGGAGAATGTCCTCCTGTGGCTGAAACCTGGGACCCTTTGGTCACCAATACTATTTTTGCCACTAATTTGACCCATATCGCAGTGATGGCTAAATGAAGCTTCATGAACCACTTGCTGAATATTCTGACCCCGCTAGATGGTGCTGTCTGTTCAAAAAAGGGCTCAAAGCATGCCCCAAAGCAAGCCAAGAGCACCATCTAGTGGGGTCAAAAAATAAAGCAAATGGTTCATGAAGCTTAATTTGCCCATCACTACATGATTGCCACCCCTGGACCCTGAGGGTAAAAATGAATAAACAAAACTGATTTGCAGCCTAAATAGACTTAAACTGAGAGTAGAATGTAGGTATGAAAGATATGATTTGAGTATGGCAATTTATTATGGTCCCTATAAGCCAGGTCTTAGCATTCTGTCTCTGTGCTCCTATGCTATTCTATGCTTTGTGGACTGTTTAGTTTCAAGTATTGTTGTCAAGTGTGTATGAAAAATACCATGACATTCTTATGATGCATAATCTCTCCAACTATAAGATGGTCTTGGAAGGGAGGTTGTAACACAGGAGAAGACAGTCTTTCAGTTTGACAGGACAGTAGTGTGACGTAATGGGAGTGCAATGCTACATAAAATACAATAGATGAGTAACACACAGTGAACAGTGCAACAGCATTGAAATGGTACCAGGGAAGTGTGGAAAAACACTACAATACTGTGATATTTGAGAAATACAGGAGATTTTTACAGCACTAGAGATGTATTTAAAGGAGTTGGTATCACAAGGTGTTTACAGTCTTAATTACTTGTGGGAAGAAGCCATCTCTGAAGTGAGCGGTGCAGGTGGAGATACTCGTGTTGCGTTTAGCGCCTGGTGTTAATGTATAAGGCCAGTGATTTCAGAGGCTATCCAAACTGTTCTTTGTAGCAGTATGACGTCCCAGGCTGTCAGGTTACCAAACCACGCTGTGATGCATCCTGTCAGGATGCTCTCAATGGTGCATCAGTGGAAGTCCGTTAGGATCTTATTTCCACTCCGAGGCTTTTTAGCCTCTGCAGGAAGAACAGTCTCTGTTTTGACTTTTTGAGGGTGCAGCTGTTGTTAAGAGACCATGAGAGTTGGATGCCCACACATCTGACTCTACAAATTTTCACAGATGAACCATTGATGAACCATTGTTAAGCAGGGTACGACTGCTTCTGTTCTTCTTGAGGTTGAAAACGATCTCATCTGTCTTGTCGACATTCAAAGTGAGGTTCTTTTGGCAGCATAAAGCCATGTCTTTTACTCCTTTTGCTTTCTTCTTTTGTCTCCATCGCTAATTGGATTAATCACAGTCATGTTGTCACGGTTCCTTGCGGATCACATGCTGTATAATAGGGGGCTAAGGATGCACCGATGTTGAGGGTCAATTTGGACAAGGTTCTTTTGACCATTCTCATTGCCTCGGGCCTGTTAGTCAAACACACAGCTACAGTTGAAGCTGCACAGACCAAGGACTCGTGAGATTTAACACAAGTTTAGGTAGAATAATGGTGTTAAATACAGAGCTATCGTCAATATGCATTGTAAGGGAGATAGCATTGCCTGCACAACTGTTATGTTGGCATGAAAACTGAAATGGATCCAGGGTGGCCGAGCTACGTAGGACACTACCAGTCTTTCCAGAGTCTTCATTATGAAGGAAGTTAGAGATAGGACAGTAGTCATTCAGCCAAGGTGTCATCAGTGCCCCCTGCTGTATTCAGCACCCTGCCTTGCATGCATCAGCTTTTAAGCCTGTTTTCCGCATGCGTGTGTCCTCAGAGGCAAGAGACCTCTGACCCTTGACTCTTGACTTGTCTGTTGTGGAGTTTCGAACACCTGCAGTTCAACTCTAGTCTAAAGATGCTGACTCCAGTCACAAGTCAATACACAATCACATATGCACTCAGATTGTGGTGCGTTGACATGTGCAGTGTAATGCAGACATGAATTTATTTTGTAATTAATGGTACATGATTCATAAATAGATCCCTTATATATGTTCCATGTTTTTTTTCTACTGGGTTAAAGGTTATTATAATGGCTATGGTGAAATCAAGGTGACCAAAAAGAGAAATGGGTTTTGGGCACAAATCCTTTTTGATCACTACCTTCTATTGCTATTTCTTACTTTATCTTTCTGTTTTTTGTTCAAGGTCAGTCAATTCACTGTCAATTTGCTGTCCATACCATACCAAAGGGCCATATCTGTGTTTAAAGTATGTGTTTAACTGCAATTATTCAATGACCAACATCATTCTGGACCACTGTGTTTTGTACGTATTTATTAACTTTATTTATATATTATGTTATTTCTGTATTCATTTTGTATTTAAAGTAAACTTGTGGCATGAATTTGAATTAAAACTTGACCTTGCAGTTTTTCTGTAGATACTACCACTCAAATGTACATCTGCAAGCAGATCATTCTTCATGGCAATTAAGAGCAGAACGGTTTAAACACTTTCATTTGCTAAAATGGACCAGACACAGGTCAATGTGAAACTTGATCTGCAGATTGGTTTGGCTCTGCTGATCAATGATATCAATCTGTCTTTTCTTGAGAGACATTGGGCAGTGATTCAAGTAGCTGTGAATTCTTGGAGATCTAAAGGAACATATGTATTACTGCAAATATGGCTAATTTGGTAGAACCATTGACTAGGTTGGCAATTCTGAAGCTTGGTAAATGCAGAGGTTCCATATTCTTCCCATGACATTTTGGGTTCCTCTGGGTACTCCAGTTTCCCTCTGCAATCCAAAAACATACAATTAGGCTAACTGCTCTCTTGAAAATTGCCTGTAGTGTGTAACTGTGCAACCCCAGCCATCTACGTTGTGTGACCCTGACCAGGAAAATTGGTTTTAAGACACTACAAATATGTAAATAACAATATTTCAAATGCAATACGAAATAATGTCAGGGTCTGATGCATATATGATACTTTTAGTGATATTAAGCTGTAAAGTTGAAATGGGTTCTAAGGAATGCTTGTGTACAATAGCTCTCCCTGCAGGTGGGGAGGAGTGACTTCATGGAAGCATTTTCCACTTTCTGGTCCTAATGAGGCAAGAGTAAGAGTTAGTGTGGAGGGGGTGACTTTGATATCATGTGTCATCCTACTGCCATGTTTTAAGCTAAAAAAAAAAGAAGAGTGAAGAATTTTGGCCCGAGAATGACTAAAAAAGAAACAGCCATGGTAGATGGCAGCAGAACATAGCTCCTGGCTGCTCTTTCCCAAGTCCTCTCAGGCCCCCTTTCGCTACCCTCCACCTTCATCCTGCTGCACATTGGCCCCTCCCACCTCTAATAAGGATCAGCAGCTGTGAATGAGCAACACAGCACCTCTATCACACTGTTCCAGAGTGAGGCTCCTATGAGCAGTTGGATATGATCAAGAGAGCAGGCCTGGGGCAGAGAGAGATACAGTCTATCATGGAGATGGCCTGAGAGACGAAAGTAAGAGAGAACAGCATGCTGAGAAAAACAAACGGAGAGAAAATGGTGTAAAAGTGAGACAACTGAAATCCAAAACAACACTTTTTGGAAGAGGAGGGAGGAGCACCGCTGCATCCTGTTTTATTGACTGCAGTCATCTGTGGCCGTGTAGGAAGCTGCTGTGATTGTTGCCCCAAAGCAGAGTAGCCGAGAGGTAAGTGGTGTCCCACCAGGCCTTAACACGCTCCAGTGCTGCGGTCCTGAGGCTTTGCTTAAAGCCTCTTATAGCTAACACCTCCCCTGCTCAAAAAGGGAGACCTGTTTTGATGGTTGTAATAGTGCCACATAGGTTTTGTCACAGTCAACCACCGGCCTTCGGTTCCATTATGGTTCATAAAATTTTGACAACAGCAAGCTTCTGGAAAATCTGTCCCATGGAGATCGTTGTTGGCGTTATTTTGAGACAGAAAGGTTGGCTAAGGTTGAACAAAGGTCCTACCTGCACTCATTCATGTCCATGGAAACTTACAAGCTTTCAGTTTTGAAGGGCCATAATCTAACGTTCGAGCCTAGAACTGTTTATGCACACAACTCAGAAGATTCCCCCATCATCCATTCTATGCTTTATTAACCCCTTTTAATCACCATCACCAGACAAAACCCCCCCACCCCACCCCAAAGAGCTGCTAGGCGGATTTAGCATCTCAGTGATCTCTAGTCATTCACTATTGTACTTGAATGCCTCAGTGGTTACTGCTTATATACTGAATATTACAGCAGCCCCTGTGTGCTGTTTTTCGGCAACATCCCATGGGTCCAGTATGAGACAGGCATCACTCCTTGAATTTTGCGGCTTGAGCAGCTTCATCTTACTGCTTCTGGATAATTTAAGGTAGTCTAAATAGGGATGTGGGGCCAGGGTGCACTCTTCATCAGTGGAGTCCTACAATATTGTTAGCATGCTAATGCTACTTATTTACTGCTGATTCAGCTTTCACATTTGTTGCGTTAGACGGGCTGACTCTTATTTACACTATCAGTCAAAATTTTTTGCATGCGCCAGGATTTGTATTTACTTAATTAACATTTACTAAAAATACACTCAGTATTCTTCTCTAACAAATAAATTTACAGCATGCTCACCATTTGTGTACCTTTGCTAACAAGAAAATGTCATGTCTTTGAGTGATCTAAGTAACCTCGCCTACCAGTTATGACAGCAGAAAAATTGTGAGGCATTCTTCCTACAAGGGACATTAAACAGAAGTTGAATATACCATCCCCACATAACCACGAAGTTAGTAGGATGCCAGAAATTCAGTTACAAACCCTTTCTAGGTTATAAAGGAAGCTTGTTTTATTTGATTTATATTTTCATTTAAAGTTGTTCACTCAACTTTCCAATGCTTACTAAGAATACAAAATCTGCAATGTATGAAATAAATATGATAAAAGTGGTAAAAACTGTGGTGTGCAAAACCTTTTGACTGGTAGTGCATGTCTCAAGGTATCACTGTTCTTATGAGCTAAATCACATGCTCTGAGTCCTGAGTAATGTGTGTGAGTGGGGATGACAGAAACTGTACAGGAAGTCGTTTCATTGCCCAACTTCGGACAACCTCTTCAGTTCAGGGCTGTCAGCTTCCAGAGCCAGGTGCTCCTTTTACTTTATTGAGCTTGTCATCTGGCTTGAAAAATCTGCCCCCAGACTCTCTGGAAAAAGCCTGAGCAAACAAAAAGCAACGGGCCAGAAAACTTGAGTCGGCGTGTGCAGAACTCTTTGCATAATCAACAAGATTAGCCTGAGGAATCTGAGTAAGCCCAAGAAGAAATGAGCTCCAGTCTCTGTTTCTCCCTCTCATCTGACCTGCTGAGTCAAGGCAAGGATGATTCACATTCAGTGAACTGGGAGGTGTCACGGTGAATACTCTAGAACCGTATGCTAACTAGCGTACAACACATATTACAAATTGCTACACCAGGAGTCTAGCCTGCGGCTTGCAAGCCACGTAACTGCGGCTCTTCTGAGGAAAATAACCGCATTCACATTTTCATGTCTTAACATAATAATGATACTTTCTTAAAGATACATAATTTATTTATGGGTTAATATTATTTTTCTTTTAGATATTTCTTTAGCTATATGTGAATGAGGCAGTCCTTCGCGCTTCTGTGATGTTTTAACAACACCATTTACATCTTCCTCAAAATAATTCTCTTCGATGAGAGTACGTCTCCGGTCAAATGAGTTTTCTTTAGTACCTGAGATTGGATGTATGCTTCAACATTTATTGGGATTCTTAATTCTTTCATATACGTTTTGTAGTAAATCCTCACCACGCCTTCCCGAGTCTTCGTAAAAAGTATTATATTTTCTCCGGTTTACATATTATAGCCAGCTGAGTTGTGACTACATTTGCGCTTCTCGTCAGCACAGCAGTAGCGAAGAGGAGAGTGAAGAGCAGACGACTGCAGAGCCGAAGGGGTGAGAGTGACGACTATCGCTACAGAACTGAACAATGTTGCAATATTAGTTACCTTGGCGCTGTTATGCGTCCGAGTGATTTTAAGCTGAGATGCCCCCCAAAATATGTTTTCTTAATTTTTTTTGTAAGTACTTGAACTTGTGTTTTTCTATTAAATGCATATGTGCCCATATCACATTAAAAAAATCGTATGTCAAACCCCCTTCTCATTGCGGCTTGTTGTAAATCTTGGTTCAGATATTTCGTAAAAAAATGGTTCTTTGCATTAAAAAGATTGCTGACCCCTGTGCATTACCAAGGCATTACCAAGATGGTACAGAATGCTACAGGGTGCTATAGAGTGCTCCTGAAATGGTAGTAGAGGCATCTCTTTTTTTCTGTCCACTGAGAGTCCCAGAGCTTCTGTATGTCTCTCACAGGGCGAAATCCTCTGGAGAGCCACTGTATTTTCCTTCCGGTTAACTGTGATTAAATAGGTAGACTTGGGTGTGTAAATCCCTGCTTTCATTTTCCAGTCCCTGGACACTGTTTTTCTTCTAATGTACCCCTGGCGTCGCTAGAGGACATTAGTTTGATGGCCTGAGTAAAGTGATTGCTATGCTATTTCTATGTTCCTTCAATTGACATTTTTTTTTTGGTTCGTTATTTGTTTTGCTGTACATTTATGTCATGCACTGTGCCATGAACTGTGTTGCTATTTTTTATGTAAGTCAGAGAATTGTGGTCATATATTGGTGGTTTCATGTGTAGGTTTTTCTGTAGCTCTGATATTGTCTGATGCTGTCTCCTTACCCAAAGGTCTGATTTTCCCTCTTTCTGACTTGTGCATGTAATTAATAATACATTTCTCAGTGTAATGATGGATAAGGGGCTTACTCTGCAAGGTTGTTCGCTAAGTGTATGCAAGCATATGCTAATGATATTGGAATTGGTGGTAATATTCTTTATGGAAGTCTGCCCACACGAAAGTGCCGCTTTTCATTCTGTTATGTCTTGCTCCACCAAGGGCTGATTCCACCTCTTTTTGTGTCTGGATTTTTGGGTGGTCCTTATCTCCTTCACCGGGTCCTTATGACATACAGGGGGCCCACATTCTGACTTCTGATGTCCAGGAATAAAACATAACCATGGTCATTCTGCAGCAGGTAAGGCAGGCCATGATAATGTGGTAAGCTATTCTTTGCATTGCCTTATATGTGGGAAGAAAATTTTATTAGCGAAATTCAAAGGGACCTTTCATCTCTCAACGGAATAAGGAAAACCCTCTGTGATGTCACAATGTGACTAGATCATGGGACCACAAGTATGCCAGGTCTCATACTGAATGTAATGCTACATTTCAAAGGGCCAGTGTATAACACAGCAATGCCACCTTAACTATATGCCAGAAGGGTGAGTCAGGTGACCACAAACATACATTTTCTTATATTTTTGCCACAGACTCTAAGCCAATCCCAACTCCTCTGTCCCCCAATGCTCCTTTTGTATGCTGCATATCTATATTTTCCACACTGGCTCAGTGGATATCACCATCACCTACACATCCAAGATTTAATTTCCATCTCCACTGTGTGTTTGTTGCATAGATTTTACATATGTACACTACGAGTCAAGAGTTTGGATACGCCAAGCTAAAGCAAAGAAGCAGCCCTTCATTAATGAGAAACAGGGAAGAGCCAGGCTGCAGTTTGCTGAAAAATATATATTATTCACAAACGCCCACCCATAAATTAAGAAATAGGTTAAACAAAATTTGCTGAGTTAAACATTATGCTGTGGTCTCTTAATTTTTTCTGTGGCTGTATGTTATTTTATACTTTTGATATCTGTACAATTATTTTAAACTGTAGGAACATAGTACAAATATACCTTTCTTTGAGTTTGCTGGTCCAAACTTTTGATTGGTCATGTATATGGCCACATTGACAATAGTAACCAATTAATTTTCTGTGCTATTTATTGTAGCGATATGGGTAACTTCAGTGTAATTAATAATCTTTGTGGTATATTTTAGGATTCACTGTATTTGTACTTATGAATACTTGCTGGGAAGGGTCACTGGAGTAGTTTGGTTAATCAGTAACACCGAATGGAGATTGATTAGATACTGAAATATCAGTGTTAAAAATAGGCAGATTTACTAGGAAACTGGCGATGAATTTCAGATTCAGCATTGCGGCCAGAGTGTGCATTAATGAAAGACCCTTAGAATAAAGTACACTTTTATTAAGAAAATGATTGGGTTCCTGTGAAGGGGGACCATATATGGTTGGATCTCAAGACAGAATGGGAGTTTGACGTTCCCCTCGGTGCTGTGGTCAAGCTGTGTGATTCTGGCCAGTTCCATGTTCTGGATGACGAAGGAAACGTGAGTCTGGGCATTGGTTCTTATAGCTGACTAATGAGGTCTCTCTAATTAGCAGTAACCTACATCTCTATAGTCAGATCAGAATGCATAGCAGCAAAAATAGTCCTTTAGTACATGACCAGTTCATTCTGACCTTGCTAAGGAATGATCAGTAATGCTATACATTAGCTGTGGCTTCATAATGCCTTAATTATGCATTCATAGAACATTAAGTGCATCTTCATAATGCATTCATAAAACATTCATAAGCAACATGTAAGTACACTAATGACAGACTTTATATGATAATAATGTTTGTTGTTAATGTGTATTCAAGCTGTTAAGGTATTTTACGATGCTAAGGTATACATACATTGTGATGGTATGTTAAATGTATATACTTGTGTCTTCAAGTCTTTTTTATGTTGCAAATAGAGCTGATCTAATGTACAAAAAATTTCAGACTCATGTCTGACATCATATATATCATATCATATGAATGTATTATGAAGGTACCCTGAATTTTTATGAATGCAAAATTATGTGCACTGAACGTTCTATGAATGCACAATGAATGCTTTATGAAGGTGCACTGAATGTTATATCAACGCATAATGAGTGAATTATGAAGGTGCGCTATTGTAAAGCATTACCGAATAATCTTGTGCCATAACTGAAGTTGTTTCTTGCTTGCATTTCATTCCGAAAATTGGACACCTTGCCATTTTGGATTTTTAAGTCACATTCTCACACTAGGAGCACTGGCTCTCATCTCTGAATGCCACCAACATCAAGCCTATGCACCCCACCTCAGTGCACGGGGTGGCCGACATGATCCGCCTGGGGGATCTGAATGAGGCTGGCATCCTTCGGAACCTTCTGATCCGTTACCGTGAACACCTCATCTACGTGAGTTCATAGTTTCTTCTCATACTCTAGTTCTAGTATTGTTTCATAAAATGAGCCAATCAGAAATCAAACTCCTCTGATGCTGAAAAACTTCTGGTAAACATGCCATGATGAAACCTGTAAATAATTAAGATGGATATACCGTCACAATACAAAGAGCACCAGAGCATTATATTTTGAGAATCAATTAATATACTTATTGATCTCTGTCATCTAGAAATTCACCGAACCCCAAAACTGGAGTTGGATAACGTGTCAAGAAATTATTTCACCAATTTCTTTGTGTTGATTCACTTAATATTCCTTTGGGTTAATAAAACAAATGTCAAATCCACATTCCCCCATAAAGGGACAGCCTTCATATTACATAATAATAGTCCTTCATTTTGATGACAACAATGTAAAAACCATGTCACCGTAGTCCATGTGCTGATAACAGCAGTCTCCCCTTTATTATCAGGCATAGAGATGCAAAGATAGAACAGACTGTTGTACTCCAGCCCTCAGGGAGCTGTTGTTGTTTGGAACTCAGGCTCTGCCTTTCTTTAAATTATTGATAACGGGATAATGGGCTCTTAAACGATGGATTAAGTCTGAGACTGAGTGACGTGGGAGAGGTGACAGCATGTATACCCCTAAGGGCAAGTTCTTTGTTGTGTTTTTCTGAGGTCTCTGCATTGGATAGATCTAGATGAATTTCCTGAGTTGCCAGTGGTTTAATTCAGGATGTTGTCCAGACAGAGATTAGCTATATCAGTTCAGATAGATTGATCTGGGGAGTGCAGTGGTTAGCACTGCTGGCTCCCACCTCCGGGACCTGGGTTTGAGCCTCTGCCTGGATTTTGTGTGTGTGTGTGTGGAGAGTTTACTTGTTCTTTCCATGTTGTCAGAGGGTTTTTCTGGGTACTCTGGTTTCTCCTCACAGTCCAAAAACATACTGAGTCTCATTGGAGTTACCAAATTGTGTGAATGGTGAGCGTGCCCTGTAATGGGCTGGTGCCCCATCTTGGGTTGTTTTGGGCCCTGTGCCCACAGACTCTGGACCTCCCTGTGACCCAGAATAGGGGAAGCAGTTATGGAAAATGGATGGGTGGATAGTGTTATCGGTACTGTGTGGTATAAGCAGGGGCTGCTGGTTGGGTCACACAGAGCTGTTCAGCAGCACCAAGCTTAACAGTATTTGCATAGTTAAACCAGCTTATTTTCTGCACAACACACTTTTGTCCCAGCAAATGCTCTTTTAATCATTTCAGTCATCCCCCACTTTAATGTGAGGAATTCCAACTTCATTGAGCTGTAGATAAATATGTTTCTAGCAATGACTGTAACTGGCATTTTAACTGACTGTAACTGGGATTGTTTACTTAGTTGGAAAGGAGAGATATTCGCATGTAATAATACCTGAGCAAACAAACCATAGTCTTTGGGAATAACTCTTGTAGTTCAATAAGTAAAACACTGTGCTACAAATGGAAAGGTTGTGGGTTTAAATCCCAAGTTGCACCCATCAATTGTAACATGTCACTCTACTGTGAGTTGCTTTGGAAAATACTGTCTGATATGTTAGTTTCATGAAAATGTGCTGACCTAGAAAGTTACCATTGATTATGCACAGTAGTTGATATTTAGCTAAAGGTTTCTGTATCGTTCAGATTAGCTAACATTTTTTTCCTCCCATTGCAAATTACATTTTGTATTTGACTCATAAAAGTTTACGAGAAGAATCCCAGAACTGTGAAGATAAAAATACATAACCCACACGTAGCAGTAGATATTGATACAAATGCCAAGCAAACTATATCCATCACGCACTGAATAGTACAGCCCAAACTTAAAAAGGCCAAATGAAGTACTAACCGCTTACTTATCTTTCCTAAATACTCAAACTTAATTGTGGCATACTGTATGACTAACCAGCAAGCACCTGATAGCGCAGCAGCTTGTCAATTCAGGGCTGGGGAAAAATATCCTTTCCAGTTTTACTGTTTATCTGTACCCCACCAACGCAGATAGAGCTCTGTCTTTCTTCTGTACCAGCAAGAAAGGAGAGTCATGGACCCATAATGTCCCATTAAAGCTTGTTTCAGTGGCTGGTGATTGTATATTTTTACTGGTGAGGCACTGCATCATCTAATATAGGGACTTCATGGACCTTACTTCACTGTGCAGAAAAATACAAGCCGTAAATCACTGCACCATGAACCTCATCTACAGCACCTCTAAGATTATGTTTAGATTTGTGTGGGTACAGCTATATCATGCCTCTGTTTTATGCAATACTGGATATAGTCTTCCATATAAATACTTTTGAAGCACAATATGTCAAAAACTATACAGTATAAATTGTTGAGTTGCCTGAAGTTTGTCTGGGTGTCTCACTTCCATAAAAACAGAATATATTCCAAGGTCCTAAGTTTCCTCAATTGCCATTCAAATATTTCTTTGATTGAAGCTTCTGTATTTTGTCTTTTTCCCCTCCTGTGACTGACCTTTCACCTTTGACCCAGCAGACCTACACAGGGTCGATCTTGGTGGCAGTAAACCCCTACCAGCTGCTGCCCATCTACACGCCAGATCACATCCGCCTCTATATCAGAAAGAAGGTGGGCGAGATGCCACCCCATATTTTTGCCATCGCCGACAACTGCTACTTCAGCATGCGAAGCAGTGGCAAGGACCAGTGCTGCGTCATCAGGTGCCGAGTCTCCTCTGGGGAATTGGATGGATAGCAAGCACTCAGCCAGCCGCTGAGATACAAATATGCCAACGATTAAGCAAACAGCAGTCACATTAAACCTACAGCTAAGACTCGACAAGCACATGCAAACAACTAATTATTTTTAAATTTTAACAATTATTAGATGGTTGTGCTTCTTTTACTGATGTGATGCTGCGTTATGGTTTGTATTGCAGAGTGAGCTTTCATTGTCATCTTTTGTTATGGTGTGCTGTTGTCTGTCATGACATGGTTATGTGTTGCCATTTATTCACCAGTGGGGAATCTGGAGCTGGAAAAACTGAGAGCACCAAACTTATCCTACAGTTCCTTGCGTCCATCAGCGGGCAGCAATCGTGGATTGAGAAGCAAGTCCTGGAGGCCACACCCATCCTTGAAGGTCAGGAGCAGACAGCTCTGCAGTCTACAGGCTGTCCAAAAACACCAAACAGCACCCTGGTATTGCTTGCTGATCTGTATTACACAACACAATGGAGACATGTGACTTTGAATTTGGGCTGGGTGATATCATATTGATATTGTATCACGCAAGCACAATAATCACCAGGGCTTCAGATGACAGGTGAAACATTTGGCTGGATGCCAGTTTTTCGGTACCATCTGGATGTTTTTTTATTCCATTAATTTGGTAAGCAGATTAGTAGTACAAATAAAATATTAATGAGATGTGTTTTGTGACACCCAAAAGTTAGTGATAGTACTGAAAGGCTGGCATCATGTACTGTCATCTCATCAACTCAGTAGTTATAAATCATCTGTCAAATGATAGTACTGTTACGTGTGTTATGACTAATCCCTGCTGTGTTCTTTTGTTGCAAAAATATATTTACTGCTTGTCTTTCACTTGTTGCAGCTTTTGGAAATGCCAAGACTATTCGCAATGACAATTCAAGCCGCTTTGGAAAATACATTGACATCCACTTCAATATCAGAGGGGCGATTGAAGGGGCCAGGATTG
Organism: Mormyrus lacerda; assembly: GCA_015163995.2. NCBI lineage: Eukaryota > Metazoa > Chordata > Actinopteri > Osteoglossiformes > Mormyridae > Mormyrus > Mormyrus lacerda. The sequence goes on from JAABNX020000044.1 coordinate 12,442,664, forward strand.
AGCAGTACTTGTTAGAGAAGTCCAGAGTCTGTAGACAGGTTTGTAGACATGTGGATACCACTCATACTTAATGACGCAGGTATATAATTAAGCATTTAGCTATGAAATCTTCAGCAACAAACACTGTCAATAGAATGGGTGGTCTTACAGAAGAGGTTAGGGACTTTCAACTTGGTACCACAATCTTTCCAAAAACTTAGCTCACCAAATTTCTGACCTGAAAGAGATGCCTTGGTCAAGTGCAATGAAGTGGAATCGTCAGGAGGCAAGTTCAGTTATGAAGCTCACGGAAAGGGACCTGATCACCCAGCATGAATACCCAACCTAAATGGCAGCAAATCACACCCGCAATGTTCTAACATTTAATGCAAAGCCTTCCCAGAAAAGCAGAAGTTATTATAGCAACAAAGGTTGGACCAAAGGTTACACAAGTTTATGACAACATACTTTTACGTAAATGATGTACCTAATGTTTTATGTAGTAATGTACAATCAGTACTGTACAAATAGATTGCATTACATCAATGGACTGATCTTTGATATTGTCTCATATCCAGACTCAGGATGAGAGAAACTATCACATCTTTTACTGCATGCTGCAGGGCATGTCCCCTGACATGAAGAAGAAGCTGTATCTTGGCAACGCTGTAGATTATAACTACCTCACCATGGTGAGAAATATGTTTCTGCAGCTACTTCCTACATCCCTTCCAACTGCCTTTGCAATCACACGGTAACCAAAAGTGACCTTATTGTTATTGAATAACTATTTCTTGGTGTCACAATGGTTTGTTTACAAAAGTCTTGCCGTCACTGTGACTGACAAATTCTGACCATCTCTGCATTTCCTGATTCAGGCTGTGATCTGACAGCTTGACTGTAGCATCTCTTGATTGAACTACATGCTTGTCTCATTACTCCAACCTAGCTCCTGTCTCGACATAAAAACCTTGGTACTTGGTACCTTGGTACTGTTGCCACGAAACCTGTATCATCATACCGTATGAGACACATGAATGTTTCCTGTTCAAAAGAAATCACGATGATTATTTGTTTTTTGGTGTTTGAGCACATTTAGCACGTACGTGTGTGTGGTCATTGTTTCTTCAGGGAAATTGTGTTGTGTGTGATGGCCGTGATGACCTTAAGGAGTACTCCAACATCCTCTCTGCAATGAAGGTTCTGATGTTTACTGACACCGAGAGCTGGGAAATCTCCAAACTACTTGCGGCCATCTTGCACATTGGCAACCTGCGCTTTGAAGGTAAAAAAATCTCCATTTCTCCATCACTCAGAGGTAACATTTTTTTATATTATAAATTGCTCTGGTATAATTAAAGTCATAGTTGTGTTACTACTGAGTCAATGTTTTGTTTAAAATTTAAAATGGAATTAAGGTAATGGAATGAACTTCATTTATTATTAAAAGTCAGTCATTTTTAATATTGTAATTTTCTGTTTGCCCATTCATCTCTAGCCAGAATGTGTGACAACATGGATGCCTGCATGGTGGTGTGCTCTATGAACCTCACTACTGCTGCTGCCCTGCTGGAGGTCAGAGCTCACCGCATGTTTATAACTGACTTTTCAAGAAGCTTACAAGTTTTTAAAAACCAAAGGAAAAAGTCAAATGCATTTTCTGTAAAGAACTTGGTTCCCTGTGAAGAAATTGGGGCAATTCTATTTTGTGTATTTCTTGACAGTTTCAAGATTTCTCTTTTTAACTCACAATATCTTACAAAAATATATTTGAGAGCATTTTAGAATGAAGTATTTTTCATGTACTTAGACCTGGCAGGTGCCTCCTTGTCTTCTCATGCATTTGATTTTTGCATGACAAGATAATTCATCACACCATGTTTATTTAGATATTCTGAAGGCTTTGACATTGTTCAAATGGGCACTTTTATGAAATCATAATCGGGTATGTAAAAGGTATGGTCCTGTTAGCAAATGTTGTATATCAAAACATTAAATTGTGTGGTGGTTTCCATGGTGATGGTTCTCTGGGACTAATCCAGCAGACCGGGTACATAGATTGTCATAACTATTAGTTATGTATCAGATGGTTAAGTACCAATGAATTCATTTTTTATGCTTTGCTATATATTCAGAAAGAATTATCTAGCAAATATCGCTCTGTTTTTTATATTTTTTTATACTTATGATGAATGGGGCTACAGCTCTTGGTATTATGAGTCATTAAGTATTATTGGGCTGCCTAACTTTTATTCTCAGATCATTATAAAAGACCTGATGCAGACTGAGATTTACAAATGGGCTATGACCACTCCTTAAATGTATGCAGGACTGCCCCCTAGTGGCCAGATTTGGAACATTAATCCTCCTGCTTCAAAATAATGCAATTTGCAGCAAGAAGCCTATATAGCTGAGTTACACAGGGTTTCAACCTCAAAACATAGCTTTCTTCACAACTCATTGACAGTGTGTAACAGATTTAAAGTAATTTGCAACTTATTATATGGTTACATTATTGATCTCTGTGGAGGTTATCTTTCATAGACATTATATATAGCTGGCTTGTAAGACCTTCCTGTCCTGTTGTCTACAAATCACATGGTTAACAGATTGCAGCAGTATGGGTTGTTGTACAGTGCAAGTGGCTGTAAATTGCCAGCTCTGATGTGTTGCTGTGTAGGCGGACCCTGAGGAGGTGATGAGCTGCCTGACCAGCAGGACCCTCGTCACTCGAGGAGAGACTGTATCAACTCTCCTCAGTGTGGAGCAGGGGCTGGATGTGCGCGATGCTTTCGTAAAGGTTATCCCCTCCATCCTCCTAAGGATCTGTGCTTCTGTCCTACATCTTTATGAACCCAAAGGAGGAATTTGTCAGACCTGAAATATGAGCTTGTGAAAATCAGTTGTACCATAACTATGGTATAATGGGTTCAGTTCCAAATTATGTTATAGATCTGAAGTCATTTATCACCATTATTTCCCATTAGCAGTGAACCTAGAACCTTTTCATTCTCATATCTTAGGGAATTTATGGAAGACTGTTTGTATGGATCGTGGACAAGATTAATGCTGCCATCTATAAACCACCCCCCAGTGACTGTAAATACATGCAAACATCCATCGGCCTGCTGGATATCTTTGGGTTTGAGAACTTTGTTATCAACAGGTATACCCTCATTGTCAAGTCTAGATTAGATTTCTTAAATATCAAGGAACTTAAAGAACTGAAATATCTTTCTAAATAGCTATAGATGGGTTGCAAAACTGACGAATTTGCATCTTTGAAGCTTGCAGTTTCAAATCCGCGATTTAATTCGTTGATGACGTGCTCTCCTGATAACTGAACTGTTGTGACTGTCTGTTCTCACCCTCAGTTTTGAGCAACTGTGCATCAACTTTGCCAACGAAAACTTGCAGCAGTTCTTCGTGCACCATGTGTTCAAGCTTGAGCAGGAGGAGTACAACCTGGAGGGCATCAGGTGGCAGCACATCAAGTTCACTGACAACCAGGATGCCCTCGACATGATCGCCATCAAGCCTATGAACATCATTTCTCTCATTGATGAGGAAAGCAAGTTTCCAAAGGTGCTGTGTCAGGGGCTCTGGCTTTTTCATCAAATCAGTCTGCTTTACTTTGCAATTAAAAGACAAATCTCAAAAGAATTAATCTCAGATTATCTCTGAAATGTCAGATTATTCCTTTTTCTATTTCTGGAGTTTGTATGTTCTCCCCACATTGTCATGGGGTTTCTTCTGGGCTCTCGGGTTTCCCCCCCACAGACCAAAAACATGCTACGGTGAATTGGAGTTACTAAATAATTCATGGGTATGAATGTGTGTGTGTGTGTGTGCCTTGCAAATGGTTGGCTTCTTGTCTATGGTTATTCCTTACCTTGTGCTGTACCTTCCATAATCTCCCATGTGGCCCTGCAAAGCAAAAGCTGCTATAGATAATGAATGTCATATTCCCATTGTCTAATTAATCCTTTTGTTTTGACAAAATGTTGTCGTTCATGCAAACCTGGCTTCTGCGAGGTACAGCTGACATTGGCGGACTAGCGGGAGCAGGTCCGCATTCTAACCACGATTGTAGAAATATTTTCACTAATATAAAATCTATTGCTAAATTCTCCTTTCAGGGCACGGATGGTACCATGCTGAATAAGCTCAACTCCCAGCACAAGCTCAATCCAATCTATATCCCCCCGAAGCACAGCCGCGAGACAATGTTTGGCATTCAACACTTTGCTGGCACTGTTTACTATGAAACTGCAGGTACTATGTATGGGATTTCCCTCCAATCTGCGTGATATTTTTATCTGTCACATGATATCCTTTCAACTAACAACTGACTGAAGGTCTTCCATCAAAAACGCCAGTCAGCTAGAAGCTATTTTTTTAACCAAATAACATTTATTCTTTTGGAGTATGTCCCTAGATATCCTATATACAATATGGATTTACTAGTATAAATATTTTTGTAGAGTGTTGTATTCTATGACAGAATCAATGTATTGTTCTGTTGTGGAGTTAGAGTATTATGTAATGTTTTGTTAAGCAGTTTCTAATTGTTGTGTTCCGCATGACCCCCTAATTTAATTAGATTGGTAATGGCTTATATCTGGACACCACACCCAAAATTGGTTTGGTCTAGCTTGTCAATGCCACAAAGTCAATTATCACACTGACTGGTCCCTCGGCGCCATGCAAATAATTAAGTTAGTCACAGAGTGGTGTTCATTCATTTCCTCTGGGAAGGGAATGAAATGAATACATAATACTAAGTTCAAATGAAACAAACTCCTCTACTTCTTAGTTTGAATCATTACATGCAGTTGACCTTCATAAGATACCTGAAATCTTACTGAGATTGATCTCTTACAGGCTTCCTGGAGAAGAACAGAGACAGTCTCCATGGTGACATAATCCATCTGATCTACACTTCTAGCAATAAATTTATCAAGCAGATCTTCCAGACCGACCTTGTCATGGTGATGTACCATAGCTTGGAGGTTCTTAGTAATGCCGCATAGATTTTTGAGACCTTTTATTAGCTTAGCGATAATTTTTCAATGCTGCGTCTGTTTTATCCTCATAGCCGAGCCAGAGATGCATCTATGTTCACTTTCTGTTAGCTTTACAGGGAAGTATAATCAAACTTAACTAGGTTTTGTCTCTGACTGTAGCTACCAAGGGTATTTTCTACCCAAATTAGAAGATAAATGTGTTTTTATGTCACAACACTATCAACTGCATCCCAGCACCAGCTTGGTACTCCTATGTTCTGAAATCACTTCCTGTCTGACTACCTCCTATTCTTTAGCTGTGATGACTAGCTTACAATTTCATTTTTCTGTGTGCAACTATGTAAATGTGACTGTAATGCCTAAATACATTCCAGAAAAGACATAAAACAATAATAAACCATTATAGCCAATAAGTAAAAATTTGACATTTTCTGGGAATGTAGTTATGACTATTGGAAAGGGCTAGTCCTGAGTATCCCTGCTGCAAAGATATTTCTGATCTATCTGTAATTTGGAGTGATCAGACATTGGTGGTGTCCCATGTGTTGGTTTGTTGGTTGCATCCCTGCTTTGAATGCTTCCGTCACAGTAAAGGGGAGGGAAAATCTGAAACACTGAGGACAAGGAAGTGAGAGAATCAGAAAATCAGGCAGAGGAACAATAGTTTAGACTTTAGAAGGTGCATGCTAAATTATACAATATATTATACAGTGTTTTAAATATGTATTTTCAATTAAATTTATGCAGCTCTACTGCTATGCTAATCATAAGCATTTAGGAAGAGTCTATGTCAAGATCTGGATGAGGAGGACTGGCAGGGAATCTAAATGAAAAAAACCATTGTGATGGAAAGAGGCTCAAATTAAGGGAAAATTAAGCTGGACAGAGAGGAAGAAAGGAGTGAATGATATAAAAGGATTGAAGCTCTCAATATGTAACGCACCTCCCTGCCTGCAGGGGGCAGAGACCAGGAAACGCTCCCCAACCCTGAGCAGTCAGTTCAAGCGCTCCCTGGACCTGCTCATGAAGACCATAGGCGCCTGCCAGCCATTCTTTGTGCGCTGTATCAAACCCAATGAGTTCAAGAAGCCTATGGTAAGTCCATGATAATCCCTTGACAACCAGCTGCCATAGCAACACTTCCCCTGGTGCTCAGGCGTGTGGCATGGGTGTCGACTGTTCTGAGTCTTACCTGCCCTGGGAAATGGATGCTGCTGGAAGTAATGATGCAAGATGGGCCAGTCCGCTATGACCAGGAAGTGACATGGTGTTTCTGTTGGCTGATAATAAAACTACACTGTACCAACAAAATTGTAAAACTGTTATGCTGTTGCCCAAATACAGAGAGAATAATGCTAAAGCATGGTGCAGGTGGAAAAATAAAGGGAACACAAGGGGTCAGATACAAAACAGGAAAAATAGGAGCTAACTAAAATGTAACCACAAAGTTAATCTGTCTTCTAGGGTGTAAAGCTAGAAGCTAAACTGGTTGATAATCACCAGCCAGCTTCAAACTCAGGACAGGAGAGGTACAGCTTTTGAGTCACTCACTCAACCCATACAGTTACTGTAGGTAGGAGTCCAGGGAGCAGGGAAACATACTATGGGTTGAAGGGCTACAAAACAGATGGGGGGAAGCAGAATGATCACCTGCTGGCCAAAAGGGGACAAGACACATAGGACAGGGTTGGATGGATACTCACCCTGACAGAAACATACACACATATTGAACAGAATGTGGAATTTTGCAAGTCTAACTTTTCTGGCTGTTTCAATGTTTTTGCTGTTTCTGCCTCACATCCATTTGCACATCTATATCTCTCCACTGTAGCTGTTTGACCGGGAGCTCTGCATTCGGCAGCTCCGCTATTCTGGCATGATGGAGACCATCCGAATCCGCCGCACCGGCTACCCTATACGCTACACATTTGCAGAGTTTGTGGACCGCTACAGAGTCCTTGTGCTTGACATCAAACCTACCTTCAAACAGGTGAGGGAGTGCTGCCACCTTGTGATGTCACATGAAAGTGTTCTCAGCCGCTACACACATGACATAATTAAGGGTAATAATGAGATTCGGAAAGCAGAACAACTTTTCTTTTATGATTTTTATTTAACCCTGACAAAGGATACAGTAACCAATAGTAAAATCTGTAACTTAATTCAAGAGCATTGCAGTAATGAGTCAGAGGGCCAGGTCAAAACCTGAGATACCAGATGTGGTTATATATGATGATATATTCTTGGCATTAAGTATCAAAGCTGTATAATAAGTATGAGTCTAATGAACCAGCTTATTTGTATAGATACTGCCCTCTAGTGGATAATACCACCCAGACAATTCTCAGTTCCAGTGCAGCTTGGTCTGAAATTTTTTGGATTTAGTTTTTTGTAGATCACTATACAAGAATTGCTCATATTTGCACTGAAACACACATTTTCCAACAGGGGAACGCGAAAGTAGCATGCCAGCGCATCCTAGAGACCATCGTGGGGAGGGGTGAGGACTGGCAGATGGGGAAGACCAAGATTTTCCTTAAGGTTTGTTTCACTGCCTTGTTGATATTTTTTGTCATTTGTTGCGTATTAAAAGGTGCACTGCCATATTTTTTCAGGGTTAGGGGGCAAATCCCACCTTCTCTCTGTATGTCTGTCTATTCTTCCTGTCTGATGGGGGTGTCCTCTCACTGGGTGTGTGTGCCCTGTGGTAGACTTTTGTTTTGTCCGTGGTGTACCCTAGCCTTGTGCTGCCTGGGATAGAAGCTGGGGGATAAGGGCCTTGCTTAGGACCCACAGACATGTGTCTCTTCTGCTGGGGTTGGAACTGGCAACCTTCTGATCACAGGCACAGAGGTTTAGCCTGCAGAGACACATGCTGAACCCAAGTGGTCAGTCGAATGAATGGAGCGATGAAGCCTATGAATCTCTAGATGTTATAAAAAAAAAAAACAAATTAAAATAAAACAAATAAAGTAAAAAGTATAAACGACCACAGTAGGGGCATGGAGACCCTGGCAGATTTAGGGAACCCAGCACTTTACAGAGGCTCTTGAATACATAAAATTATATAATATGTGGCCTAAGTTGACATTTTGTCAGGGGGCCAAGAATTTCTAGCTCCTGTGAAGGACCGAGAAAGCTTTGTGACCTCATTTGCTTCATCTCGTAGGATCACCATGATGTGCGGCTGGAGATGGAGCGCGACACGGCCATTACATGCAAGGTCATCCTCATCCAGAAGGCTGTGAGGGGCCTCAGAGACAGGTGAGGATAAGGTGAATCCCTGAGTTTGGTCTGTAAGCAAAACCACAGACTAAGTCAGAGCTGTCTAGTACACTTTATGTTAACATGGCAGTATCATAGCATCACAACTGCAGCAGTATCAATGGTCATGTTTCTACAGATCCAGATTTCTCAAGATCAGGGATTCTGTGATACTGATTCAGAAAATCTGGAAAGGCCACCACTACCGAAAGAATTATAGAAAGGTAAGGTCCTGTATGTTTTTCTGTGTAATTGTCAGAATTCCACTGTCTCCATGATTATTGTATGTTTTCCATGTTCTACTGGGATCCCATGTTCTTATATTTTCTGGCATCCACAGTCTCATGGCTTATTAATCATCTTTAGTATTCAGGTCTATCCTCTGTCATCAAGTCCTAAGCACAGCTGTCTCTGTCTGGCAGATGCAAATGGGTTTTCTACGGCTCCAGGCCGTCTATCGATCTCGCAAGGTTTACCGAATCTACAGCGCTGCACAGAGAAGCATCGTGGTCCTGCAGGCATGGACTCGAGGCTTCCTAGTGAGACAGACCTTCCAGCATCGTTTGAGGGCCATCATCACCATCCAGGCCCACACCCGTGGCATGCTCACTCGCAGGCTGTGCCAGAGGCTCAAAACTGAAGTATGCTATCTCCATTGGCTTGGATGTTTATTCATGAAGCACTAATGGAGAGGAAATTAACCCATATCAAGTGGTCTGGTGGGACTTAAATCCATTTCCTTTTCCACTACGATGATTCTATTGTTGATAATTTATCTTCTGGAGAATGGTTTACATTGTTTAAGAGTAGAGGTGGAAAGTTCTAGTACAGAATGTACAAATTCAGAACAAGGTTTTGTTTCAGCCAACTAGTTGAGAGCACTCAGCTCTTTATACTTTCTGGACCTGAACTTTCCACCTCTGTTTAAGTGTCATCCCATGTCTGCTCCTTCCTTTTCTTGCAGGGTCACCCACCTCTGGAGGAGAAAGATCACCTACTGCTGGCCGAAGATGCATGGTGGCCTAGAGAGGCAATGGTTGTGCAGCAGGCCTGGGAAGATGCCGAACAGCAGACCAGCCCAAGTGCCATGCAGGAAGAGGAGGCACGAGAGGAAGCTTGCCCCGAAAAGGGGGTGCTGTTGCAGGGGATGTCAGTCCAGCAGGATCCAGTCAGTGACTCGGATGTGGTGGATGAAGTGTTTGGATTCCTGGGGTCTAATGGTACCCCTGGGCAGGAGGGGCAGGCCCCCACAGGGTTTGAGGTAACAAGGCAGGGCACCACTATGCTTACCTCCAATTAATGCGCCACCAAGGCTAATAAATTGATTATGCTTTTAGGTGAGGCCTCCATGTGCCTTTCTGAAAGTAAAGTAAATTAGATAGGAAAGGAACTATAATCAGGGATGCACAAAAATGTGGCTGGGCCCCTTAATAATTTGGTCGGTACAAGAATTAATGATGCCTTATACTGCATTATGAAGGTACTTATAGTGCATTATAGATGAGAGCTTCATAAAGCATTCATAATGCATAATAAACATAGTTATAGTGTGTTATGCCTTTTTATAAATAGTTATAACTGTGTTTAAGAATTATGAATGCATTATAGTGCATTATGAAGGTATCTATAAAGTATTACCAAAAATTCTACCAAATGGGCCCCTCCTTTCTCCAAACCAAAGCTACCATTATCCATGCTCACACATTTATGAGCGCCCCTTACTATCCTGAAAATTTTCCTCTTTCTCCCCTCTTATGGGCAGCCCTGACTAAAAGAGGCGTTTTGTATCATTCACACGTCATCACCAATTTAACTGACAACCATATGTCTATTCAGTATAATTTGTGTTATTTGATGTCGACTTAAATTTGAGAGAAGCCATTTTTTGTCCTGCTGTGGTGTGCGTGTGTGCGCCTCTTCCTGCGTGTGTGTGCATGGCTCTGTGCGTGCGTGTGCGTGTATGCCCACGTGCACACACGCACACAAATGCACCAGGACCTGGAGTGGGATCCAAGGAAGGCTGAGCAGGTGGAGGAGGTGGACGTGGCCAGAGTTCTCCCTCTTCCTGTGGCTGAGGAGGAGGACCTGTCGGAGTATAAGTTCGCCAAGTTCGCTGCCACCTACTTCCAGGGCAGTGCCATGCCGTGCCACACGCGATGCCCCCTCAAACAGCCACTTCTCATACATGAAGACGAGGGAGACCAGATGGTACTTAAACAGCTCTTGACCAGTCAGATTATCGCTGCCTAGTTTACCTCAATTGCAATGAGCCGTTCCCTAAAAGATGTAGCATCTTACTTATCTTTAAATGACAATAAAAGTCTTCATATCTTTGGGAGCAAGGCACTGCTGGTATTTTCCAGATGAATGTTACTCTAGAAACACATTTCTTACAATTTTTAATCCTTTTTACTAGGGTGACCTGATAATCCATGTCAGGGAGGACACTTTAAACTAGTACTGGATTTGTAAACTACCATTTCAATCAAAAGATCACAGGTTTCCCTTAAGCAGAGTTCTTGCTGTGTGCTTCACAAGAAGAACACAAGAAGAACTGGACTATTTAGCCAAGCACAGGAATTTTTTAAAGTAGTTTGCCGAAGTAGCTCAAAGTGTCCTCCTTAAAAAGGATTATCTGGTCACCCATATTTTATACGCACATATTAATGATTATTGTGCTGCCAGATATTCAATAGACACGAAATTGCATGCTAAATGACAGCAGAAGAAACAGAAAGAGGACTAAAGCACGTCACTTTGTAGGCAGGAATAGGAACAAGCATTTATATGCTGTAATGCTTTTCTTTGTTTTTTTTGTTCAATAATTTTAATAGAATGGTGTTATTTATGATGAATTTTTTTATTCTTCATTTTTTAACATAATGTGCTTTAAATTCGCAGGCGGCCTTGGCCATCTGGATCACGATACTGAGGTTCATGGGTGATCTTCCTGAGCCCAAATGCCACACTGTCATCAGTGATGGCAGCGAGAAGATTCCCGTCATGACAAAAATCTATGAGACCCTCGGGAAGAGGACGTATAAGCAAGAACTGAAGGCCCTGCAGGGAGCCGAGGAGGTGAAGGGGTAATGGGGTGTAACTGGTAGGGGTGAGAAAGACCCCTTCATTTTAGTGGGTGTAATATTGTCAGAGCAGCTGTGAGGTCTCATACTACAGAGCAGATTTCTTTTGAATATAAGTATGTACTGTACCTAAGCTGAAGGTAACAGAGAACCGTCTGTTTCTGATGAGTAGCATGCATGGTAGCCAGTGGGTACTTATGTGGCTTCAAATATGATGGTACAGTATGTCTGTCCCATTTCTGCCCCAACTGTGTGGACTTTGCATGTTCTGTCCATGTACATGTTGTTTAGGTATTGTGGTTTGGTGCCACCAAAGCAGTGTTTCTTATGGCAGTCTTTAGAAGACCACAGAAAGTCCACATTTTTGCTCCCTCCCAGCTCCCAGCATACCTGTACCAGGTCATCGGTGTTCTTGATTGACTGGGAGCCAGGAGGGAGCAAAAATGTGGATTGTCTGGGGGTCCCTGAGTATTGGCTTGAGAAACACATATCTGAAGGCGTGTATTATTTGTATACCAGTGTATATAAATTGCCCATCGCACCACAACCCTGTACTGGATAAGCAGGGAAGTACCCACTGTGATGGTATGCCTTGTGATTGGAGTAACTTACTTTGACCCTGTATTGGATAAATTGATATAGAAAGTGGATGGTAGATAGGTTCCTAACTTTTAATTTTTGTGGTCTTTTTTGTGTCACAGAGCACTGATGTTGAAAGCCACTGTCGAAACACTACACGACATAAGCTAGTCTCCCTCACTCTAAAGAGGAAGTCAAAGATCACAGAGGAGGTGAGAGCCAACACTGTTAAGTATGGTTCACCTACACTTCCAAATAAAGAACCTTGGGTGGAAATTTCAGATCCAGAAAGAAAAAATCCAAACCAAGATATTATTTCAACCGATCAGTTGAACATAAAGAGTCAAAGTCACCGAATGCTCACTTGGTTGGTTGAAACTAAATGTTGGTCTGGATTTTTACTTTCTGAACATGAAATTTCCACCTCTGGTAACCTTTGACTAAAAAATATATTGAGTTATTATAGTTTGAGTATTTATGTGAGGGAGGACACATGGGTTCCTGTTTATACTCCAGGTGATCAGGCGTCTGAACGACTTTGACTACAGCGCTCCGGGAAACAGCATGCTGGAGGAGCGGCCTACCTCCAACCTGGAGAAACTGCACTTTATCATTGGCAATGGCATTTTGCGACCTGCCCTCAGGTGAACCAACCACTTAAGATCCATGACCTACTCTAAATATGCTACCAATACAAATCATTTCTGCTAACAATATCTTAGCACTCTGTCTAGAAGCTGCAGAAAGTGTCATTGAGCCAAAATGGCAGTGGAATAGAGCATATTGTAGTTGGAATTAAGACAGAATTGTACAGAAATGTGTATTCTTCCTCTCTAACTGAAGGTGTCCAATGATCTTTATAATTCATCAGCATGTATTGTCTTTAATTGAAGAGCAAATTTACAAAACTTACTCAGTCCATGGGATACATTTTTGAGAAGATTTCTTTGGGCTTAGTGAGTTTTGGAAATACAATGATAGTTCTTCATTAGATTACATGAGGACTGAGTGACTTTTGGTTCTCAGCACTGTAACGTTTGAGGAGGAAACCTGATTTTGGGGCATTGGCAATCTCATCTGAAGAACAACAAATGGACTGAGTTCTAAAAATTTGCTCTTTAGTCACATCTAATGTATGTGATTTTCCCATTATCTTACACAAAATTCCATTTAAACAGATGTCTGCATCAGTTGCTGTGAATGATAGATTTATAGACATAGATATAGATATAGTAGATACTGTACAGAAGTTCTTTCTGACTACAGAGGTTGCAGAATGCACAGATTGTGCAGGGAATGTGTGATTATGATGCTATATAGTGACCCTCTTCTTTTCAGAGATGAGATCTACTGTCAGATCTGCAAGCAGTTGACCCAGAACCCTTCAAAGGCCAGCCACGTACGCGGATGGCTGCTCGTCTCACTTTGCGTTGGCTGCTTTGCACCCTCTACGAAGTTTGTAAAAGTATGACATGACTCGCACACACATAACATTTCACATACCTATTTCATTTTCTGTTTGGTTCTTCATGCTCCTTTTTCATTAAGGAAATGTTTGTGCAAAATGTGTGTTTTTCTTAGTCTATGAGTTCCACCTGTCTTTTGTGCAGAGGTAAATATTTCAAGTTCAGAAAGTAAAAATCCAGACCAAGATTTTGTTTCAACCAACCAGATGAGTATAAGTCACAGTCACAGAGTACTCAACTGGTTGGTTGAAATAAAATCTTGGTTTGGATTTTTACTTTCTGGACTTGAAATTTATACCTCTGCTCCACTGTCCTACAGTATCTGCAGAACTTCATCAACACAGCTCTTCCTGGTTATGCCCCTTACCTGGAAGAGCGGCTAAGAAGAACTGCTATGAATGGGACTCGGGCCCAACCACCATCTTGGCTTGAACTACAGGTGAGCTTCACTTCTCCGCCCTCTTCCTTCTCTTGCTGTTACTTAATAAATCTAAGTGCCTGCACATTCAGTGTCAAAGTCATTGTCTGAATTGTCTGACAGCCCACAAAACCATAATTTGGGTCTCCTTGTTTATTTCAACTTTAAAGTCCCTACAAGTCATTTGAGTCTTTTCAACCAACTCTTTTAACCCTCAATTTAGTAATGTGCATTTCAGGCCCAGCAAGGACAAATCCAGACCAGGATTTTGTTTCTATCAACCACGATTCTTTATACGCAACTAGTCGGTAGAAACAGGGGCGTAACTTTTGCTGAGACATTGGGGGGATTGAGGTCTCCACCCATTACGATTTTGATTTATTGGGGGGCTACAACCCCCCATCCCCCCTGTAATTTACGCCCATGGGTAGAAACAAAATTCTGGTCTGGATTTGTACTTGCTGGACCTGAAATATGCAACACTACCTCAATTTCAATTCCGAAACTCTTTAATAGTGATGATGATGTTTTTGTCAACGCTCATAAATTTAAACTCTGAAAGCTTCTACATAGTCTATGATGCTTTTATTGAATCAGAAATAATTTATTGGCAATGTGTCAATTGATCAGTATTTGTGGAAACATGGGTTCTAACTGTGTTGAGTTTCCTGCCCCAGGCCACTAAGTCCAAGAAACCCATCATGCTCCCGGTGACCTTCATGGATGGCACAACCAAGACCCTGCTGACAGACTCGGCTACCACAGCGAAAGAGCTATGCGATGCACTGGCAGAAAGGATCGGCCTAAGTGACACCTTTGGTTTCTCCCTCTACATTGCCCTGTTTGATAAGGTGCACACAGACACATATACTAATGCAGTGTTTCCTGATCCGAAACAAAACAAGGACCGATTTTGGGTCCCCAATGACCAGATTGGGAGACACTGTGCTAATGCACAAATACCTACTATATGATAATCTGTTTGCTCTTTGCAGCAGAAGAGCATAATCAGCCATTTTGGTGATGTCCCATGGATTTCACAGCAATTTTCATATACAGTGCTCACAGAAAGTCTTGGGGTGCTTGCAAATTACAAATTTGTTGGTTTATAGCAAAAATTATTACTCATTTGTTTACAAAAAATATAGATAATGTTAAAAACAAGTAGTTGTAAGTAGAACATTTATTTCAAATAATAAATTGAAACCCAAATTATAGTTATAAACAAGCTGTTCTGAGTTAAAAAGTTCATTGTTAAACAGTTTCACTGGGTGCTTTTTAATTGCAATAACACATAATGTCAAACATCTTTTTGGGAGGCAATGACTACAATTGCAATTAATAATAAAATGGCAAGAACATAAGTGAATGAGTGATTCAAAAAAAATTATGACACTAAAAACAAAACATCTGTGTGGAGGATATGTGCAGATATGTTAAACATTGCCTGTTAATTGATTTTTGATATATGACCAATAAAATTGCAACATTTTTGCAGAATTAAGCAATCGCCCTAAGGCTTTCTGTAAGCACTATAGATATGGTCCTTCTGGGTTGGCATAACTGTGAATTCCACCATACAGGTGTCCTCCCTGGGCAGCGGGAATGACCACGTGATGGATGCTGTGTCCCAATGCGAGCAGTATGCCAAGGAGCATGGTGCCCAGGAGCGCAACGCCCCCTGGAGGCTGTTCTTCCGCAAGGAAATCTTCACACCTTGGCACAACCCAGGTGATGACAGTGTGGCCACCAACCTGATCTACCAACAGATCGTCCGTGGTGTCAAGTTTGGCGAGTACCGATGTGACCTGGTAAGATCTTATCAAATTGTAGAAGCAACATGAGAAATTAATGCTAGGTTTGAATTGAGCTGGTAGCCAATCATGTTTTAATGATGCAGGAAGTTTATGTGATAGATATGGAAACTTTGTATACAATCTAAACATAGGTATCATTTAGTGATATCACATTATGCTAAGATTACTGATATACGTCTCTGAAATGATGTCCTTCCACCAAAACCCCCAGGAAGAGGACCTGGCCCGGCTGGCTGCCCAGCAATATTTTGCGGAATATGGGAGCAACCTGATACCTGAACGTCTCCTCAGCCTAGTCTCATCGTATATCCCTGACCGTGAGATTAACTCCTCTAGGACCATGGAGAAATGGGCACAAATGATCACCACAGCATTCAAGAAGGTATGTGCCATCCAGTCAGTTGCCAGGCTGTTCAGCAGTCAACCAAGCAACCCCTTGCAAATGCACAGCAAACTAGTCTTTCTCTAAATAGTCAGCAGCTACTCACCCTAAAACACAATTCTGGATTATTGTAGGGCACTGTTTCCCAGTGCAGTCCTTGAGGACCCACAAACAGTCCATAGATTGTCTGGCTGGGAACATGGAAGGTTGTAAAAATATGGACTGACTTTGGGACCCGAGGACCGGATTGGGAAACACTGCTCTAGGGCTTTCTGAGCAAGACCGGCTGCTAAAGTCATACTTACACTTTGTTCAAATAATATTGCAATGCCCATTCTGCTGTTTTCTCCTTACTGTGGTTACTGTTGTGTATTTACAATTGTATTGGTATGAGCTCTATACTGCATTCCACAGGGAATCTGCACTCGAAGCCTGACAGAGGCACAAAGGGTCAAAGAAGAAGTGGTGGACTTTGCACGTTTCAAATGGCCTTTGCTATTCTCACGGTTTTTTGAGGCCTTTAAGTTCTCAGGTGGGTGATGGTTCTGCGCGGGGAGCGGGTGCTTTGTGGGACCTCAGGGTTGCCGACTCTGATGCATCTGGCATGACACTCATACTTTTGAGACTAGCACTCACACAAGAAATCTTACAGAAGATCTGTATTATGTCATTAAAAACCTAAAATTAGCTATATCAAAAGCGTTGGGGTATTTTGCAAACCCTATGGACTATTCACAAGGTAATGAAACTGTTACATACATGTAAATGTGAGACCAGGAAAGGTGTAAGACCTGGAAAACAGAGAACAGGTGGACCCTGGAATGCGGGAGAATGGGACTTTAATGAGGGAATCAGGTACACCAAAAGCCAAGGGGAGAGTCCAAAAGAATGGTCGTGATGGAGGCCAGGGGTCGAGAGCCAGTGAGATCAGTCCTACGAAGAATGACGAGACGGGGCGACGATGAGATGGGTGGAACGAGGTGGATGAGTCTGGAGAGCAGGATGAGGAAGGCAGGGAGGGCAGGCGGGGCATGCACAAGACAAAATAATGCTCAGTAAGGCTCAAATACATGGCAACTATACTTCGCAACCAGTGAGACATCGCTTCTGATTTAAGTAGTGGAGCGATTACGTGGAAATTTGTTGCAGCTGCCCTGCCCTGCCCCTCTGGGCGTGACAGTATGTAATTTTGTCTGGAATTGAAAATATCATGCAAGCCGATTTACCAATGTTGGTAACTCTGGGACCTTCATACCAGAGTGAGAGGGTGATACCTGGTTAAAACCATTCCTTCCAGCATGAAATCCAGGTGAGTGTTTATGATGCTCACTTTGCTCCATCTTGCTCTCTAGGCCCCAGCCTGCCAAAGAATGATGTCATCGTTGCTGTGAACTGGACCGGTGTTTACTTTGTGGACAATCAAGAGGAGGTCCTCCTGGAGCTCACCTTCCCAGAGATCACTGTCGTTTCTAGCAGCAGGTCTCCCTGATATCTGGATGGGCGACTTCTTTTGCATGACGTCAGCAACTGTTTAGAATTCGGGCTATTATATTTCGGCTTAGAAATAGAACAAAGCTGCCCAACACTTCCTCAGCTAAACAAAAATTCTGAAACAAACAGAAAATCAAAAGTTCTTTGTTTATAAAAATCAAAAATAATGCACAAAAGAGATTCGGTGACAGGCATAAACTTGATCTCCTTTGTATTCTCCTGACCCTGTGTATGAGTACTGGACCAGTGGTTACCACTGATATTTTGCCACCATAAGTGATGCCTGCTTGGCTGCTAAAGCAACTTTTTCCTGGTTTCCCTTCATGCAGGGGGGGCAAACTTCAGGGACAGAGCTTCACATTGGCTACCATCAAGGGGGAAGAGTATACCTTCACATCCAACAACGCTGAGGACATTTGCGATCTGGTGGTGATCTTTCTTGAGGGACTAAGGAGAAGGTCGAAGTTTGTTGTCGCGCTGCAGGACAATTCAAACTCAGGTGAAAGCTTCCGGTAATTTCTGTACCACCAACCCCCCACATTCACCCGACACACATGACTACGTGTTGACCAGAAATTCTAAATCAGCAGCTTGGGGGGGGGGTTGTGTTTTATGTGACAGCCACAGAGGACTCAACATTCCTCGACTTTGCCAGAGGTGACCTCATCCAGCTGGACCAGGACACAGGGGAGCAGGTGATGAACTTGGGCTGGGCTCACGGCATCAACGTTAGAACCAAGGAGAGCGGTGACTTCCCAGTGGACTGTGTCTATGTGCTTCCCGCTATCACCAGGCCTCAGTGTGACATTGCGGTCAGTGACCTCACATGCAAGTCTGCTTTTTTCTGTTTGTGTATCTGCTTATCTTTTCTATCCATGTGTTTATCACTCTATGTCTGTTTGAATTTTTCAGTTCATTTGTATTTATTGTTGACCCTTAAGTTTGTGAATCGTGCCTCCGTCTTTTAGTGTCTTTACATCCATCGGAAATAAATCTGGTTTTCAAGTTTATTTTTAATACAGATAGAAGTAACAGTCCCCTGGGCTTTGTAGCAGTGTATTATCAGAGGTCAGTGACATCACCCACCATTTCTGCATCACAGGCAGTAATAACAGCAGCTCCGGACCAGCAGAGGGAATCTTTGGCCCTGTTGGTTCTCCCGCCAGAAGGCAATGAGGAAAAGAGTGGCCCCTACACGCTGGAGGAGTTTTCCTACAACTATTTCAGGCACATCATTCTATTTGTCTGTCTCTCTCTCCTTATCTTTTACTGTCTAAGTCTCGGAGGTGGAAAATTTCAGGTCCTGAACCTACAAATACTTTTTGTTTCAACCAAAAAGTTGAGTACTCTGTCAATGTGACTCTTTATACTCAACTGGTTGGTCAAAAAAAAATCTTGTCCTGGATTTGTACTTCCTCTAACTGAACTTTCTGCCTCTGCTAAATTCTGTTTTTACACTCCATTTACCTCCTCAGAAACAATTTTTCTTCCTTTAATTAAAACAGGAGAGGTAGATCCTGTTTAACGAATCTACTTGAGTTCTTTGAGGAAGCTACAAGTGAAATTGATCACAAAAAAGCCTACTTGTGATCTACTTAGATTTCCAGAAGGCCTTTGATGTTTTTCCCCACAAACAGCTCTTGCTTAAACTCAAAGCTGCAGGCATTTTAGGAACTGTGGCAGCTTGGATCGAAAACTGGTTAAATGACAGGAAGAGCAACCAATAGTTATTAGAGGCACAATGTCACAGTGGGCCTGCGTTCATAGGGGGGTACCGCAGGGTTAAATTTTAGAAACACTATTGTTCCTAATTTACATTAATGATATTGATACCATTACATATAGTAAACTGGTTAAATTTGCAGACGATACCGAGGTGGGCGGTGTAGCAGATACTGATCTAGCAGCAGAGAGGCTACAACGGGATCTGGATTTAGTTAGTGACCGGGCTGGTACTTGGTAGAAGAAATTTAACACAGATAAATGTAAGGTAATCCATGCAGGAAACAGAAATATAAAGTACATATATTTTACGGGTTCCACTGAAATAAAGCTAGCTGATTATGAGAAAGATCTCGTTGTGTATGTTGATGCTTCCATGTCCCACTCTCACCAGTGTCGGGAAGCAATAAAAAAAGGCCAATGGAATGTTGGGTTATATTTCTAGGTGTGTGGAGTTTAATTCAAGGGAGGTGATGCTACATTTATATAATTCCTTGGAGAACATGCAAACTTCACACACAATTAACTCAGGAAGAGACTCGAACCCGGGTCCCAGAGGTGTGAGGCAACAGTGCTAACCACTGCCCCACCTAAGGCTATATGAAGTATATAAAATTCTAACATGTCTGGATGCTGTTCAGCTACAGTAAATGGCTATATCGATACTAATTTAAATACTAGAACTCGTGGGCAAAAGTGGAAATTACAAGGAGAACATTTTAACAAATTTGAGGAAACACTTCTTTACACAGCGTGTAGTTAGAGTATGGAATAGTCTTCCTGCTAGTGTAATGGAAGCTAGCTGGGTTCCTTTAAATCAGAGCTAGATAAGATTATAACAAGCTTGATGGGTCGAATGGCCTCATCTCGTTTGTAAATTTCTTATGTTCTTGTACTTGCTGAGTGTCACATAGAGATTCAAGAAAGGGGAGACTTAGCATTTCCTGGGGGGGGGGGCTCTGATTTTAATGAAAATGAATGAGAACACACTTTTAAACTAATTAATGTACATTTATTTGTACCAAAGCCCCCCTAAAACACGCTAGTGATTCCCCCACTACACACAGCTACCCAGGCTAATGGTGTGTTTCCCCCCTGATTCTGACTCTGCCCCTGGTCCATCCCTGCAGGCCTCCACTGCAGGGCACCCTGACACGAGTAATAGGCTCCAACAGCTGGGGCCAGGAGAAGCTATGGAGCTGTGCACGAGAGCCCATCAAGCAGCCTTTGCTGAAAAAGATCCTGAGCCATGAGGGTCTGTCCCAGGAGGCCTGCACTGCTTTCACTGATATCCTTTACCTTGTCAGGCACCTCGTTGTACTCCAACCATTACTCACACTCAATTCATGCTCCCATTATATTCATACCCCCATTATATTCATACTCCCATTATATTCATATTCCTGTTATGCTTCATGCTCAAATAACCGTTTCATCCGCATAATTCCACACATCTTCCTACTCAGTTAACTTTGTATGGCTTCAGAGAAGCAAACCTCTGACACATCCCCCTCTGCAGATTTCGCTGATCGTGGGGGGGGGGGGTTGTCTCTCAAAGACATGGTGGTGTGTACTTCCACTTTGTACTGTTACCCTTGACCACCACCATTGAACCTATAATGAAGTACATGGGCGATTACCCATCCAAGCGCACGCGCTCTGTGAATGAGCTCACCGACCAGATATTTGAGTGTGCCTTAAAGTCAGAGCCCTTGAAGGATGAGATCTTCTGCCAGATCCTTAAGCAACTCACTGAAAATCATGTAAAGTAAGTCTGAGATGCTAGGCTTGTGCATTGTGTATTGCTGGGGGCGCAGTTGCCCAAGTTGCTCAGAAGAGCCACCTGAGGGCTGGCTTTGACTCTGCCCCCCTAAACCTCTGCAGGTACAGCGAGGAGAAGGGCTGGGAGCTGCTGTGGCTCTGCACAGGCCTTTTTCCCCCCAGTAACCTGCTGCTATCCCATGTCCAGAAGTTCTTACAAGCCAGAAAGCACCACCCACTGGCACCAGACTGCATGCAGCGGCTTCTAAAGGCACTTAGGTCAGCAGCTCACACGCCCTAGGGTTCTAAATATTATGTACACAATCTTTTTATTGATTTGGATTAGCGTTAGCTTGCTGTAAGGCTTCCCGAGTCCTATTATCATCCTGTTTTTCTACATGACATCTCAGGTGAGTCGTGGCTGAGACTGCACCATGATCTCATATTCTTGCCAGATGCTTAGTCTTTGTGGATCTTTGTTTTTTTTCTTTTCATTTTTTAATTTCAGGAATGGTGCCAGAAAATACCCCCCTCACCTGGTGGAAGTGGAAGCCATCCAGCACAAGACCACCCAGATCTTCCATAAGGTCCACTTCCCTAATGACACAAACCAGGTTGGCACCAGGATAGAACTCTCAATGCACCAGCAATATCATAGCTTTTTTCAGCTCTTTATGCTTGTCAATCTTTACTTTTGAGGTCCAAGGTGGTCTTCTGCTTTTATGTGTTTGTACACTATGGAGTAGGATCAGAGGTTGATAGCTCAGGCTCTGGAAATGATAATCCAGACCAAGAGTTTTGCTCTCTGCACCTGAAATATGCACCTCTGCAGAGGTGGGTGTTTTCTGTTCATTATACACCCATGACCCAGCTGAGGAGCACCTCTACAGCATGTTGGTTCATGCTTCTGGAAAATAACTGGGGAATTAAAATTACCCATCTTGACCAAGTCATTTCAAGAAAGGAAAATGTGCATTTTGCATTACTTCCAAGCATGTGTCTCTGAAACCAGTGGGGGGGGGGGTTTGTGAAACCCCCTAATGACTCCTAGACTCATATTTATGCTTTTTTGCAATTTTTAGGTGTTTGAAGTGGAGTCAAGCACAAAAGCCAAAGACTTCTGCTTGAGCATCTCCACTCGGCTACAACTCAAGTCATGTGAGGGGTTCAGTTTGTTTGTGAAAATCTCAGACAGGGTGAGTACGGTCAACATTGATCAGACAGGAGAATTTCAAAAAGATTATAAACCACAGTGCGGTGTACAACTGAAGCTTCTGAAGTATTGTATTACACACTATGACAATCTAAGGACTCCACACAGGTTTTATTAGAGGGCGCCTCCCGGGACTCAAATTCGAATGTCTTTGGCTGCATTTCACCGCAGGCATCAAAGTAATCCCAGGACAAAGTTCCTACTGTCATTAAAGATTAAATTACCCCAGTTAAGTGGTTGTGACCAGAGTGACAGCAGAACACTTACGGTCTCCATCTGCTGATGACTCAAATGCAATTCCCATACCTCTGCCTACCCCCTCTGTGATACAGGTGATTAGCGTGCCAGAAAGGGACTTCTTCTTTGACTTTGTCAGGCACCTAACAGGCTGGATCCGCACAGCCTGGCCCTCCAAGGACGGTAAGCTCTGCCCTTTCTTTCACGCCAATAAACCAATTTGCTGCACGTTTCTCATGACATCTCTAAAGTTAGTGTTCTTAGCTCTACAGACTTCTTGAATGTGCTTTAATAGTGTTAGTGTCGTTGGAATGTTCTGGAATCGCACAATCCATCACTGAACAGGTTAGTGATTATTAATCTTCTTAATTTATTTTAGGCCAGCCCAGGGCTATTTCTAATCTTCTTCTTCAGAGTTTTCAGACAAAATCCAAGTGGTGGCCAATCTCCCACACATTCACCCACACTTTACCCACAGGTGCACCACCTTCCTTGACCTACCAGGTGTTGTTCATGAAGAAACTCTGGACCAATACTGTTCCAGGGAAAGACTCTGTGGCTGATTCTGTCTTCCATTTTTACCAGGTAGTCAGCAACAATATTGTCCTGTATGTATATAACTATGTGTATCTTATATATACGTGTTTTTCATATGGGTTTGTTATGTGTTGTTTAGGATATATGTGTATTTATATACAGCATATTCTTGCATATGTGTATGTGGTTATATAACTTATGTGTATGTATGTGGGTGCTTAAGACCATTCTAGCTCTTTTTAATCTTTCTTCAGGAGCTACCCAAATATCTCCGTGGCTACCATAGCTGTACACTTGAGGAGGTCCTCCAGCTGGGGGCGCTGATCTACCGTGTCAAGTTTGAGGAGGACAAGATCTTTTTCTCCAACATCCCCAAGATGCTGAAGGAACTGGTGCCCCAGGATGTCATAGGGCAGCTCACACCCGAAGACTGGAGGCGGGTGAGTAGATGGTGCACCCATGTGTATCTCTGTTGGGCTCGATTAAGTCAAAGTCACCAAATAGACAAGGATCTCTTCCTTTTCTTTTTACTAGGATGTATCGTTTCACCAGCAGTTGGAGTTCTTGATGTTTCTGTGCAGTCCATATTCATTCAGGTGTTCAGTTTGGCCCGTGTTTCTCTTCACAGGCTCTGGTGGCCTACATCAATAAGCAGGCCGGCAAGTCCAATGAGGAGGCAAAGCTCACATTTTTAAAGATCATTTATAAGTGGCCAACGTTTGGATCTGCATTCTTTGAGGTCAAGGTAATCTTGTGTTAATGTTCTACACACAGTCCTGATAGCAACTCAGATGGTGATTTTTTTTTTTCAAATGAGCGAAGCAGTGTCAACAGCTGGCAGAATAACCAAAAATGGTATTTTTTTCTCATTTTAGTCGGCCAGCTACTTGTATGTAAATTATGCTTGCCTTTGTTTTTTGTGAAACAACCTGCATGGCTCCTTCAGAAGCAGTCTGACCATTTTGAACACTCACCTGCACAGCTTAGTTAGCGAACTTACTACCAAACTAGTTCACTAAAAATCCCTGAATGTTCACTGCAAATTAAACAAATTAGCAAACCCCCCAAAAATAGGTGGGTTTAAAAAACATCAGTCCAATAAAAGTCATCTAGGTAAAAACATGAAGCTCTCATAGACTCCCGGTGAAGCACAGCATCCAGGCAGGGTCCGAAAACACGTCATCGGAGCGTTATGAGCAATAAGCTTATGTCTATTCTCTATTTAGAGAAACTGTACAAGAATCCTCCATAAACTGCCAGTGAAGCACAGCATCAATGGGCTCTATTTATCTTGGTTTCAAAGAAACTTAATGTGACCTGATTGAAAAGCTGCATGTTAAGTCCTTGAGCACAGCAATAGTAACATAATAATAATATAACATAATAATAATAATATAATAGCAACAATTTACACCAGATAATGTACATGCCGTGCTTCTTTCTGGCGGACACAGTACATTTGGCTGATGATATCATAAAGCGAAGATTTTGTAAAGCACAGTCAAATCCCTGTAACATGCCTCCCCTGTATCTACAGCAAACCACCGAGCCAGGGTTCCCAGAGATTCTGCTGATAGCGATCAACAAGCATGGTATCAGCCTCATTGACCCAAAGAGCAAGGTTTGTGTGGAAGAGACGGTGGTGGGGGGGGTGTTAGATTTTTATATAGGAGTGAGTACTTCTGTGTAACTTCTCTATCAGTTGAATGGGTGTGAGGGTGATGTAAACGTTTCCTGTGTGTGAATGGTTGTGAGCAGTGGTGCTGCTGAAGATTTTGGGGCCCATGAAATTGGCGCCCACATATCATATTGGGCCCCCCAGTCCAGACCAATGCAGTTATTTTCCAAATTTTTTAGGAACTCTCCTAACTCCACCTCCCACGCCGCCTAACCCCTTAAGGTGCCCTTGGTTGTGTGTTCAAGCTAAGACAAAAGATGATTTATTGATCCTGGGGGAAAACTCTGTAATCTTGTGGTTGGCAGAGTAATTATATCACCGTTGGGCCCTAGAGCAAGGCCGTTAACCACATCTGCTCTGCGGACCCTGGCTGACCCTACTGTCTGTCCCTAGGCTTTGGGGCAGAAGTGACTGACAAATAATTAAATGTAATGTATTTTGTGTGCATTTGTGTACTATCCTTGTGTGTAAACACGCCATGCCCCCCTCCCACCAGGACATCCTGATCACGCACCCTTTTACCAAGATCTCCAACTGGAGCAGCGGGAACACCTACTTCCACATCACCATTGGAAACTTGTTACGGGGCAGCAAACTACTCTGTGAGACATCATTGGTGAGTGACACAGTACTTCACTGACTGCGGGGGTGGAAATTCCCTCAGAAAATTTTGTTAAAGGGGGAGGGGGGGTGGTTTCTCCTGAATATATTTCGCCAGGGCACCCTTCTGCTGATCTGAGCCCTCTACTGCCAGTCGGTCTCTAGGCAGCTGCCTATTTTCCCTATGCCTGGATCCAGCACTGCTTATTGAACATGTGTAGCCATTGCTCCCATACATACATATACTGTAGCAAATCGCTGTTATCAAATCAAATATACACAACAATAAATCAGTTCAAACAGCAACAAAGTTACAACATATACAGTGAAAGCGGAAGCTCTTATTTCCTGTTTATCTGATCGGCTATAGAGTGATGAGAGGAACAGGAACCCATTTTATGGAACAAAGGCCAGTTTTGCATTCTCTGAGCTTTCTGGCTACAGACGGCTAATGCTACCCAGTGGGGATTCTTCATCATAGGACAATCCTTGATGCAGTGCAAGTATGATGGCCCCTTAATCCCTCTCTAGGATGGATTTTGCTATGACGTCAAGTTAGAAACTTCTTGTGCTTTTCTTTCGCCCTGCGACTTGCCAGTAAAACGGGGGCTGTCGTGAAAAGCTTGCTGCAGTGCGGTGTACACATTAACACAAAAAGTTGTGCTTGCCTGACTGTTTGTAGGGCTACAAAATGGACGACCTCTTGACCTCCTATGTCAGCCAGATGCTAACCACCATGACTAAGCAGCGCAGTTCCTGTAGCAACAGCAGCTGAGCAGACATTCAACAGCTGAAGAAGGCGACCCCTGCGAATATCCGACAGCCAAGGCCACAGTGGTGAACTTTGCCCCCTGAGACCAGGTTTGGGAGATCCTCCCCCTCCAGGTTGCTCCTATTAGTAAGAGAGCTCTGAAAACCAAATGTCTCATTTCGCATTCTAGATCAATGGGTCCCAGCCATTGACAACCTCAACTATTGAGTGAGTCACATAATCTGGTTTTTCAGCTGTCGATAATATAATAATCAAAAACATTCTCTCTAAACCTCAAAGATCAAGGCTGAGCCCTTGCACAAAAATCCCTATGGAAACACAAAGACATGTATGGATATCTTCTCAAACATTCTCACAAGCAACCATATAGGCGTATTCATTCATCCCATACCTACAAACACATTCAAATAGACATAGAAAGCTTCTGTCTCACTCTTACACATATATCTATCCCTGGGGTGGTGCGTAGCTCAGGTGCTTGTGATAATGATCAGGATTTTGTGGGTTCGAATCCCCTAACCTGCTGTCAAATGATATCACCACTAGGTCCTTAATTGGCCTGGGAGGTGGATGCTGGCTGACCCTTTCCTCAAGCCATCACCATTTCTACATGATGTTCCAACAAAAGCAACTGCTAAGTAAATAAAATTTTCCTAAATAAATATTTATAGAAACACACACAAAGATTAGGACAAAAGCTTCTAGAAAGAATGTTCAGTGAGGATTTAGAGTGGCTCAAAGTCTCTGCACAGATACAACTAACAGTTTTCTCGCTCCAAGCCATTGTCACATTTCAGAAATGTTTTGAAAATATTATGCACCAGTGCACTGCTGCCATTATTAACAGTAAGAGAAACTTATGTTTTATGTCAGTTTTTTTTCCAACGCCGGTCCTCGGGGATCCCCAGACAGTCTGTTTTTGCTCCCTCCCAGCTCCTGGCAAAAACATACACTGTCTGATGATCCCTGAGCACTGGGTTGAGAAACACTGTTGTACGTGATGACTACTGTAATGAGAGAGGGAGCTGGGAGGGAGCAAAAACATGGACCGTTAGGGGGTCCCCAAGGACCAGGTTGGGAAACACTTTTGTATGATGGCCAATGTAATGACATCAAAACACAGTGTATATACAGAGGTGTCAGCGGGGTCCTTGTAAATGTTTTCTATTCAAAAGAAAAATAGGAAAATATATAAGCTTTTATATCTAAATATTGGTTTAAGTATGTTATTAACAAGGCTGGATCTAGTATTGAGATGCTATTGGAGGTCCTGATTATTTATATCAGGTATGCTAAATTACAGCAGCACCTAAACTCATCGGGGGTGGGGGGGAGAGATCTCTAGGAGCTGGAATGCAACCCCTGGCTTTTGAAGAATCTCCTCAGTGGTTTTTATCAGTATCTGTATGAGCATTGTAGTACTTCCAATCCCTTTAAAGAGATCATCATCTATTGTACTTTTCTAAATGAGATTTGGGAGGTCCTACATTAAGACTGATTTTTTGGATTATTGATTGGTTTGGTGTAAAAGTAGGCAGGGGTGTAGTTTGAGATGAATGGATAGGGGGGTCTTTACTGGTTGATTATTAAGCAAAGTGATCCAATGTGTTATCCATGGCAATCAAGATGTAACAGTGCCTATAAGAAACTGGAAAATCTTGTGGCGATGTCACAAAAGGTCTGCAAACTTGATCTCCCCCCCCAAACCCCAAGATCAAGGTATCTGAAGCCAGATGATTATGAAAGTTTCTGGACCTTTTGGTGTCCATGGAAATCATGAAGGGCCAGCCATTGTCCCAGAGGGTTATATGGAAAGCATTTCTGTTGCTCTATTATATTAACTGACACCTGAAACTTGCCATTCATATTATTAAATAAAGCAAGTAGGGCTAAGATTGAGAGAATTAAAAAATCAGAACTTGACCCACTATGACCAAGGTTAGGGGGCGCTATATTGGGTTACAGAAGCCTGATATAAAATGACTCTCCCAATTACAGTAAAATTGAAACTGGGGTTATATATTGCAAAACTATAAAAAAGCTACAAAACATCATATAATTCCAGAATGTTTAATAAAGAGCAGATGACAGACTGTCAGCTTTTGACAGTATCAAAGTCAAACTGGACTCGGTTACAAGGTGGTGTCATATTGGCTAATTGATTGTGCATCCAGCCAATAAAAACATTTTTAATCTTTGTTCATGTTTCCTTACTCAGCTTTATTATTTTAGTTACATACATTAAGATATAATCAACCTGTTGTATTAATTTCCTTTTTAATGCTCAAAAATGTCTGCACATTGAGGCAATTAATGTCACAACAGGTGGATTAGAGTGATGATGTATCTCCTTTGCTGGACTGTGTGGGGCCTGACTTTGGAGAAACAGACACATGTATAAAACAAATGACGCCTGAAAGTATCAATTTTAGTACATTAAAAAAGTTGTGCATTACACAGGATGCAGGGACTCACCTCTGCAGAGGTTTTATACAGCAATACTGATGGGAGTTGAAGTCCAGAACTCGCCTGAGTATACTCTGCAATGTCTATATCTTCGCTACACGTCCCATCAAGAAATACTTCCAAGAGTACTAACTAGGGGCATATTGGCTTACGGTCTCCCCTCTTCCCTTGTCTTCTTCCATCAACAATGCAAGTGAGAAGTTGCAGGCATGTTAAAATCCCTAAGAATCAGTCCTGGCACTGCTCAGTAATTTAACATATTGGCCAAAATTAGGATTTGGGAGATGGTAATCTATCCTAAATTAATTATTCTTGGCAGAACATCTGTTGGGGCTGAGAACTATACTTATGGTTTCTATAATAAACATGTTCATAAGAACCATTTGAGGCCTTCACATATTGACAGAGGGTCAAATGTATACTCATACTGGGAGGAAAAGTGCTAGAGTCATGCTTGATGTTACCAACTTAATCGATAAAACAGCATTGGTATTTGTTCATGACCCTCCCCAGTGTACGGCAATAGACTGGGCACTTTCCTAATTTAAGTTTCAACTCAGCAGCTCAATGAAAGCCAGGTTCATCTTTGACTGAGTTCCAGAAGGTGGTGCATGGTAAGTTCTCTGACGGAGATGTTTCTGTAGGCCTCGACCCTGCTCAGAGAGAGGGCTCCTGCACTTCTGAGATCACAGACAGGTTGGGAGTGACTGGCGGGCTTCGCCCCTCTGCATGTGCATGAACGCTGGAAACAGACCACACGTCGCTCAACTCTGTCAAGGAAAAGTGAATCGATGTCAAAGGTGAAAGGTCATCAAAGAGCATGAGAGAAGACAGACCATCATACTGAGAGAGACCGTACTGGGGCAATTTTCTTAGATATACAACCCCTATATATCTCCACATTCCATGGTTAAAGTAGAAAGTTTTGGGATCAAATCCCAAACTACAGTTAAAAATGCCAGTATCAGTTACGGGTGATGCATGCATTGATGTTGACATTTAATTATGGTGATACCTGTCCGAAATTTGCTGTAGAGTCCATTTTCTTGTGCCTGCCTGCTACCTGTGCAAAAAGCCAGACCCCGCTCCCTCCACCTGAAAGGAGACGCCACAGTAAATCCATGTTGAACATGAACCTAAATCATGTGCATACAAATGAGGGGGTGTGGCAAGAGTTGGCTCCTCCCCCCAGTCTCACTCACCAGTGAAAAGAAAAGAACACAAATATGAGCACTGCGGACACAACATCTGTAAGGAGCCACATCAAACGATACTTTTCTGGGGTCTGAGAGAGAGAGAGAAGAGAGAGAGAAGATAATTATGAAGTAATCATTCTACCACAGTCAGCATGAATGCAGTACTTTAAGTACATCATGCCTTTTTTTTTTTAGGCGCTAACTTCTTCTAAGAACCATGCCGCCTTCTTGTAAACCCTGAGAATGTCTGAAAAGAAGAGTACTGTGTAAAACAGCTTTCATACCTACAACCCCCCCTCCCCTGCCCTGAGGTGGTTCATGCCCAGCTCAGATGTTTCTCACCATGAGGAACAGGGGATGCAGGAGATCACGGAGCACCTGGGGTGCGTTGGTGGTGACGGAATGAGCGCCAGCACACCAGGCGAGCGAGTAGAGCCAGGGCTGACTCACCACATACAGGTTGGTGCTGATGTTAGCTGCGGCATAATTACTGTGGGGACCCAGAAGACACACACATGGATTGGCTGGAGGTGATGTTCCATTTTCAGGGCTTTTCACGTGTTGGACTGCCTTGCATGTGAGGCACAGTACCTAATCTGCTCCTGGGACATGGAGCTGTAGTGCAGATTGAGCCTGGTGATCTCCTTCTTCTGCAACTCCTCCACCGAAGCCCTGCTGCCCGATATCTGCTGGAGCTCATGATCCAGCTCCTGCACCTGCTCCCTCAGCTCCGGGGCCAGCCACAACACCTACAGCAGCATATGTGGGCTCATGGCAGTTTTACTTACACATAAGAGATCGGAATGAAAAATGGTTAGTTCAGAGAGAACCAGTCAGATTGTAGAGGAGGTGGAACCAACCAATCAGATGTGTTGGTCGTACCTCCTTTAGTTGCTTTCTTCAAGATTTTTAACACATGATGCCACAAACCTGACTTAAGAGGTGACAAGCCTGGCTGCAGGTCAATCCAAGGGCTAAGTGTGTTGAAGGACCTACACGACCAACCGAAGCATTACTGTTTGTGCAGTGAGAAATATGTAGGGGAGCACAGAGGAACATGCCTGGTTGGAGCGGATCGAGGATTCGTTATGGATGACCTCTAAGGTACGGCTGATCCAGGTATCCCGGTATGGGTGGCCCCTGGGTGGACGGTAAAGGTCGAAGATGACCAGCCGGCCGTGCTGAGCTGCCAGGTCCAGGAAGGCCCGCAGGGTGCACACAGACTGGTTCTGGGCTCGGGCCCGGTCAGCGGTGTCGAGCGAAGAGGCTGTGCCAAAGGGGTCCCGCTGAGGAGGACGGGGTGACAGGCCGCTCGTTGCAATTAATAAGTTATTGATATATTACAGAGACACTTTGCTTACAGCTTTACTCTTCCCTAGTTCAGAATGGACTCCTGCTCAGGTTCTATGGGGAAATACAGACATTTATATTATATACTAAACACAATTTACTGAAATAATAAATATTCAACTTCAACATACAGTGCTTGTAAAAAGTCTTGGGGTGTTTGCTTAATTCTGTATAAATGTTCCCAACGGGATACTAAACACAAATACTTGGTGTTTTTTGCTATTGGAAAGGTGTTACTAATTAAAAAGCGCCCAATGAGACAACTTGTCAATGAATTTTTTAACTCTCCCTTAGTACTATAATTTGGGTTTCAATTTATTACTACTTGAAATAAATGTCTTACTTAAAACTACTGATTGTTTCTAATGGTAAGTAATGATTTACCGCAGTGGACGAGCCTCCCCTTTGCCTTCAGGTGGGGGGAGGGGTCCTGACTGTTGTTTGCGCTTATGCGCCAAGCGGCAGTTCATAATACCCACTCTTTCAGTGTGTTAGAGAACACTGCTCCTGGCGACTCTCTTGTTCTGCTGGGGGATTTCAATGCTCACATGGGCAATGACAGTGAGACCTAGAGTGGCGTGACTGGGAGGAACAGCCCCCTCGATCTAAATCGAGCAGTGTTTTGTTATTAGACTTCTGGATTGTCCATAATGAACGCCATGTTCATGCATAAGGGTGTCCATATGTGCACTTGGCACCAGGACACCCTAGGCCGCAGTTTGATGATCGACTTTGTAGTCGTGTCGTCTGACTTGTGGTTGTATGTCTTGGACACTCGGGTGAAGAGAGGGGCGGAGCTGTCAACTGATGAGTACCTGGTGGTAGGTTGGCTCTGCAGGTTGGGGAGAAAGCTGGCCAGGCCTGACAGGCCCAAGCATATAGTGAGTGTCTGCTGGGAACATCTGGCGGAATCCCCTGACGGGAAGAGTTTCAGCTCTTATCTCTGGCAAAACTTCTCCCAGGTCCAGGGGACATTTAGTGTGAATGGGCCATGTCCACGCCTCCATTGTGGAGGCAGCTGACAGAAGCTGTGGCCGTAAGTTAGTCGGTGCCTGTGGCAGCAATCCCCGAACCCGCTGGTGAACACTGGTGGTGAGGGATGCCTTCAAACTGAAGAAGGAGGCCTTTTGAGCCCGTGGGACTTCAGAGGCGGCTAACAGCTACCAGCAGGCCAAGCGAGATGCCACTTCGGCTTTCGCTAAGGCAAGGAGGAGTTTGGCCAAGCCATGCAAAACAACTTCCGAAGGGCTTCAAGGAGATTCTGGTCCATCATCCGGCAGCTCAGGGCGGGAAAGCAGTGCAACATCAACACTGTTTACGGTGGGGATAGGGTGCCGCTGACCTCATCTTGGGATGTTTTGGGTCGGTGGAGGGAAGCAGAGTATGGGGACTTGGGGGTGGACTCCCCTATCTCTGGGGCGGAGGTCACTGAGGTGATTAAAAAGCTCCTCAGTGGCCGTGCCCTTGGGGTGGATGAGATACGCCTGGAGTTCCTTAAGGCTGTGGGGCTGTCCTGGTTGACACGCATCTGTAGCATCGCATGGACATCGGGAGCAGTGCCTCTGGACTGGTAGACCAGGGTGATGGTCCCCCGCTGTGGAACAGTGGACCAGCTCTATACTCTCCGCAGGGTTTTGGAGGGTTCATGGGAGTTTGCCTAACCAGTCTACATGTGTTTTGTGGACTTGGAGAAGGCATTCGACCGTGTCCCTCAGGGAGTCCTGTGGGGGGTGCTCTGGGAGTATGGGGTGCCGGGCTTCCTTTTAAGGGCTGTTCGGTCCCTGTATGACCGGTGCCAGTGCTTGGTCCACATAGGCGGCAATAAGTCAGACTCGTAGGCACAGCCAGGGCGTTGAGGGTGTCCAGTTTGGTGACTTCAGGATTCGGTCTCTGCTTTTTGTAGATGATGTGGTTCTGTTGGCTTCATCAGACTGTGACCTTCGCCTCTCACTGGGATGAGAATCAGCACCTCCAAATCCGAGACCATGGTCCTTAGCTGGAAAAGGGTAGAATGCTCTCTCCGGGTCAAGGATGGGATCCTCCCCCAAGTGGAGGAGTTTAAGTATCTCGGGGTCTTGTTCATGAGTGAGAGAACGATGGAACGGGAGATTGACTTGCGGATCGGTGTTGCCGAAATGACTTTCCTCGGCAGGGTGGCTGGGCTCTCCCTTAGAGATACGGTGAGAAGCTTGGTCATTTGGGAGGGGCTCAGAGTAGAGCCGCTGCTCCTCCACATTGAGAGGAACCAGATGAGGTGGCTCGGGCATCTGATTAGGATGCCTCCTGGACGCCTCCCTGGTGAGGTGTTCCGGGCATGTACCACTAGGAGGAGACCTCGGGGAAGACCCAGGACAAGCTGGAGGGACTATGTCGCAATGCGACTTCCAGCGGAAGATAATGGATGGATGGATGATTTTGTTATGAAACCAATAAATTTACAATGCTTTGACCGAATTAAGCAAGCATTCCAAGACTTTCTGTGAGCACTGTAATTCCCTCCTGCTCCAGCTTACTACTTTCACAATATCCCCCACGCCTGTTGCCACGCAGTGATGAGTCGAGGCAACTAAATTCGGCCCAGATGCTGACTGGATTGATTCTGCACCTTCCTGGAGGCCTGGCAGGTTAACCAGCTAAGGAGCACTTGGAGCCGGGAACCTGAGAAGGTGTTATGTTTCGCTCATGAAACCACACCAGTACTTTCTATTCATGCTTCTCTCTCGCTTTCAGATTCACATCATTAATAGCTGTGGGGAAACCATTTCGATGCCCGCTTCTCTGAGGGCAGGCGAGCCCCAAGCTCACCGAGAGGAACCAGGCCCCAGCGTTGAGCTGCTCCAGTTCACTCCAGGAAAACATGGCTGCCGGTTCCTCTGTCCTGTTGGGGAACACCTCCCACACGTTGGTTGTCCTTCGCAGGGTCCTGTCGTGCATCAGGAATGGCACCCCTTCATAGCTGTTGTGACAGACCCCTTGGCTGTAACTGCACCGTAGCCATGGCAACAAAATAACGCAGGTGTATTTGCACTCTAATGCTGATATTTAGTATGCGTGATTGTCTATGCTGTTCGTATGTTTGATTTGTGATTTCTGTGGATAGACACCTGTCGGATGGGGGTCCCTTTACGAGAAACACGGGGCAGCTACCAACCTGATGGTAACGTCGGTCTCCAAGCCCAGGACCCCAAGTTCTACTGCTTTCTCGAAGGACATCTGGGTATTTTCCGGTGCAAGCTGTGTATCCAGTCGACACAAGAACATACAAGAGAAGTTATCCTATTTTAATTAACATAATCTCAAAGGAAACTGAAGATGAATATGAATCTAAATCCGAAACGGGAAGATGTACTAAGATGACACAAGAAGTGATCTTATTTAACCAGAGACCACAAGATAACATTCATCAAACATCTAAATTGCAATTCATGACATCTGAAACTAGACTTCTAAGCTTTCAACATTCATGCTGAGTATCTGTTTCCAGACTGGCTCAAAACAGTGGGTGGAAGACAAGTACCTACAGTGTAGTCCCACTTCCAAAAAAAAACATCTGGTTTGCCGGTCATATTCATCCACATAAAAAACATGTTCCACATTCATTTTCAATGCTTCTTCTGAGATGATGTCAGCCACTAACCTTTTGTGCTAGCAGCATGCTCTTAATTACTGGTTCCAGTGGAGATAGTTCTTTGACCACTGGGCCAACACATTGTGGGCTTTTCAAATGGACTTATCTATCCCAATCATATGCAAGCATTTCAGACAGCCAATCCCCATCTGCTAAGAATTTAGCAGACCTTTCCTCCATTAATGGGCTTTTGGGAAGTCTTTGTCTTTGTCAAGTCTTTGTCAAGATGCCAAGTGCTGCTTACCAGATAGATTACACAGTGCAATATCTGTGCCAGAAATCATAGCATGGGTGGGCCAGCAGAAAATCAAGTGGGCCAGTCCCATAACAATTCACTTGGCAACACAACATATATTTTTAATTAAATGACCTGTGGTATTGCTAAAACAAAATGTTACCTCTCAACAGCACAGTTCCTCAGATTGATTTAACCGCATGCACACAAACCTGTCAGACACAATCATTTTATCACACGGTATCGCTCGCTGTCAGCGTTGAATGCATGAGTCTAAGGTCCTCTTGGGTATGCCTAGGACCACCTGGACCCACTCACGCTGCCTCAGTAGAGAAGGTGATGAGACAGGATCTGCAAACTACCATTTCAATTAACAGGACCTGGACTTCACTTAAACACTGAATTCTTCCTGCTTGCTGCTCTCAGACTCCTATAATCATGCATGTGTGACTAATGTTAATGTGAAACAGCTGGATGAGTCTTTTAGTCAAGGAAACAAACCAGTCAAGAACTATTTAGCCAAGCACAGTAGCTTTTTTAAAAATGTTTAAAATACTCTGTAAAACCTTAGGTAGCTGAAAGTGTCCTCCATGACATGGATTATCTAGTCACCCTACTGAAAGGTCATTTTGTTGACACCTGCTGCTTTGTTTTGGACTTTCAGTTTAGATGTGTATGTAGTGCTCTTTCTGCAACATGAGTAGTGACTTGTTTTCATTGACAGGGCGAGCCAATGGGCAGTGTTATTCTCCAGCTCACTGAGACACACCCAAGGATGGTGCCTTCTCCTATGGAACAACCCCAGTGAACTGATCATTTTTCAGGCTAGTGTGACCTACCATGGGGGCCCCTCTGTGCCCAATGAGGGTAGGAGCAGGGCCCAGGGTGCCCTTTTCCTTGATGCAGGGCGAGTACATCCCCAGTGGCACCAGGTAGAGAGCAAGGAGCAGAGCCAGGAACAAGCCCAGGACAGCAGCCCTTCTCACTGTATCATAGGAGTTATGAGTACAGAACAGGGTCTTGATGATCATACTCCGGGAGGAGACAAATATATAGAACTGCCTTCATTCTTTTTCAGAAATTGTAACAGTACCCTCTCGTACAATGCAACACCAAGGACATAAAAAAGATTCGCTACCAGCTTTGTTATTCAAAAGTAGCAGCTGACATGCAAAAGGCAATCAGTCAATTCAAGTTTAACACAGTCTACAGTCAACTCTTTATGTTGTGTGTTTCTGTTGACCAGATTTATCTCCGGCATTATTCTTACCTCTGCCTGTCATGCGGAAGAAATGCAACGCTATTGGCCAAGACAAAGCTGTCATCATTAAGACTCCACCCACATGGAGGTAGGGTGCCGTGACCTAACCAATCAGAAGAGAACGTCACAGAATGTGAGCAAGTGTTCAGTGTAGTTCACAGATAATGTTAGGGATCCTAATTTCACATTGTTTATGACCGTTGTAGTGTTTATCGCACACTATGAATGTTGCAACTTAGGGCTCTGGCTCCACCGGCCTGGTCTATAATCCAGCTACAGAGCCACTCATCATGGCAAAACAAGCAAAACTGGCACTATCTTTTAGGTCCATTTGGTTGTTTATTTTGCTTTTATTGAAAGATGACATAAAATTCTTCAGGTGCAGAAACATCACCAAACCACGCAGCTGACCTACCTGGAAAGAGAGCAGGAGAGTACTCCACTCCCCACTCCACAAGTCGGACAGTACTGCTGTGGCCACAATGGCAAACATCAGTGTAACCAGGACACCAATCTTTTCAAAAACAAAAATATTACACCAAAGTAAAAACACACTTCAGATTAACACACCTGTCTCATGAACTAGGGGAGATACAGGTTATTGAGGGATGATAGAGATGGGGAGGGCAAGACAGGAAATGAGACACTGAGCTTGCCCTACCTTGTGAGCCCAATGTAGATACAACCTCTGACCCTCCGAGAGCAGACATACAGCAAGCATCTGTGAGCAAGTCCAACAACAATTCATCATACAGAGACTATGACCCAGTCATCACTATGTGGGCAGAATCAATATCAATCACACCACAGAAACAATGTCTTGTGCATACTGTAGCTCAATGTGAACTTAGCTGTCTTACCTAAACTGTGTTATTCTGACATAGATTTATTACAGAAAGTAAAAACAAAATCTTGCCATACAGTTTACAGTCTGCTTTTGAGAAGATGATAGGTCTTCAATGCAGAACTCCATGCACTCACCAGCAGCGATGAGATATAAGCAAAAAGCACCACAGCGATGACCAGCAGCACCACCGACCAGGGAAACCAGAAACCCGTGTTGCCAAAGTTGAACCTGGATGATCCAGAGCAGCAGTATCACACAGGACCTCCAGACTAGGTCGATACCACCTCCACAGCCCTTAAATTAAATTAGGGGCCTACAAAATGCTATAAAGATTCTTTCACTCATCTTGCTACACAAAACATTTGAACTACAGTTCTCAACTGACTGCGCTGAAAAATGCATAAACATCCTGGTATGTGAAAATCTCACTTTACAATAGGTCATAAACTTAGATCATAAACTTAGAAGCGTAGTCTAAGGTGCTGGCTTTAGTCACTCTGAAGATATGGGTTTGATACTCACTGGTCTTAAATTAGTAGTAGTAAATAGTAATGAAGTACCCCCTTTGGAGCAGTAAAATTTATGTCATCCATTTCTATCTCTTAAGGAACCCACTTGTTCAACGTCTTCTAAGGAACTAAATACAGTCCTGCTACAATGTAACAAATACGTTCCTGAAAAACATCACTTTTATTAAAATCATGTAGTAAACACGGAAAAAATAAGGTTAGGAGAATGTGAATCAAACTTATTAACGCCAAACTAAATTAATTAAATAATAAAAACAATGATATCAGTGGCCGATAATGCAATTATATGCATTATTTTATATGCAAATAAGAAACAACAATGAAATATTGATGTCATATCATAAACATCTCCTATGGGTCTTATGAGTCTCATGAGAATTGCTTAATAACCAACTGAACATGCCAAACTCGCTAATTTGTTAAATTTGTTGAGTCATGAGTACTGAAGGCTTGTGATTGCAAAAACGACGCTTCATGAACAATTTGTTGTATTTTTTTGGCCTCATTAGATGGTGCTATCTGTTCAATAAAGGTTCAATACCCGAAAGTAAACCAACAGCACCATCAAGTGGAGTTAAAAAATACAGAAAATGGTTCATGAAGCATTGTTTTGGCCGTCATTATTCAGGAGTAGTGAACTACAGCCACCATATGGCCGGGCATGCACACAGCATAAATACATTGGATTACGGTATGCAGAGGGGCACTGAAGGCAATATAACTAGACAGTCTACAAAAAGCAAATGTAAGTGAATTAAAAACATCGCTCTGTTTTTACATGATAATTTTTCAAATATTTTTAGACTGTTACAATTTAAGACCTTGACCTATGTGATGCATGGGTGTACAAGACATTTGATTGTTTTAGATCTGAAAACTGATTCAACCAATTCACTGAAAAGAACCAATTCAAAAGAAGGATTCACTCAAAAATCAGACATCATTATCATTCACTTGGATTAGCTGATTTTACATGCAAGTAGTGTTTCTCGCTAAAACCATATTGCATAGTGCTTCTCTCTCCAACGGAAAATCATGCAAATATAAATGTGATTCGTATTGGATTTGGGCACTAATATATCAGTCTAGAATAGATTTGCAATGTGATATTATATATCCCATGATATAGTAGGACTGACTGTATCTGCAGAATGTTTTTTTCTTGTTACTTGCACAATCTTGGAATTGCAATTATTGACCAAATTATTGTGTGAATAAATTCTGCAATTTTGAGCATCAATCAGCTTTGTAACAGGGTGTAACAACATTAGTTATTTAATCCTACTATTTACCTTGTCACGTTCAAGGTTTTGGTCTGTAACAGCATGCAAATACTTTATCCTGCTATTCTCAGCATTTTACTTACAGTGTACAAAAGCTACAGTTGTTGACTAAGGGGTTTTACCACTTTCCCAGGGTCACCTATAAATGCATGGATGACAGACCCACCAGTCGAAGTCATTGTAATCATTCTGAGCTTCACTCCAGAAGTACAGAAACACCAGGGTTAAGCCGAACGTAACCACTAGAAGTGCCACGCTGGCACACTCCACCTGCCGGAGACACAGACATAAAATCTAATATGTACTCATACTTTCATTTTCCGGAATTGTTTGCCAACAAAGACCACTGAACTTGGTACAGTGGCTGTGGACGACCCTTGACCTTGTTACAGCAGCTGCCACCAGGGGGTGCACGTGTCCGCTGGTATCTCCGCCACTGGCAGCCGTAGAGCCCAGCAAGGCATGACACCAGAGGCTGGTGCTCATAGCGCTGCAGGAGCCGCCGGCGCACCACCCTGAGCCTTCCCAGCCTTAGCCTGGATAGGGTCACCGGCGTTGGACCCATGCTTCACACGGCCCAAACCATTACAGAAGAAATGGGGGGTGCCAGCTGCGGACAGAGAGAAGAGAGAACTTCAGCTGATGGGATGGGGGGAAGGGAAGAAGCCCTTAAATGACCATCAGAATCAGCAGTGTTGTCAAGTGGCTAAAACTAGGGCTGTCAATTTGAGAGTTGTACTGGCGTAGTGCCAGCGGGATGGAGCGAGTTCATCAGACCCAGTGGGCCTGACCCACATGCTGTTCCAACACTATTATTCTCCTTTGTTCGCCTAGAAATGTGCGGATATGGAACCCATAAAACATTTGGCACATTCCCTAAATACCGACGCAGCTCTGAGAACCACATCCCACACTGAAGGATGCATGGTCACCTCCCGATAACGAAGTGTGTGCTCCGTGGCCCTGCCACCGCGCTCCTCTGGAGAGAGTGAGGAGAGAGTAAGCCGCGATCTCTGCCCAGCGACTGTTGCTATGGCAACCGCTGGTGGACGTTCCCTGAGACGGCTGGCCCACATCGGAATTCAGGGCTGGGCATCTCATCTCAAAGAGTCCTACTTTCAGCAGGCGTTTTCAACTTAAACTCACACTTTGGCTCCAAAAGCAACAAAACAAAACAAACGAGATGGAAATATCCGAATCTAAAGCCTTCCAGCTTGATATTTGAGAAAAATGTGCGATTCTTGTGGGGATACAGGATATTCTGGGTTTTGCTGGAACTAAGCTCTTAATTACTTTATATATTATATATAAGTCTGACATTCAAGCTGCCTATCAGGTTATAAAACGTATTCTCCAGAACCCACAGAGGGGCTGAACACAGGTTCCCTCATAGAGCCGTACAAAAAAATGGAATCAATATTACACAGCCTCCAACATGAGCGGGAGAGTTCGCTCATGTCCTCACTGCGCACTTCATTTTCGCAAACATGAATCATCCTGTCACCATCTTGCAGCTAGACAAAGACTGAGACAAAAACATAGACAAACGGGAAAAATAAACCCCCCAGCTTCTGGAGAGAATTCTCAAGGACATTATCGGTGTGACAAGGAGGGAAATACTGAAGCTTCTTAATGTTAACAAGAATGGCATTAAGGTCAAACTCAGGCTAATTAACAAATAGCCATCACCATGGAAACCACAGGCATTTTGTAAGCCAGAGAATCTGGAGCTCCCCTCTAAGGAAAGGGGTATCCATCCAGCTTAGGTTCTCCTGTGCCAGATGGCTGGAAACTTGTCGCCAAGGAGAGAGAAAAGGATACTCAGTGATGAAGATCAGGATGATCACCTGGATGCGAAGCTGCTGCCAAAGATTTTCCTTGTAGGTATTATAGAAATGATTGATCTTTCTGTGAAGGTTCGCCAAGGTTTACTCAATTTACATTCAAGCATGTCAGAATTTTCCTTGGGGGGTCCTGGCAAGATTCCCCACTGGAAATGACACTTGAGGAACTTCTTTCTGAGTGGTGGTATTCCTTTTGCAGATTAGGTGTTAAACGTTTAATGTGTTAAACGTGATGAGCAGGCTCATTCACACCACGCTCTCAGAAAAAAAGGTAAAAATTTGTACCTTTGCTTGTCAGTGGGGCTGCACTCTTGTAAATGTACCTTTTAATGTAAAGAAAAGGACTCTGAGGAACATCCCTAAGGTACAAACAGCATTAATGCTCCTCACAGTCCATTTCTGGACCTTAAAAGGTATAATGACATAGTGACAAGCAAAGGTGCACATTTTTACCCCGTTTTTCTGAGTGCAGGTAACTATA
>JAABNX020000044.1:12496952-12509019 GCA_015163995.2 Mormyrus lacerda
TATTAGTTAAGTTCTCCCCAAACAAGCTTGATGGGCTGAATGGCCTCCTCTCATTTGTAAATTTCTTATGTTCTTATATTCTTATCGCTCGGTAAACATGGTCGCCACCATTAGGCATCATTCAGAACCAGGAACTGTCAAGCGGGGAAACCACTGAGCTAGAGCTGCAGGATGAGTGAAGACTGATGAAGTGGTAATTGGATGAAATGTTACTCTGCACAATCAGAAGGACCAATAAGTATCTTCAGGGTTTGCCTAAGCAAGATTTAGAGGAGGTTGGTCAAATATGCCATGCTCATCGATTGGTTCATTTTTCCTGGGGCAGGGGCCCAGTTTGCTTATGCCTTGGGCTGGCTCTGGGTCACATGCCATGACAAAATGTCCCTGGCTGTTCCTCACCTCAGCAGAAGGCGCCATAACCTAAATTTTGACGCTCCACAAAAAGCGAAAGTGCCAAAAACTTCCAAAGCTGCACGAGTGAAGTAATAAAAACAACAATGACGCTGATATTGATAAGAATAATTACATCATTACAAGCTTCCCCATGAGCTACTCAGCCCGCTAAGATGAACCACTCCTTCACCACGTACAAATCAGGCTTCGGATGTAACGGTAGCCCTGTCAGCAAAGTCTGAAATCTTGTTAAACAAATTACATCTGTTTCTTGGATTCCTGGAACGTTAAATTGATTCGCAGGGTCAATTTCGGCATTAGAGTCATCTTCTGCTTTTTTAATGTGATACAAAGACAGGGCTGTAAGGTGCGTAACTTAATCCGCAGGGGATGCACCTTCTGCTTGCCCACCTCTGACAGCTCACAGCAGCCATTGCTCTTTCATTTTCAAAGGCATTCCTATAAATCACGCAAACTGCGTTAATATCAGTCCTCCGGTGTGCGGTTTGCAAGCATATAGGTTCTGAATTAAGACAGGGACAAAATGGCTTCTACACCAGATCATCAATTAATATGGAAATGGTAAAAACAAAAAAATCACCCACGTCCCCTATTTTCTGGAAAATCTACATAATACACTTAACGAATCTCATCCTCACTTCTTCCAAATATGTGTGTGTGTGTTTGTGTGTGTGTGTCTGCGGGTGTGTGCATGCGTGGGAGATAGTAGGGGAAATAGAGCTTAGGGGGCAGAATAGGTGTAACTGATGGGGGGGTCTTTACAAATGCTATTAATGCCCTTCTTCTAAGGAGGTGAGGGATGCCACATATTAAGCCTTTCTTCATCATTCCATTACAACCTATATTGTCAAATTCAGACCCTCCAAAACTCTCAAAGAACATGTCAAGTCAGGAAGGGGCTGTTGTTGTATTCATCAAAACCATGGTGACAGATTTGCACCTCCTTTAGTTTTATTAATCAGTTAATCAGATGTTAATTGTAGCTATTTTGGCTCTAGGCTTCAGGAACGGAGATACAATGAGTGATGGATGTACAAAGTACGGCCGTGTAGGTTGGGGGTGGAAGGGTCAATGTGACACCCACCGATTTGGTGTGCTCTGGCCGAGGTGCAATCACCGGCGGCGGCATGGTCTCTTCATCATCGTCCTCCTCATCCTCCGAGAAAGTGCTGATGGAGAGGTTCTCAGATGTAGCCTTGGCAGTCTACGTAGAGTTGGAGTTCGGGTGAAGATGTTATCAGTATCAGTTTTGAGCAGGGAACTTATCATAGATGCCTGCAACGGTGTAGCTAGAATCCATCTCCTCCCAGATCTTTCACTGCTTATGCCCCCTTACGTCATCTCTACAACCCAGAACTTACCAGAACATTTAAAGAATTGCAGTTATCCAGCATTTTATCTGTACAAGGAAAACAGAATCAAGCATGAGAATTAACTAAACAGAGAGGAGTAATTCAGACATGACTGAAAAACTGTCTGCATCCTGTAATGATCTGAAAAAATGCAAAAAGCAATCAATTAATACTTTACTGCTAAACCATATGTGCTGCCACAGCAGTAAGCCACAGGCAAGCACCTTTTGAGGGCTGATTCCCAACTGAGTTTTTAAAGTTTTGGACTTATAACTCAGTTCTTCGTAACCCAGTCCTCAGGGACCCTCAGGCAGTCTGGGAGCTGGGAGGGAGCAAAAACATGGACCGTCTGTGGGTCCCCGAGGGCCTGGTTGGGAATCACTGCTACAAGAGACTTGCCTGTGAAGCTCATGTACTTCTGGCTGTTGGTGGTCTCCTTGGAGTCATAGAACTTGAGCACATCCAGCACGGCCTGTGGGTTCTTCTTCTGCTCCAGCTTGGTGATATTGGAGGTCTGAAGGAGGCGGGCCCACTGCTCCGGCATTCCCTGGGTACATATACATCACGCTTTATGGTAATTCGTTTTCCCTTTTTTCATCACAACGTAACAGATCTTGAATTCTGAAACCAGAATTTTGATTCATGGACCAATTCACTGACATAATATTTTTCAGACAAAGAAAATAGGGTAAAACTTTAAAATATATAACGTATATACATTTATATACAGTAACACTTTATAATGCATTCATATAACATTCAGCGCATCTTAATAACACTCATGATGTATTCATAGAACATTCATAAGCAGCATGTAAGTATACTATAACATCCTAACATTCCTTAAGAGCTTTAATAAACATGAATAACAAAATTTATATCATTATACAATTATGATGTTTGTTATTGTATTATATTATATTATATTATATTACAGCTCCCATATCTTGTTACTTGAAAGTATTATGACTGCAATGCTTTAAGACATGTTATGGTATACTTACATGCTGCTTGTGAATGTTCTATGAATGCATTATGAAAGTGCAGTTAATGTAAAGTGTTATCGAATACACTAAAATAATGCTACAAGCCGTGATTTTTTTCAGCCAAACACTATGTATAAAAACAACATATTATGCACCAACTTCCTTGGCACAGTAAGTGTTGTTGATTGTTATTTATATAAGCTGTTTTCACTGTTCTGGTGATATTTGGGAAAATGATGGGTTTTGGGTTGAGCTGGAAATGCAACATTATTTTTCCTGTTCAAAATAATGGAAACAATATAGGTCTTCTGATTTTCTCCTGATTATTCAGGAACTAATCAGTAGCTTAAAATCGAGGAAAGGATGTACACACATTTACAAGCACTTACAACACTGAGTGAACACAGAATCAGCAGTGATGGGGAAGTTACTCGTAAAATTAATCCATTACAGACAGAGGTGGAAAGTTCAGGTCCAGAAAGTATAAATCCAAGGTTTTGTTTCAACCAACCAGTTGCATCCTTTCTTTATATGCAACTTTTGGTTGAAACAAAACCTTTTTTGTGAGTTACTTTTGTGAGTAACTTGCCTAACATTGAGAATCAGAAAAATGTACACTGCTGAAAATAACACAAGCAGCTACTCACAGTGAATTCCCCAGTCACCGCATCAAAGCCCACGTGAATGGTGTGCTCAAAGTCTGAAGGCAGTGAGATCTCAGGCCTCTCCTTCTTCCTATTGGCTGGTAAAAGAAGTGTATGCATAACCTGGAGCCCCTAATGAAAACTGCTGCAAATGCAACTGCTGCATCCGCTGT
Source organism: Mormyrus lacerda (assembly GCA_015163995.2). NCBI lineage: Eukaryota > Metazoa > Chordata > Actinopteri > Osteoglossiformes > Mormyridae > Mormyrus > Mormyrus lacerda. Next base: position 12,500,522 of record JAABNX020000044.1, read on the forward strand.
GGATGACACAAGCACTGAGGTACATGCTGGGGAGGGCTGTGAACTTAGTAAAGCTGAAAGGATTTCATAGCTTTTTCATTTACTTAGACCCTCGATAGTCATAACTTCAGTACAGATGCACCTCAACATACAATGGAGTTACATTCTGATGAACATGTCATAAGTTGAAAATACCGTAAGCCGAATATGAATGCAATACGATAAACAACTATACGATACATTGTATCAAAATTTCATTTGATGATTACTGAGAGTGTACAGCACTGTACAGTGAAATATCCTAAGTTGAACCATCATAAATCGAGAAGCATCTGAATAATGAAAAGCAAGAAGTGAAAACATTAAGCAAAATAATACATTCCAAATTAAATATCAAGTATTTAACCTGGGTCTACAGGTTTAATTAAAACATATTTTAACATAACTGACAAATTATGAGAAGAGAATGAAAGCACACATTCTCTTCATACATTATGTTCCTTTTACTCTTGTTTGTTCTCTGGATAGGTGATTCCACTAAGTACAGTATATAACAGGTTAAAATGGCATAAATGTTATATGTAAAAGGTTCAATGGAAATTCAATAAGGATCGAAGGTGTGATCTTTTTCTCAATCCAGGACACCCACTCAAAAGCTCATGGAACTCACTCTTGTCGCCCCCGCCAGTGAGAATGGAGCGAATTGAACGATCCTTCCTCTTCTTATCCTCGGGGTTTGGCGGCAAAGGTCTGATGCCATGGCCGAGCGGAGTGGAGTCCTTAACGCAGGCTCCGATCATGGCGCTGGTGTTCCTCAGTGGGGGTGCAGGAGGCCTATCATCCACCTCCCCACTGTCGGCCATCTTCGTATAGACGTGTGCAGTCAGTCACCCGGTCAGCTTCCACAGCCTGACCAGATGGTTTGACTGAAAGCAGAGGTTAAGGGAAGCAAAGGTGTTTCTATACTAAGAATTTCGGATTTACAATAATAACAACAGTGTTCGTGACAGATATTTCTGCATCTCTAATTCTGCTTCAAGAATTGAAGTTCAATGGCTTTGTTTGTCAGGAGGCTCGGTGCCACAATGTCATACCAGGAGATCAGGCAAAACTCTGCAATTTTTGCCGTGATTGATGACTTGGGAGGGAGAGGAGAAAAAACAATATGGAGAGGAATCAGAAAGTGAATAACAAGCTGCCAGTCATCATCAGAAAAAATACTGGTTTAGACTGGTGTATAGATCCTCAAAATCAAGGTTCATGCAATGAACTGGAGCTTCACCTTGAATGCAAGAGAGGAAGAATGAGCCAGAATGCTTCAGCCAATTAACAAGGGTGGTGGGCATTATGATAATATGGTATACTGTGCTATTTTTGGAATTTTGAAATGTTGCCAACAAAATTAGATAAGTGGGGTGGTCCCCTACAGTAAAATTTGCCAATTGGCAAAATATGACATGGAGAACCTCCACCCCCAAAACCTACTCAATTTTAATCTGGCAAAATTTCAAAATACCGGAATATTGTTTTTTTTTTTTTAATGCCATCAAATACCATATATATATATATATAATGTCTGGATGGTATGACAATATGAAAAAATTACACCCAAGCATAAATAGACCTAATAAACTCTTGTCTGAGCCCCAGTGTGCCTGTCTTTCAATGTTTTCCAGTGGCATGGATTTCCTAACAATTCTAGCCAAAATTTCAGGATTTCGCGGAAAGCTATTACAATCACAAAGCCAATGTTCCGATGACTAAGAATACAACCTAGAATTCAATTTGAGAAGGGGACACACAGGAGTGGGGGGAACAAAAACAGAAAAAGCTGCCTCACTGCATTCCAGTGTTACTGTGCTGCTAGTGGAAAATCCTGTGACGACATGGACAACACTAAACAGGATTCCAAAGTCGATTCAAGCTGAGTCCATTTCCCGGGATGAATGATGCAGCCTCATTGCAGGAATCTGGAGCACGTGTAACGCCATCTGTGATAAAGATGGATTATCCTATGATCTTATTTCACTCTGCCATCTACATTCAATTTGATTGTGGGAAAAAATGATGAGTAAACCATCCACTATGGCAGTAGAAGAACTGTCTGATATAGTTCAGTGAATAAGATCATCAACAGATTAGGGTAGCTGACAGCATTTCTTCATGCTATGTTTCCCGGTGTTTCTTTGGAAAGAAAAACAAAATAAAAAGGCAGTTCTTGTCAAGGCTGCTAAAATGTCTCCACATCCCCAAAAATTCAGATGAAAAGAGGTTTCAAATATGCAATTAAAGACCAATAAGTACAACTATCTCCTTTCAAACCGCAGCATAACTCAGGAAGTGGAAACTGAGAGACATACTTCTTGCATTATGTTACTTAAAGATGAGCCAGCAAGCATTCGCTTGCCTACAAGCATTTTGCAGTAGGTGTCTCTCGATCCACAAAATCCTATTACTTTTTTACACAACACCAGATTTTCACAGTCCTAGCTAAACATGAATATGAATGGGGGGGTCATTTAGCCTATATGCTCACAGTTATTGTGTTTTGTGTGAAAAGTGATAGCTAAAAGGCCAGAAAATCTGAGCTGATGGGTTTTGGACAGCCCTAGTGCCAGCGAAGGGGCTGCTGGTCTGGGGGAACGATGAACAGCTTACTGACTCTGTCAAAATGAATTCCACCATTAACTTTGCCCACAAACTCCTTCTTGCATCTCCAGTTTCCCAACTGAATCTAACCAACCAAACCACAGGAAGTCCTTATTATCTTCACGGCACTACTTAAAGATCTGCTGCATTGGGGTTGTTTGAGGAAATGAGTCTCTTTTAACGTTGCAGTATGATGGATGCTAATAGCAGATTTGAGAAATGTCACTTTTTCCATTTCACTCAGTCCTTGAGCAAGAGGTACTGAGGTATTTCATTCTGAATCTTAATAAAACCTTTGTGTTTTTTTTTTCATAATGGTTTGTGGTTTTATGTAAGTCGAAACCTGTTAGTATATTTTGTAGGTGCTCATCGGTCTAATTCCATTTAAAACCTTGTTTATCCTTAATTTTACTGGAAAAGAAAAATAAAACTGAAATATAACATCCTTTCAGATGCTATTTTCTTAGATGACTGCCGACGTCCTGATGATCTGATTCAGTGAACGTGCACTAATGTCCCAGTGAATCACGAGCGAGCCTCCGTGTCCGCTAGGCCGGGCCCTTGCACACGCCACAAAACACACCCAGCAACCTGCCGCCTACGCCAGAATCCACACCGTCACGGACGAAAAAAAAAACAACAGGCGCAGAAGGTCCCTCCGCAGGGGCTGTCAGCCGGAAGAGAGGAACGTACGGAGAGACCAGAAGACTCAGACCCATGCTGTGAGGTGACTGCTCCACACACACACACACATTTTTTTTTGTTTGTCCAGATTCAGCAGTTATCTATTATATCCACAGTTAGCCCCCAAACTGAACTGTAACTGTCCCATACGAGCAGGACTGGGTGTGGGGTGGGAGGGGTACAAACATCCTGGCCCTACTGTGAGCGGCAGATGGCATTAAAGGAGGCAGGCCAATTTGCATTTAAATAGGCCCAACAGAAAGCCTTGTGGTCTGGAACAATGTACACCTGCCGTTCCCAAACCTCCGGGTTGAGGACGATGCGGAGGAGGTGGCACTCTTGTCTTTCAGCGAGAAAAAGCTCGCTGTCCGCCAAGGAAAGTCCCACCCCAGAGGAATCATGCTCCGCACCCTAAGTTTCCAGGGATTCCGAGTTAAGTTACAGCATAATGAAAGATTGGGTCAACAACAGATATAAAAAAGCACAGAATGCCCCACATACGCCAAAGATAAGATAAGATAAGACTTTATTGAACCCACACCGGGGAAATTTACTTGTTAGAACAGCCTAAAAAATAAAATATCCATAGAAAAATACAAACCAAAAGATTCTATAACAAAGCAGAAATAAACGAGAAAAAAATCCCTATTTAACTGTTCATGTACTATGTCGCTGTCGATATTAGCTCAAAACCCCATAATACATGCATTACACTTCCTCGCGTGTTTTCACTGTGAAAATAGCGTTAAACTGCTAATTTGACCAAACGCAGTACTCTGTTTCGTGTTGCACCGTAAGACACACACACACAGAAACAGAGACAAGAGGACTGCTTTTCCCCCATCTTGTCTGCAAAGACTTTAGATATGGTGCATAATCTGTGAGACACTGCGGACTGGAGTAGTTTATGGAGCGCCAATCCCTGCGGGGCAAATTATAGGGTTTTAGTGCGCTCACAGGAGCAGCCAAGGGAGGCGAGGGTAGGGTGATTACGACACGAAACGGCAGATTTCACTCATGCTAACCGATCATGATCTCAGCTTTCCGTTACAGTCTCCACACACTCACCCTGAGGTAGAAACTTAATGTGGAGACCAGTGGCTAAAGATTTAGTAGTGTACGGTCTGTACTTTCCCCTGGACTCATGTGATGCTGGTCCCATTTACAGTTATGCTACACATACAAGCAGATGGTTCTGTGTATATAATCGTTTTTTTACCACAATAAGTATATATCCAGTATATCTGCTTTTGGATATTATAAGGGACTGTGACTCAGGGTAGGTACGTCTCTTCTTTCCATTCTCAAGTAAGCTGCACCCCACCATAAACACCCAGCACACTTAAAACATCATAGCAGTACAACTTATACAACATTCACGAAAATATGTGCCTAATGTATTGTGTACTTAACGCATCTAGAGATAAATTGCGTGGAGGTGTCAGTATGTAACTAGGAAATCGTATGAGCACGAGGATTGAGTCGTGAATGCTGCTGTGGAGTTGTAACTAAAAATACCTATTAAACCCGAGTTGCAGGTGTGGATATTTCTATATTTTAGCTTAGGTTACAATAATCATTTTAAGACTGTTTTAATGACAGTTCTGAAGAATTACAGATCCATGAAAATATTCTATTTGCTCGGTATGTCATGCAGAAATCAAAGTTCTGGCGAGAATGTATTTTTCCGTTGCAAAATATCAGTGGTACACTCAGTTAGGGTCCTGTCCTGGCGCAGGAGGCACAGATTTTCAGCCAATCCCAGCGCTCGACTGAACCAATTTTTACGCTAATTACGCTATTCTCGGCGAGTACGTTTCTAGTGACTGATAGAGAGCTGCATACATCGCAGCCCACCAGGACAACCGTATTCAATAAAGACAACACAATCTGATGTACAACATAATGCTTCATACATGACTAACAATCCGAAATATTAAAACGAATAAACAAACTTTACATGTTTTGCCCTAGTTTATTGAATTATTATTACGGCCAAACGGACCTTATAATTCCACAAAACAAATACGGATATCTATCTTATGCATTAATCTGTCAACCAAAATTACTGTAAACGTCACAGAAACATTCATCTCAGAGGTCAGATGCACGGTGGTGCACCCATGTATTTGGAGAATATACATAAGCTTTTGTAGCGCATCTCGGATTATGCAAAACACCATCGATGCAAGTTTATCGAGGTGACTTAAATAAATCAGAATAGACTAGAGCTAATTAAAATCTCGGCCGACTGTCACTCTATCCGTCGCTGCACACCCTTCGCCTGAAAGGATGCGCACGCGCGCTTGCACCCCTCACAAAAGCCCCGGGAGGAGCGCTTCGTCCCAGGGGCCCGCAGAACGCGCAAAGTGGCGCTTACCGCGGAAGAAATAACAGAAGTACGACAATCACCTGCACTGCAACTTACCTGCAGCGGTCGCAGGGTATCACACTCCAGTCTAGTCCCTTCCCCGCCTTTTCCTAAAGCATGCACGTCCACTCTACCTGCTCACCGCTTTTTTTCCTCCGGTATAAACAACTTGCCGACGAGCATACCCCCCCAGATAGCATTGTTAGGCTCCTGCAAAACCGCTACATAGCAACACCCGCCCACCATGCACGCTGCCAATATGCCGGGAAGGCGGATCTGCTGTGGAACAGTCAGTCCATTCAGGGAGAAGATGTGACCGGCAGAAGGTGACGTTATGTCTTTGTGTCTTTTTTATAGCAGTTAGCGAAATTTCATGTGACGTCACCTTACCGATTTAACTGAATTAAAATCAACTGAATTTAGTGAGAGGGGAAGGTTGTCTAGTGTTGCGCATCTCTAAATTTGTTAGTTAACCAGCGTAACATGACATTCGAATTTGATAATAAATATGGCACATATCGGTCCAGTGGTAATATATTGTGCTTTATAATGTTGATGCTTTCACTATGTTATGCCAAAAGTCAATTCATAAATACGTCAGTATACACCAGAGTAACGCAAGTAAAAGGAGATATACAATCACTCTAAATGGTCATAAATTATACACTCGTGTTTTATCTACTGGGTATTTCATCGGTTTTTATTTACAGCTAGATCAGCTGTCTAGATGAAGTTTGGTAAAAAAATTTACATTCAAAGCTAGAGTGACACCTCTTGGTCTCACCAAGAAAAACTACTGTCGTCCCTCGGATCTGAACTTATTGCAAAAGCGCTGTGGAAGCAGATTAGTGAGAAAAAAGACGCCCATACATCCCGAACCCAAAATGAATTCTGAGTAGTGAATCTGTCTTCTATTCAATCAGTCTAGCGTATTATTTGTATACTGTAAACCCACCGCGACCCAGACCACAATAAGCGTTTGGAAGATGTATGTATATACGTATTGATATAATGCGCCCTCTCCTGGAGGCTTTCATACTTGCACTTCACAGTGACTACCTCCCGCTGATTTAGTCCGCAGGTATTCTTTGCGCTACAAGGTAGTAGTTGAATGGACAGATACATAAAAATGTAAGTGTATTAAAGCGAGATGCACAACATCCAATCATATTCAGTCTCTTTATTGCACATAGCACACACACAGACATCATTGTAGTATTTGTAATCTAATCACTTATTGATTTTCTTTTAGGGGATAAGTCTTAACAAGTCCAGTCATCACTGGTGCCATGCTTCCAATGCTGCTGTAAACAAAAGCAGTCACGCTAGACCGTGGTTGGTATTTTGGAAACAGCCATAATTACAGTATTAGGTAGAAGATCTGCTCTTACTCAGCTACAGAGCAATCGAAGCCAAATAAATGAAAAACTCTTCCCCTCAATTAGTGATAGACCTGCTTGATTTTGCTCAATGTTTTGTTAATACAAATTAAATTTTTTGCAAACTAAATTTCATACAAAGAGTGCGTCAGTAACAGTAACGTGACAGTGATTTGTGCACATTAGTATCGGAGAAGAAAGTGACAGGTAAACAGAATCAAACTACAGGAATAACATTTATAGCCCTAGCAGGCTCTTGAGTCTCAGCTGTCTTGAGGCTTCGAATTTCCCTTCTGCTGGAGTGGTCTGGTCTGAATCACAAGATCAGGATCTGTGCTAATCAAAAAGAAAAAAACAACAGAATATTTCAGAGGTGCTAATTAGGATGTAGTTCCTCAGCCAATGTATGAGATTGTTGGAGAACTCTTACCAGTGATCAACATCAGCATTTGCAAACTCCCCTCTCTCCACTGGGTGTCCCAAGTCTTTCTTGTTTTCTCCTTGAGGTATGAGCAAAAGAGAGTCAACACATTTTTGAATACATGTCTAAAAGTCTTTACAAAAACAAACAATGGCATGGTTAGTACTAGAAGGCAATTGGGGCAGGGGTGCTGGATACCCAAGCAGATTCAGGAAGCCCAGTACATTATTTAGTCCCCTCAAGTGCTGGTACCCATAATCTGAAATCTGGAGCTGCAAATATTTAACGTCCTTTGATACTCAAGTATTTTGGCCTTAATCCTGTTCTAAGGAATAGCTGTCACTGCAAATCATATTAGGCTCCTGAATTCTGATTATGGAGGTCTAAGTCATACCACAACCAGAACAAAATGTACTGCGCAGTTCTGAATTTTAACAGATATTGCAACCCAGGTGCTAGTCCATAATGTGCCAAACTCATAGAGGCGGGATGCAGATAAGCTGAGACTCCCTTTCTGAAGATAAACACTAGGACCCTCTCTAGGACACCACTCATCTCTTGCACCTTTATTTGAAATAGCAAATATATATATATAAAATACAACACCTGTAGGGGTGCTCTCAGTCCTAACGCCAGCCACGTCCAACTGTTGTGCTGCAGACTTCTCCGGCACCTCATCCAAGGACTCTACAGTGTCCTGACTCTCGAGGCTCAGGTATGACATGCCTTCTTCATAAATGTCAAGCAGATGTTCTTGGCCCAACTCTGCTGGGACAAAGCAGTATGGGAGGGAGGGAGGGAGTGAAGAGTCACAATCCTGCTAAACAAGTTCATAATATAGATTTTATGAATGATTCTTAATTCCTAAAATGTGAAAATAGTCCATGTGTGGATCCTGCTTTTAAGCATAAAATAATGCTGATGAATGAGTCTACTGTGATCATAAGAACATAAGAAATATACAAACGAGAGGAGGCCATTCGGCCCATCAAGCTCGCTTGGGGAGAACTTAACT
>JAABNX020000044.1:12509119-12538694 GCA_015163995.2 Mormyrus lacerda
ATGACATTCCTCTAAGACCAGGAATCATTCTTGTGGCCCTACGCTGCACCTTTTCTAAGGCTGCAATGTCCTTTTTAAGATATGGCGACCAAACCATCAATCACTATGGATTAACCTATGGAAAACCAGGAATAAAGCAACCAACCAGAAATAGAGAAATCTGGGTGGTGATTGACAGAGTGCAATATTTCCTTCATTAGAACCCAGTTTCCTCTGATTACTAAACACCCCAAGGATTCAAGATGGTCTGCAGGAGCTCAGTGTACTTGCCTGCTTCCTCCACGTCATACTCGCCACCTTCAAAGTCTGAATCCTCGAAGTCAGGGTGAAGAGCCTGACACTCGCACATGGCGGAAAACATGGACTTCACTAACAAGACAGATAAGTCACATATTCATCCAAAATGGACATACATTCATCTAAGACTCACAATAACATAGACAGCAGAGAGAGAGGAGAAATCTTGCATGACACAAAGAACAAAACAAATATCCCTGGTTCACTGGAAAACCTGTACAGAGACACAGGAGATATATTCCGCTGCATACAGACACCATGGGAACCTTAAACTGCTTCACATTCTCATAAGTACAGCTGGGACTCACATGAAGCTTTATTACCAGGCACAAAACGAATCTCTGACATGGGGCAGGAGGAGTGTTCACTATCACTGCTCCTATCACCTTCCTCCTCATCATCCTCTTCAGCTTTACTGTGCATTTTAGAGACATCTACAGAGAAAAAGGGGAATCTTTGAGCACTTTTTAAAATACATGAATTAAGAACAGCTGGCACAAGAACCTTTAATTAGAAATACTAATCATAGCGTTACAGGGATTCTTTTTTCTTATCCACTCATCTCGGCTTTCCTCCCTAAACAAAAAATATATATATAGTATTAATGCTGCCAATTCCAATATGAAGATTAAATTTGGCATGTTTCTTTGTGATGCACCCAAGTGTCAGCAGCGAGTTCCTCTATGAAATCTTCCTGGTGACGCCATTCTCTCTGCTTGGCACATATTCAAACTACGCATAAAGAGTACCTTCGTAAACAATTAAAAGGGGTAGCACCTTTTTCAAAACATCTCCAGTTTCAGTCCCGAAATATTAAGCTGGCCTGTCGACAATGAGCGCAAAGAAACAACTTGTTTTTTTTTCACTGAAAACTACCCAGGTCGTATGTATGCCCCGACTGACATTTCCAACACTTACTAAAACTAAAGCATGCACCCATTAAATAAATGTTACTGGGACACATAAAAGACCACTTGCAATGGCTTTTTTTTCTTCACACGCCATACACAGCTAGTCTGAAGTCAGCGTCTTATTGTAAAACGTCTTTGTCAGGGCAGGTTTTGGCAGAGTTGCACGTTTCTTACAGTCCGCCTCTATGGGTGAAAAGCCAGTTGGAACTCGATTTGGACCATCTTACAGGCACTCCTAGGGAGACAGCATTTTCCTTCCCAATCTCATGATGGGAAAATACTCTAAAAGCCAAGAAACTACTCCATCCAGCGTGGTTTGACTACCAACTACTATTATTGAAGACATCGGTCACAGTCACGAAGTTTGCATTTCTGTCTTTAGTTAAACCACTATATCCGCATCATTAATTATCAGGGGGAAACTTGCAGTGTGTTCTAAAATGCTTGTTGTAAAAACAAAATCAATCCGATTGTTTTGGCTTTTTGGATACATTTCTGAAAATACCGCAACCTCGTCAGACATTAGTACTAATAAGGCGCCTCACCGCTCATTCCGGAGTTCACCACCAAGTAGAGGTGCTCTTGCGGGTGCGTGCCCAGGTCGTGCGAGATGGCTTGCAAGCTGATTGACGGGTACTCGAGGGAGAAGCCCATTCCAGACCCATCAAACCACAACAGGCGACTGGTTAACATAATTTTATTAGCCAAGACAAGATACAAACAACACGCTATATAAGTATTTATAAGGGTAAATGTTGTTAGCGTATAAAATATATTTCAATAACAAACAAATGGAGATCAAGTACAAATAAGTAATATTAAGCAGAAATACCAATTAAAGATTAATCTTGATTTATACATAATCCTAGTGACCACATTACCATTCCCAATTAAATCCAGTTGAGAATTTTGTACCACGCTATTACGAAGAAAAGTTGTTAGAACATAGTTTTAAAAAATAGAAAATTGCTATCAATCCTCAATCCCTTTTTAACAATATATATTATATTCACTGTATATTATAAAGGTTCATCACAAGTCTTACGTTTCTGCTACGTATAGTGTCCCAGATCCAAGTCCCTTTCCGTCCAAAAACACAGTCGTTTCGGATTCTTCATGCCAAATGCCTTCGCTCGGAGGTGCAACATTTGTCAGTAACACCATCTTTTAAAGATCTGACCGGGACGATTCCGTTTGCTTCTCCAAAAGTCGCCGGAATACTTGGCAACTCGGCCAGCAAACAGAAAACCTTCCCAAAGAGTTGGGTTAATGAAATACAAACGAATCCGAACAGACAGCCACCGGTCAGTTACTGGGAGGCACAGAGATTTCCCACTACAGCGTCATAACCGATTCGGAAGCGATTGTTGATTCTTACGCAGAGTGACGTCACCACTCACCTTCAATTGCAATCTACAGGACTAGTGATGCGCAGTCATGTGAAGCCCGGAACTCCCAGACGTAGAAGACGCTGTATGGGACACTGCTGGTTTTCGAGGTGCGCATTGACCTGCTCACTGCTTCCGAAGAAATACTTTACGTGCATATTTTCAAAATACTTTAATTATATTTGCTAGATAATTATATTTGGTAACCCTCTATTTTAACTGTATGCAGGCTGACCGGGCCAGTTATCCAGTTGATAATAAAACTAAAACAAATTATAAGCGACGACAAAACTGCAAAACTGGCTTAGCCGACGTGTTAACGCACGTATCTGATGCACACATAACCTATTATTTTGTATACCTGTAGGCTACCAGCAAACCGCTTATGTAAAGATGAAAAGTGCCAGCGCAGAACATGTGCAATGCTGGTTTTGCCAATTAATTATTTCGACTCAGGCGAACAAGGAGGGTAATGTCATTACTTATCAAATTGTACCATAAGCGATTGCCAGTAAAATACGAAAATATTATCCACCCCCTTTTCAGTGGCCTCTCTCAGCCGTTCAAACTACATTTAAAACCTAAAGTATTTACATTTTTTCCACCCCCCAACTCCAACCGGAGTCGCATTTCAGTTGACGTCAAAGTCGTTCTCGTTCGCATAATTTCGCTGCAGACCAAATACATTTAGGTACTTAAATAACTTCTGCAAACATAAAAAGACCACTATAAAGGTTTAAACACCCATTTTATTATGACAAATGTACAAGTTATCTGTATGAAAGAAATTACAGCAGATGTAATAAAACTTTCAAGAAAAAAAAGACGTACACAGAAAGCAGGTCGAAGAGCTTATGTCGACATCTGGTCTAGGTTTTCGAAAATCTCATTCCACCTTCAGCAGAACACTGAAGACATTTAACACTTTAAAATATTGGCACTGACTCTTAAATACATAATTTTAAAAAATGGAGGATTTAAAGTCAAATAAAACGTCTAGTAGTTTAAATGCCAAATACCGTATATTAAAAACACAACACAATGAAGTAAATGTTCACAAAAAAAAAAATAATAGGTGCAAATTGTTCCATCTTACTTTGATTTAAAAGTTTGCCAGAATGGCTTTAAAACTAAATATCGATACATTTCAGTATGTTAAGTAAATCATTTTAAGTAACAGATGTAATTAACAGCCGATACTCTATTGATTACAGGTGATATTCTCCAAATGTTTTTTGGGAAACATAACCGTAATTCAAAGGAAAACAGCCATTCTAGAATGTCGTTTATATTCATGATCTCCTGACTGGATCACCGGTTACCTCTAACAGAAAACCAGACCAACTTACACTGCAATACCAAGGGTGCAAAACATTTTCAACATTGACGACAAGGATGAGCTTTAAAATTGTAAATCCTCCAAAAAATATATATATATTTATAAATAAAATTTGAATCCAAAACTTATGCCCTTTGCAGACTGACATAGAACAAACATGCAAGCACAATGTTTACATGAAAAATGTGTAAATATCACAACCAACTACAAAAATTATAAACAGTTGCAATAGTAAATAATTGCTAAATATATATTTCTTCATGATTAAAAAAGATTCTAAATATGATACAGAATAAACTTCAGATATACACACAAAGATAAGGTTTTTGTAGTCATCTTCTCAAATGAGGGTACTGGTATTTCATCCCAAGCCTGTACATTTAAAACTGAATGAAGTTTGTAATATATCAAGATCCTCCATTGTAAGGTAGGCCTAAATTTACCAAAAAAAAAAAAAAAAAAGTGTTCAAAAAAGCCCATTTTGCTAGGCCAAAGAACACCTTTCCACAGTTGTTTTGGACATACAATTCGTAGAAAGCTGCAAAAGTGAGCGGATAGTGTTTTCTAGAAAGTTCCAATACACAGAAAATGTGTTTGGAAGGACAATGTAGGTTGTACAAAGCAACTGTGACTGTTCTGAGGTGAACTTCTAAGTTTATTTTTTAAGCAGTGAATCTGTCAGTGACCTCCCCATTTATATGCTATGGTAAAATTTGTGGATTTTCTGTACAACAATGCTAATGGGCTACTTTGTTAATACTGACAACTGTTTTTGGTCCCTTTAACAAAGATTACCAAATTTTAAGAGGGTATAACTTAACTGCTTTGTTAATATACCTTTTAATTCCCTTCCGTAACACTATGTTGGCTGAGCTGAAGTATGACTACACACCCAACAGCGTCATTACTCAGCTAAACGTCGTCATGATCACACAGTGGTTAAAGCTAAATTTAAAGGACATGCTTTGAGGTTAGGTTCTGCTGGTGGACACCTCACATTCAGTGAACAAAATGTGTAAAAGATGCTTAAAATGTTTAAACGAAGGAATTATAGAAATATGGAGTGTAGCTGAATGGTAAAAATGGCATATTATGGTATTCGTATAACAAATGTAATAGCTGTCCAATGTGCCATTTTTAAATCTTAAAATTTGGCAGAAAATTCATAATTTATTATTATCTGAATTCTGACCCACGTGAACTAAAACATTAATTTTATCACAATGTTTACAGCTAGAAATCACTAACGTGCAGCTCAAAATATTTAAGTATTTCATATTTCATTAACAAACATATAAAATAAAGCAAGTGCAAAATCCATACAGGAATCCGATTATATAGGATGCTTTAAAAAAATATTCCTGTGTTTTTTTGTGTCTGTCCAGTACCATGGTCAAAAAGGGAATCTTTATAATATTACTTCCTGTTCCTTGTCATGGGACTGAATTATGAGGAGGGGGTGAGGGTGGTATTGTGAATTTACCCAAAATTGATAGGAAGGATTACGGCTTCTACTTGCCAAAGTTTTAAATATGAACACATAAAAACAATGGGTTTAAATATTCTAATTTTTGCAAGCAGAACATTTAAAATAATAATAATAAAACGATATACAGGCCTTTCTGTCAAAGTGGTACTATGCAGAGACATGAAACTGGCTGCCAGTTGAATCCAGCAGGGCCCAAGGGAATCGATACAAAATCATCCCCCACCCTGGCCGCTCACCACAGTCAGGATGACATCTGATATATTACACTCCAGTTTCCAGTTTGAACTGGTCTTGGGAGAAAACGGAAGACTGGGTGGTTGAGGTGCTAGTGGGGGACGACACTGAAGACGTGACACAAAGTAACGGAAACAAAAACAGCGTCAGCAGTCTGGAGCTTATAACTCTCCACTATTGCAGACATACTCAACAAGGTCCGTCACCCCCATGAGGTCATCCTCATCGTCTTCCTGGGGAAGCATCTCCTGTGGGGTCAAGCCGTTGGGTGCCAGCATGGTCGCAGGTGGGGGTGGGCCACCATTCTTGGGCCCCATGTGGCCCCGAGTGATCAAACCCTCCAGGCCCTTCATGGAGCTTTGCCCATTAGCCGACGGCAGCTCCACCAGACCGTAGTCCAGGGGGCTTGTTCCCTTGCCCAGGACCCCCTCTACTACCTCCTCATCTGTAGGGACACTTTGGGTTCTTCCCTCATTGCTGCCTGCCACTGTTTCCCCAAGTTCGGTTTTCTCCTCTTCGGAGTCATCAGAGTCAATGCGGTTCAACCTCTTGTGCACAGGCCGCTCTTCTTCCTCAGAATCCTCCGAGTCGTCGTCTTCTTCCTCTGATGCTCTCCGCCGCTTCAGTGTCAGACGTTGTCGCCGTTGCCTGGAGTCTTCCTCTGATGAGTCGCCGATCCTCCTCCCCCTCTTCCTCTTCCCCTTCTCTTCATCAGAATCTTTGGAACAGAAGCTGCCTGAAGTGTTAGGAGGAGTCAGTTAGTGCCTAGGCCACTGTGCTCTTGGGAACCTTAAGTGCAGCAGAATTTTTTTTGTAACCTTGGCCAGATCTGTGCCTTGCCACAATTCTGTCTCTGAGCTCTTCAGGCAGTTCCTTTGACCTCATGATTCTCATGTGCTCTGACATGCATTGTGAGCTATGATCAGTATAATCAAACACAGCTGGACTCAAATGAATGAATGGATGAAGGATGATCAGAAGAAATGGAAAGCACTTGAGTTAAATATTTGAGTGTAACAGCAAAGGGTCTGAATACCTAGGACCATGTGATATTTCAGTTTGTTTAATAAATCTGCAACAATTTCAAAAATTCTTTTTTTTGTCTGTCAATATGGGGTGCTGTGTGTACATTAATGAGGAAAAAAATAATTTTAAAAGATTTTAGCAAATGGCAGCAATATAACAAAGAGTGAAAAATTGAAGGGGGTCTGAATACGTTCTGTACCCACTGTATATCGTATATTTTTTTGGTATTATTTATACTCCCCAATTTTAAACCTATTAATCCATGGCAAGCTGGGATGAGCATAAGAAGCATAGAGCTGCCCCATCTTGGTTTGCGGATTTATCTGAGGAGTTGAAATTAAACCCGATTTGTTCATCTGACCCATCTGAAGAAACAAAATTTGCATTCCCTGTAGCATGTGCTTTACTTTTGCCCATCTTGGATATCCAGATGTCTACATTTCTGCCAGGACAGAAGCCCTGTCTTCATCATGGGAGGAGAACAGGGCAATGTAGCCGTAGAGGTGCCTCACCTTCGCTGTCAGAGCTGGAGAGCCGCCGGCGGAGGGGTGCTTTTGGCCGACCCTGGGAGCCCTCAGAGTCCGAGGTCTCGCAGTAGTTCACCTGTCGCTTCAGACTTCGCCGGGATCGGCGGCAACGTGCATCCAGGTCACTGGCGCTAAACTCGCTGGAGCCCTCAGTTACTGCAGTTGTGAAAGAGAAAAAGGCATACTTATGAAGATCAAACTATTTTAAGGACAGCTCAAGAACCAAATCACAAAGTGCTTATAATCATTCCCTGTGTTCATTTAATGACATTTGATTAAATTTAGTAAATTCTATTTTATTGTCAAATAAATTCACCTCATATTTCCTGCTTACCTATTTCATCCTCCTCCTCCTCTTCATCAGTCTCTTCTTCTTCCTCGTCCGAGTACCGCCTTTTCCGGTGGGACTGTCTCATCGCGATCCGTCGTGTACTTTTCTTCCTCACAGAGGACCTCCTGGACCGCATAGCTCCATAACGTGGACTTGCGTCAACACTGCCAAAGTCACTGTCATCATAAGACTGGATTTCTGCTTCACTGTCCACGTCGTTGTCTGACACCACAAAATCTTCTTCCTCTGAACTGGAGGGGTAAATTGACATTTCATTCTTGCTTGTAGCAAAGGCTATTTCACAGTTTTTACAGACCACTAACTAAATGCTGTTGGGACAACAATATTTCCCGGATGACCCCCATAATCCGCCCTCCCAATCTAATCCCTACTCCTCCCACACCCTCAACCTTTATACACCCCCCCATACACTTTCCCCACCTCTCCAAAAAAAACATCTTAAATAAAAGCCCAACTTGTCTCAATGTAATCAAGTTCACCAGATCTGCATCTGTGGCTGTACTTTCACATGCTAGACCTTCAACTTTAGTGTGATTCATCAAAACATAGCTAAACTTAAATCAAATACCTTTAGAGTTACCATGTTCACAAGATCAAGCAATCTTCTGTAGCTGCCTTTTTCTTCCCATGCTGCTGCCTAGCGCAATTCTGGTGCAATTTGTCTTGAAATTAAACCCGGTTTAGATCTTTCTCCATGTGTTTTTTTGTGAAGAGGTAATATCCATCAAAAAAAATTTTGACTTATCACATTCACAAAGTAAGCAGGCAATTAAGTAAGTAGAGCTTTATTGTCATCCCAACAATACATAATAAGTATACAGAGAGACGAAATATCGTTCTCCATGACCAACTGTGCAACACAGAACACAACAACCCACAAGACAGATCACAATGAGGGTGAGAGGGATAATAATTTACACTACCCCAATATACATAGTTGTGTTCAAAATAATAGCAGTCCAACATCACTAACCCGATCAATCACTGTTTTTGGTAGAAATTCTATTTCTACATGGCAAATAATTTACTAGTAGGCGTAGTAGAGTAATGGAATACCAACAGACCCAACAGTCATGACATGCATGCTGCTGATTCTGTGTAATTGAATCATTCATTGAAAGGGGCGTGTTCAAAATAATAGCAGTGTGAAGTTCAATTAGTGAGGTCATTCGTTCTGTCAAAAACCAGGTGCCAATTAGGGGCTTTTTTAAGGAAGGAAGGCAGCAAATGTTGTACATGCTGGTTATAGTGCATTTCTCTCTGAAATTCTGAGTAAAATGGGTCGTTCCAGACATTGTTCAGAAGAACAACGTACCTTGAATAAAAAGTTGATTGGAGGGGGGAAAACATATAAAGATGTGCAGAAAACAATAGGCTGCTCAGTTAAAATGACTGTAAATACTTTAAAATGGCAGCCAAAACCTGAAAGACGGAAAACTGCCATTCGAAAGGATCGAAGACTCAGCCAATGATCAGCTCCAGGAAGATGAAAGAAGGTCTAAAGTTACCTGTGAGTACTGTTACAATTAGAAGACGCCTATGTGAAGCCAAGCTACTGGCAAGAAGCTGCCTCAAAGTCCCTTTGTTGAAAACAAGACATGAGCTGAAGAGGTTACAATTTGCCAAAAAACACATTTACTGGCCTCAAGTGAGATACCACAACATTTTGTGGACTGATGAAAGCATGATTGTTCTTTTTGGGTCTAGTGACCACAGACAGTTTGTCAAATGACCCCCAAACACTGAATTCAAGCCACAGTACACTGTGAAGACAGTGAAGCATGGCGGTACAAGTATCATGATATGGGGATGTCTCTCGTACTATGGAGTTAGGCCTATTTATCACAAACCAGGGATCATGGATTAGTTTTAATACAGCAAAATACTTGAAGAGGTCATGTTGCCTTATGCCAAAGAGGAAATGCCCTTGACATGGGTGTTTCAATAAGATAACGACCCAAAACACACCAATAAACAAGATTGACGTTATGGAGTGGCCAGCCCAGCCCAGCCCAATAGAAAACTTGTGGGGTGACATCAAACATGCTGTTTCTGAGGCAAAACCAAGAAATGTAGTCCAATCATCCTGAGCTGAAATACCTGTTCACAGGTGTCAGAAGTTGGACTGAATAGAAAGACAGTCAAGTATCAGTAACCCTTTTCTCTGTCACCACTAAGCAGCATTGCTTCAGTTTTGGTGATCCATACAATACTTTGAATTATTGCGCTAACAAGATCAAGTTACTGAGGCTGCCCTAGCTATCACTGTGTAGCACTGCTTCAATATTGGTGTGATTTTGCACGAAATTTGATCAGTTCCAGATCTTAACCAAATCTGTCTGTAAAGGTTGAAAAAGAACTATTGACTTTTTGAGCTACTGTGCAAACAGAATAAGTGCTTGCAGTAGCGTGCCAGTCCCAAAAACGTATGTTTTCCCCAGGGAATACATTTAGCCAACTCACAGGAGCTAACTGGATCTTTTCACTAAGTCCCAAGACACCTATGTACCTGTTGCTGAGGCGGAACTCCTCCTCACTCTCCTCCTCTTCCAGGGTACTATCGCTGTCCAGATCATTGAGGCGTCGTCGCTTCTTCCTGCGGTGGGCCGAGTTGGCCTTGGGAGGCCGGCCATTCTCCTTTCCCTCCTCTGACAGGATGGTAGCCATGTCCTTTCCCCGGCCTGCCCCTGTGTGGGGTACCACATTTACATCAAACACAAATTCCTTAACATAAGCACCCATATATCCCCACTTTAAGAACACTTCAGTTAGGTAACAATATGACAAAAGAGTTCACCATACACACGCATCTTTCAGATCAATCAATTAATTCATGGGATCTCACCTCCTCCCTCTGCCTCTTTGATATCCTCCTCAATGGCCTCCTCAATAGCCTCATCAAACTCATCAAACCTAGGGACAATACAACATAGATCAGGAATTCTCCACTGCAGCTACTGTGTACAATGCACCGCAGTACTGGTTGGTTACAACCACACAGACCTGTAGCTAATTTGCTTCCTCGCTCGGGTTGACCGGCGTCCAAAATTCCTATTTCTTTTAGTCTCTTTCTTAATCTCCTCCTGCTCTCCTTCCTGTTCCTCTTTCTCCTGCTTCTCCTCTTCCACTTCAACGTCCTAAAAAGAATGCGGAAGTTAATTACACCCACCCAAAATTTCAACTGAAGACAAATGATCCCTAAACAATGTGTCAAGAGATGGGATAGTGACTGAACAGTTAAAATCTGACTTTTGAACCATATGGAAGGTCTGTCAGGTCTTCGTGGATGGAGCTAAATTACAATTCAAAACCGATACAACTGAACACCGGATGGGTCAACTACACCACCCCTTTGTGGAATCAAAACAGATGGGGCCTTCCAATTACAGGCACAGAGGCTTAGCCCGCTGAGCCACTTACCGCCAAACTAACAACAGGCACGTTTGGATGCAAATAGGCACGGAGAGAAGCAACTAGTTTTACTTTATCCTGAAATGGTGCTAATTAAGAGGATTTTGACACACTTACAGTAGGAGGGATGATGTTCTCAACACTGATCCCTACATAGACCAAGCGCTCTTTCCTGTTGAAACAGTAATAGGTAATATTACTAAATGTACCAACACAAACATGACACGGACCTACAAAAATTAACAGGCTGGAGAAACAGCTGAAGCAGCAGAAAGCCCCTGCATAGAAAAGCTCAGAGTAAGACAAAAAAAAGAGAGCTCCTCACCTTCTTTCTGCTCGTTCCCTCTTCTTCAGTGCCACATCCAGGTTCTGCAGCTGTTCTTCTAACCGTTCACATAGGAGTTTCTGCACCAGATGCAGAGGAATAACTATTTAAGTCCTTGGTAGGTTTGAAATTTTTGTTAATTGGAGACTGTGAGTCATATAGCATTAATAAGCATGGCGATAACATGTTATTTTGTCACATAATTGTCACAGTAAATCAGAGGGGTATCGCTGCAAACCCTCCTAAAGACCATTTTACTTACATGCTGGCAGGGCGGGCAGAACCACTCGCCGTCGGGGATGATCATGAGGGGTGGCCTCAGGCAGGCTGTGTGGTAGCCACTGTCACACGAGTCGCAGAGCAAGATCTGTGGGTTGGTGATGTGGGACATTGGTGAAAAGTAAGCTCTTAATTAAAGCTACTATTTTGATGAAAGTTATTTACTAGGTGGATTGCATGTGAGCCACTGCAAATCCAAAGCCGAGCTGCATGGTGCCTCTCTACATACACCCATTCTTGGAAGTCAGTCATTCAGGATCATGTAACCAGAACTGTTGCAACTTACAAGTTCAGGATGGTTTGGGAGACCACAGTGTTTGCAAGGATCATCATTTGGTATCTCTTCCTCTGAAGAAGAAGGTGAGGATGTATCAGAATCATTCTTCTGTCTGTTGCGATTTCTCTTTTTCTTCTCCACTTTGTAATCTTCATCACTGTCATCATCCTCAGTCTCTTCTTCTTCCTCCTCCTCATCATCCTCACTAGAGTCTTTTGTTTTGCGCCACCTAGTCCGAGTGTTGGACCACCGGGCTCGTCGCTGTCGTCTTCGGCCCTAAAAGAACAAAAATAAATCTCCCTTGTAACTCTGCAACCTCTGATATTGGAATGTTCACCTTATATTTAACAAAGCTTGAAAAAGCATGTACCTTTGTAGACTTAGTCTGACCATCAGGATCAATCTTGCGGTCCCTCTGCTTTCTCTGACCAATCTTATCCTCCTTATCGTCTTCCTGCTCAACCTCCTCAGCCACAGACGCTGCAGCTTGCTTCCTCTCCAGCTTCATGTCCTGGATTTCAGCAAGCTTGGCAGTCGGGCGACAGATCCGTGGTGATCTCCTCAAAGACCTTCCATCAGCCTGTTCTGGGTCAGCGTCCTTCTGGATCTCTGCTGTTCTACGGTGGGTTGGAATCTTGATCTTCAGACGAATGCCCTCCTGTTGGATCTCTGATGATACTTCACCATTCCCCTTTCCTCCTTCAGTCTCCTGGTCCTCTTTGTTGTTTTCTTCTGAGGCCTCTATTTGCTGAACTACTTGTTCTTCCACCTTCTCTTGAATATCTGCTTTCTTTGTTGGACCTGCTATTTCCTCTTTTTCTTCTGCCTCTGGTTTCTTTTCTTGGCTTTTCTCTTCACCAAATTCCATTTTATCCTTCTCTGGACTAGTTTCCTCTGCAGTTTTGTCAACAGTGTCATCCATAATAGGACCGCTATCTAAGGAAGGGTCTACAACTCTACCTGCTTCTTTGTTCAGTTTCTTTTGTTTTTTATCAGACACATCATTGTTCAGATTCTCATTATAGTCAGCAGGGGTTTCAGCAGTGGATTCCCTTGGTTCTTCTTGGCCTTCTTCCTTTGAGGGATGTTCCTTGGTTGCAGTAAATACTGCTTCACTTTTCTCTTCTGAGGGTACAGAAGTAGAGCCAGATGCATCTTCAACAGAAATGGCTACATCTTTCTCTTCTGCAGTTGAATCAGAGACAGAAGTGGTTTCCTTTTCCTCTACTCCTATTTCAGGGGCAAAACTATCCACACCAGTAGCAGCTTTGCCGTTTCCTACTTTGATTGCATCAGAGCTACCAGAAATATTAACACAAGTATTTTCCTTTTCCTCTACTGCAATTGTATTATAATCAGAGATGGCTTTCATTTCTCCTACTGTACAGGCCTCAGATCCAGAAGTATTTTCTGCAACAGTGGTGTCCTTTCCTCCTACTGTTGCTGTTTCAGAGCTCAAGGAGCTTACTTTCTCTCCTACTAAAATATCCTCAGAGCCAATAGTGGTTTGTTTTTTCTCTAAAACAGTGTCCTCAGATGTAAAGGGAGTATCCTTTACCCCCATTTCAATTGCCTCATATCCAGAGAGACTTTCAGGACAGATGACTACCTTATTCTCTACTATAATGGTATTGCTGCTAGAACTTAATTCTTTTTCTAGCAGTGGATTGTCCTCACTACTAGAAGTGGTTTGCAGTTTCTTTACTGTGGAATACTCTGTTCTAAAAGCAGTTTCCTTCTCCACTTGTGCAATAGGCTCAGGACCAGGCATTATTTCCATTGGTTCCACCATAGAATCTTCTGAGCCAGAAACTGTTCCCTTCTTCTCACCGTGAGTGGTTTGAGACCCAGAGACTAAACCCTTTTCCACTACTGGAATGGCCTTCAGAGCAGGTTCCATTGTTTCTGCTGCAGTCTCCTGAGAGCTAAAGCCTAATGTGTTTTCCTCTTCTGAAACAGCCCCATGATCAGAAGACATTTCCAATATCTCAACTACAGTCTCCCCAGAGCTAGAGGCTGACCCCTTCACCCCAACTGGAAATGCCTCCGGATTCAAAGCCATCTCCACTGGATCCTGAGAACCAGAGACTATTTCAGCTTTCCCTATTGGAACAGCCACAAGACCAGGTGCCGTTTCAGTGGTCTCAACTGCAGTCTCCTCAGAGCTCGAAATTGATTCCATTTCCCCAGCTGGAATGGTCTCTGGAGCCACAGCCATCTCTTTGATTTCTTTTGAAGGATCTTGCAAGCTACAGACCTGGTTATTATTTCCTAATGGAACATCATCATCAGCAGATACCACTTCCATTGTTTCAACTGCAGCCTTCTCAGAGCTCGAGACTGATTCCTTATCCCTAGCTGGAATGGTCTCAGAACCCAAAGTCATCTTCACTGCTTCTTTTGAAGGATTCTGAGGGCCACAGCCCTGTTCATTATGTCCTACTGGAGCAGCCCCAAGACCAGATTCCACTTCCACTGCCTCAACTGCAGCCTTCTCGGAGCTCGAGACAGATTCCTTATCCCCAGCTGGAACGGTCTCAGAACCCAAAGCCATCTTCACTGCTTCTTTTGAAGGATCCTGAGAGCCACAGCCCTGTTCATTATGTCCTACTGGAACCGCCCCAAGACCAGATTCCACTTCCACTGCCTCAACTGCAGCCTTCTCAGAGCTCGAGACTGATTCCTTATCCCCAGCTGGAATGGTCTCAGAACCCAAAGCCATCTTCACTGTTTCTTTTGAAGGATCCTGAGGGTCACAGCCCTGTTCATTATGTCCTACTGGAACAGCCCCAAGACCAGATTCCACTTTCACTGCCTCAGCTGTAGCCTTCTCAGAGCTCGAGACTGATTCCTTATCCCCCGCTGGAATGGTCTCAGAACCCAAATCCATCTTCACTGCTTCTTTTGAAGGATCCTGAGGACCACAGTCCTGTTCATTATGTCCTACTGGAACAGCCCCAAGACCAGATTCCACTTCCACTGCCTCAACTGTAGCCTTCTCAGAGCTCAAGACTGATTCCTTATCCCCAGCTGGAATGGTCTCAGAACCCAAAGCCATCTTCACTGCTTCTTTTGAAGGATCCTGAGGGCCACAGCCCTGTTCATTGCTCCCTACTGGAACAGCCCCAAGACCAGATTCCACTTCCATTGTCTCAGCTGCCGTCTCTGCAGAGTTAGAGCCTGATTCCCTTTCTTTATATGGAATAGCTTCAGAAACCAAAGATGTTTCCATTATTTCTACTGAAGGATCATTTGAGCCTGAGACTTGATCATTGTTCCCTACCGGTGGGACTCCATGATCCAAAGTCATTTCCATTTCCTTTACTGTGGTTTCATCAGGGCCAGTGGGCACTTCCTTTTTCTCTATTTGAGTAGCCTCAAAATACGGATCAGTTTTCACTGTCTCTCCTACAGTGTCTGAGTCAGGGGCAGGTCCCATCACATTGACTAGAGAGATCTGAGAACCCTTTTCCTCAACTACAATGGTGTCAGATGCTAACATGTTATCAGTCGAATCAACTTTGTTTTCCTCCAATGCTTTGATGTCATTGAGCTGATCACTTTCCTTTGTTCTTATCACCTCAATGGCTTGATCTTTTTCTTCAGTCAACAGCTTCCCAATTGCAAAATCCCCTTTAGGAGACCTTTCCACTTCCTGGATAACATCGGTTTTCTCAAATCCCTCCTTTTCAGGATCTTTAGGCCTTTCTATGGGCACCAAGCCCTCTTTGCATCCATCGTTATCATTTGTATTGTTGATCGATTGGATTTCTCCATTAATGTGGTCCTCTTCTGCAGATATTAAAGCTTCCTCAGAAGCAGGGGGTAGCTGACTCATATCCACATTCTTCTCCAGAGCATCGCCTGGTGGCGCTTTGACAGGAGTGGCAGAAGGATTCCAGAAGACAATGTTGCTACTTATATTGTCAAAATCCTCACTCAGTTTCATTTCACGCTTCTTCAGAGGGATCTTAGCCTGCTGGTCATTCTTAATAGCCCTCTGGACATCCTCCGTTTTCTTCTTCACTTCTTCCGTTCCTGTTACTCTAAGAGTACCATCAAAATTATCCATAGTTATTGGTGATGATTTTTCGCTCACGGTGTCACCCTTAACATGTACAGCCTCCTCCTTCAGTTCTTCCTTAATGACAGTAGTGCCATTTCGAATTTCAGTAACCATTGAGGGAATTTCGTCCAATGTTCCTGAACCATCTCTGTTCTTGTTCTCTTCAGTTTCCATTGTGACGGGTTTGTCACTAGCAATGTCCTCTTCTTTTTCTTTAGATAGCTTTTCCATGCCTCTGATTTTTGGATTAATAGAACATGCGGCATCCTGGGTGGGTTTGTCATTTTCATCCTCTGAGGAATCTTCTAGCTTCGCTTTCTTTTTTGCATTCCCTGATTTAGAAACAGCACCATTAATAATCACTCAGTCCTCAGCAGTTCTAGCACACATACAATTCTTCACTGCAATAAAGATTTTAATAAATGAGCAATTTAACATCAGCTCCATGTTAAATTTGAAACTGCAGTGCCAAAACCACTTCTGTACTAGAATACTCCTCAGCACAAGTATACCATTTCCCTGCTCCTCCTTCATTTCCTCATCCTCTGGGCTTGGACTGGTACTTGTAGACCCCTCTTCTACCTCTTTCTTGCTCAACAGTGCTGGGTCAATCTGAGTTTTCAGTAGCTCCACTGCCTGAGCCAGGTCATTTCGTGTCCTGTGGGAAAAAGGACAGACACATTAAAGAATATTATTCATGTGATGTTTTTATTCATTAACAGTTCTAACTGGAACTTCAATCTATTTTGCTGTACACCTTATATTTTATTAGCGTCCTTTGCAAGTAATTTTGTACCATGTTTCTGATGAAAAAAAAACTATATATTTTAGCATGCAAGTATAATTACTGAATTTCCCACTTGTTATGGACGCTCTTCAAATCCCTACCCTACCTGACAATACATTTCCATGAGGATCCATCCAGGTCGTCCTGTTCCTCCACATAAACTCGCACATTGTGATCCTGGTCCAGCTGGAACCAGTACATAAGACCATCTTTGTCTCGGCCAATTGGCTGCAGACGCATCTTATCTGGATCCTCCTCATTGATTGTTGTCTTGAATTTCACATTGTCATCAAATTGGCACTCACACAAATACTGTAGTTGAAAAGAGAAAGAAAACAAACAAAACTCAATATCCCCAAATAATCCACTATTTAACCATGTGCTATTAAAAGGAAATTCTAATAATCTTGTTAATTTAGTGAGAGCTATGGTAAAGTAATCCTTCACTGGTGTTAAGAGTCTTACTTTGAGAATTCCAGCTTTGCATTCTACAGTCATCTCCAGGTACCCCTTCTTCTCTAGCTCCCAGGCCCAAGTGCTGTTGAACTCTTGGCAAATCTAGACAAAAATGGACACACCCTCTTCAGTCACACATTCATCTACAATAAGACTTAATACTGTTCCCAATGAATGTGTCATTGCAACAAAAACTGGACTGAACCACTTTACAAAATCTAAAATTGACTAGAAGTGAAACTACTTTAAAAAAATGTCCAATATAGTTATACTGCTTTAAAACTGAAATTGTGGTACATCATCAGACAATTGCCTTGGTGCAACCTGAAGCCATACTCACTTTTACCAGGTACTTCTCCCATCTTTCTGAAGACACTGACTTGCCAATTTTCCTCAAAAGCTTCACGTGAAGCTCAACCAAGGGTTTAGGAACTGAGGTAGACAGAAGAACAGACAGGGACTGTATGTTTTTATTGCATAAAATATTAGATCCGACTGGAAAAGCAGACTTGCTTTTGCATGGGTAAATCCATTTCAACTTGCAATTTCATACACAGTAAAAAAAACAACCTGACACAGCCTGACTTCAAGTAAAGTCATTGTCAGTTGCAGATACTGTCAACCCCTTTGCCTGTGTAATCCTCATCCTAGGTAGGTCGGATAAAAGAGTAGTAGTTGTCAGCATCAGTAGAGGCAACTGTTATCAGAAAACAGACATCATCACACTTTCAGATTAGTATAATATTTGGTAGCTTTAAAAGTGTTTCTACGAGACCTTTAGGTGGAATGTTATTTGCTAATGAGTCTTATCTATACCAAATCTAACCTTTAACATAGAGATTTATTTTAATTTTATTATTTCGAAGATCTGAGCAAACTTTTTTTTTAATTGACGATGTTAAAAAATACGTTGTTAAAATCAGCTTGAACACATTTTACTCGGAAATTGTTTTACACCTGTTAATTTTCTAGATAAGACACTTCTTTGTAATGTGGACTAAATTTGTACAGTTACGTATAGAAAAAGTAAACCATGATTCGCTTGGCGATAAAACAGATACATCTGCTTGCCAAAAACAGTGACAGCGAGTGAAACACTAAAACACCGAGCACACGCACATGGCACCTTCCGTACACAGCTACGACAGTATTACAATTCTGGAATGTGATTTACAAGCGCATGTGAAAATCTATTTTAAGGTAACTTAAAAATTTACATTAGTGGGGTTAAAGAATATTTAAGTATGTGAAATGAAAAGAAAAGTGACAAGATAACGAAGTTGAGTTCAGCTTTTCAAAAGATTGCAATTTAACCCTTTTAGAACGGTATAAATAAATCACACAGGTCCATTACTACAGCTCACAATATCCACCTTCAGTAATTGAAGTTCAGTTGGTAATTACCTATACGAAATGCCAAGAATATTAAATATTTATAATTAATATAAGCTAAATGAATAAATGTGTGAATTGCTAATTCGACACGATCCGCTTCCTGATAAATACACGATATACTCCAGGTCTGATTCATTCCCCATCTAAAGACAACCCAAAATGTCCAAAGCATTAACTAGTGTTTGAATTTTATGTTTAATTTATGTCTTATGCAAACAGCACATCTGGGTAGTGATTTATGCGATGCCGTTATTGGAAAATTGTACTCGCTCCCAGAAGTGAAAATTTCAAAATGTGTTCACTGTAATAGTAAAAAGAGCGAAACAAAAGATTTAGTGGATGATAGCGTACACAAACAACAAAAGCACGTATTTTATATTCTAGAGTTTTAATATAAAATGTACACATTCCACAGAAAAAAACTATATTTATACAAAAATACTTTGAATGAACGGAATCTCCAGAGCTCAAAAACAGCTACTACATTCGGCAGGAAGTTTATCCATTGTGCGCATGCGCAGTATTATTACAACCAAACTATGCCAAAAAATTACAATGTAACTGTAAATATCGCTAGCGAATTTCAGGCTTTCAAAACGTACATGCATGCTTCTACAAATCAAAACTCTGTCCGTTAACATTAACTGGAAAGAAAACTCGAGCTGCCGCTGCAGTTATTTAACTTGCAAGTAGTTTAGCCCCCTTTTCTGCGCACGATAAGGAACAATTTGAACCATAAAGAATCAACCGAGACTGGAAAATACATCTTGACATAGCCTACTCCAATCACAAATTTCAAAAACCCAAAATCTTCCGCCACCAAAAATACGTGTTAAAAAACCAACGATACTTTGGGTCGCTTCGTGTTTTGAAACAGCCACAACAGCAGTAAACACTGAAAATGGGGACGTTAAATACCCAATTACCACACAATAACAGCAAACGTCTGCACGACCAGCAACACATATAAGCAATGGAGGTGGACACCCGTTCTAGGTACCAAGCTTCTACAATTCAAACCTTTTACCTGTCGAGGTCTCCTGCAGATATCGTTCCAGCTGCGAAAACGTAAGTTCTGGCAGATCCAGAAGAGCTCCGTAGCGCTCCAAAAAGGAACAGACAACGGCGAAGCTCGGGCACGAATCGGGACAAGAACCCGCCGCCGCCGAAGCAGCCATTTTTCCAACGGGGAGACTAGCAGCCCGTGAGCTCGGAGGACCAATGGCTGCCCACAATTCACCGCGTCAACGAGAGCGGTGGCCTATAGGCCTTTGCTGTAAAAGTTAAATCACTAATGTAAACAAACGAATATGCCCGAAGAATGATTACTCGGTAGTATTTTCACTGATGAAGGACGGTCGTGGAACTTCCATTCATAAAAACGGCACGGGGGAATCGCTCAAGATGGATATACGCAATAGGCAGCCATAATTAAATTTAAATCCGAGCAAGCAGGTAGGTTAACAGAATGAAAATGTTGATTTTTTAAACTGCTTGATTATTTTAATTTTATTGTAGCCGACTCATAAATGAATAATAGACAATGATCACTGTGTGAAAAACGTATATATTGTTTTCATGTGGAGTATTTGCTTTGATCAAAGCTTCATGAAAACTGGTCTAGAAGCAGTTATATTAAGATTTGTATCGCAGTCCACCTGGGACATCGTTTGGAAGGCGGTTTCGCGCCGCATCGGGTCTCAAGGGTGGACCTAGTTGCAGTCATGTTCTTGGTTTTAGAGGGAGCGGCGTTTGTACTATGTGGCGCACAGCAGCTTCGAAGTGGCAGCGTGTAGGATGGGAGAAAGACGTTAAACTGCCACAGGACGCATCTGCCGTGAGAATATGGAACAGAAAACCATGTTATGTAGCGTTATCTTTGATATCAGTCACGGGGTTGTGATGGAATGGTCTCTGCGACACGAAGCAAACGCTTAGTTTTAAATATTTACTTTTTGATTACACGTGTGGCTTTTGTTGGATAACATTTAACATTTCACGCAGGGGAAAAAAAAAAAGAAAAGCCACAAAATCTTCCGAAGCAGACATTTAATTTATCGATTAATATCACAGATTGGTCTGTAATACAGAACGGTCTTACTCAGTTAAAGATGCAATTTATTAGTCAAGTATGTCTTTAATGTCATTTTAACAAATACACAGTTGAGTACAATAAAGTTAAAAACGAACCAGCGTTTCTCTCGGACTAAGGTGCTACACAGACACGCGACTGACGCGTAATAGTCTACCAACGTAGTGTGCAAAGTGGTCAAGTTTCACAGCACAGCTCAGGCCAGTTTAACAATTAAATCTTTAACATTGTTTGGGATTATCTGTACAAGTTACATGCATTTACTGTACAATTAATGAAAGTGTAAAATCGATTAAATATATAATAAAAGAAACTCGAATGATCCGCAGATTTGTTTCCTTTGATATCCATTATCAGGAAGCAGAGAATACCTGGGGGGGGAGGGGGGCTACTCGGTAAAAACATTTTGACTGTTGCAGATTGCTGGTACATGAATCTATAGCACAGGTGGGTGAAAAGATCAGCTTCAGACAAATAACTCCATACCATCACGGGATGAAGTCACACTGTTCTGAGGTCAGTATCCAGAGGTATAGAATGTGTTCTTGGACCTCTAGCAGGTGGTGTCCTGCTCAGACTCATCATTTCACAATTTAAGCGAGTAGCCCAAGGGATGGACAATATGGGCAAAATGTCATATCACAGTATTTTTGGTTAGAATCACAATCCACGACATAGATGGTTTTTGTTTACAAATCAGTCAAACAAATGTTGTAATGTGAAATTGACCATTTAATTTTAACCACTTTACCAGCAATTCTGTCCTTACAAGAACACTGCTTGTAACATAATGATACACTTAAGGTATGTAAAATACTGTGCATATAAAAGAAAAGTCATTATAGCAAAAGTGCTTTTTAATACTCAAGTTTCAAACGTTCCAGGACAAATTAACATGTATCATTTTGCTCAATAGCACTTATGAACTCAGTTTACAACACGTACAAATAAGAGCAAAATGGTTGTTTTTCAAAGTTTTCAAAATTACAGCAGATTGGTCCATGTCAGATTTAATTCCAAGCCATTTCCACACAAACAGAAAATTTTCTGGAACAAATTCTTCATCAGCCATGTTGCACACTTTGTTTGACAGTATAGTCAACCCATCTATGGCCCATGTGTTACCAAGTTAGCAAACTGGTTAGAAGAGATACATTAAATTCAGTTCAAAACCTAGTCACCAAGATGTGATCCACCGAGACTGATAACTGACAAAGTAGTGAGATTATGTGTGTGTGTGTGTGTATGTGTCTCACACACACACACACACAGCTGAGGTGTTACGCAGGCTGAAAATGCTTTCTTTCACATCAGTTAATTTTGTTATAGTACATCTGGCTACATTAACAACCACTACCCCTCCCCCCCCAAATAAATAGGCCTTTCTGTTTAAAATAAGCTATGCCCATACCTACACCAATTTCAGACTCTTTCTCTTGCCAATGGTTGTAGCCTCCAAACACATAGTGTGATAGGTACTTGTCAGTTTGTTCTGTCGTCATAATAGTGTTAAGTAATGCACTTGTAACTGGTTATCCATGGCTTTTCTTGACTTCTTGTTGATGGACAAGTGTCCACTAAATGTGCCGTACTGTGACTCTTGCAATAACTCTGAAATGATTATCATGGATACATTTGAAACTGATCACAATACATTTATCGTCCTATCGCTTCTCACTTAATGGCACCTGAATAACATGTACCACAGTTCTGCAAAAGCTTTCTTTGTAGAGTCATGTCAAGTTTCAGTGAGTTTCTTCCCTGTTGAATGTCTTGCATGATAAACCATAGTTACAGCCACCCTCTTTTTACACAAGAAACAGACATTTACTCCCAGTAGTTTGCAAATCCTGTCAACAGAAAAACTGTCAGCAATTGACAATCCAAATTCAAATTGGTGCCAAGGTACTATTGGCTCTGTACTCCTGACTGTTAGCACAACACAGGTGCTTCTCAGATTTCATGTTCCTCAATCCCCCTTGATTTCATATGTCTTTAATCCACCTTGAATGGCTTAGGATATTTTCCATCTAGCCTCAAAGTAGTTGCTTGCAGATGCCAAATAGTCTTTGGATTTTTCATCCTCCAGCCATTTAAGGATAAAGGAATTTTTGTTATTGTGTGAGAAGAGTGCATAAGTTTAACAAAATTCAGTAGCACCCTCCACAAACTTTTCATTAAAACTTGCATGTTCTCCATTTTTTCTTGCCTGCTTTTCACCTCTGCAACAATAAGCAGAGTAATCAGAGGGCCAGGGGGAACACATAAAAATGTGAATCCACAGGAAAATTGAATAATATATAAGATTCAATCTGTCTTAGTAAAATAATATGTAATAGTAAAATTTTATATAAAATATTTCAATATTAAGACTCAGAATTTAAGAATCTGCAGGAATCCTTTACAGAATCATTTTATTGCTGGGTCAAGTGCAGTACTGTGGGTGGTCCTTACCCTTAGTGGCCACAAGGGGAACCAGAGTAATCACAGAGACCTCTGATTTGGATTGGGGGGTATAGTGTCTCTTCCTTGGGCTCCACAATGTGGGAGGGACTTCTTATGCCAGTCTCGCTTCTGGGGTCCCAGTGCAGCACAACGGCCTTGATTCTCAGGACACCTGTGCACAAGGGAATGACACTTAATATATACAGGAAATGAGAACTGGATAATCATAAATGAGAAATGCTGTTTCAAGCCTGAGCACCATTTAGGTACATATTCATGCAAAGTCCCTTCTCAGACAAATGCCTCAAGGTCATCAGGTGATGAGGTCACATTGCCGTGTGGTCTGGACCTAGAGTCACAGAACGTGGCCCTGGGCCTGGACTCCAGAGGCAGGAGGTGGCCTGGTCTGACTCGTCATCATATCATCACTGAATGGACTACAGGTATATAAAGAAACTATGCCTAACAGTGTTAAGTACACCAGCACAATTCAAAACTTAGCACGTTTAGTTCTGATGCTGCTGGCAACAGAAAACATCAGCTGTTTTTGAACCGGCCTTAAACCTGGAATTGAGACAAAACTTTACCATGTCTGTCCAGGAACAGTGCTTTTGTGTTGTGTTAAAGCTTTCAGTAAACTATGCAGCTGTATTACTTGCTTATAGTGTAAAACAATGAACACTGATTGTACAGCCAGAAAAATTGGTTACACAACCAGGGAAGTTCAACGCCTAAATTACCAAAGGCTCACCTGCACACATACAGCCCTCTTGGCAACTTGAAGTGCCCCCTCTGCCTGGGGGGGCGGGGGGTGTCGGCATGGTGGTGCAGTGGTTAGCACGATTGCCTCACACCTCTGGAACCTAGGTCCGGTTCTCCAGCTGGTTTAGATGTGTGTGGAGTTTGCATGTCATCGCGGGGTTTCCTTCGGGTGCTCCAGTTCCCCCCCCCCCCACAGTCCAAAGACATGCCCATAGGTGTGCATGTGTGAGTGAGTGGTGTGTGAGTGTGCCCTGTGTTGTGTTGGGCTGGGCCCCCCCATCCTGGGTTGTTCCCCGTCTCATGCCCATAACCTCCGGGATAGGCTCCGAACCCCCCGTGACCCAGAAGGATAAGTGGGTTGGAAAATGGATGAATGGATGGACTCTGCCTGGGCAATAGCATAGAGCCCCCTGGTGGCCACATTGTATCTAGCGGATAAGAAAGTAACATGTTAGTGAAAAGGAAGGGATGCATTTATATTTTACATTTGTTCATGTTGCTGATGATACTGTGCATAATAATGTAGGTGGATATTATAAAAAATTAAAATACAATAATATAGCAATGTTTCTTCTAATTGTCCACAAGGATCTGTACCTATTGCATTGTAGTAGCAGCCTGCAAGACAAATCCTCAAATTCACAGAAACACCAGACAGGCAATAATATAATATTATTATTATTATTATTATTATTATTATTACTACTACTACTACTACTACTACTACTACATTTTTATTTGAAGCGACCCAAGAACATGTACAGTAAAAGCAAATGTAGTTAAGACTATAAACAACAAATAGGTAGCATGTAGAGACAAGGACACATTGATTAAGACGCACACCAGCGCCAGATTGACATCAACCGAAACAACATGAAATAAATATAAAAAGAAAGGAAAGTCTCCAAAAGGCAAGACAAATCAAAGAGGACTTTCCTGGGACAATGTCATCATTACCATTATCATCAAATTGGCTCTCGTACTGCCCTAAAATCTTAATTCTGCCCTCTTCAAAGCCAGACCTCTTCTGGATCATGGCCGTCCATGATGCAATTAAGTCCAACAGACCCCAGGCTCGCTATGCACCAAGCAGCTCTCTTGGACAAATGCCTCATCATTATCGGATAATAAGGATACCATTCACTGGAAGTGTGAAATCAGAGCGACAGAACATCTCCTGGGCCAGGAACCCAGAGGCAAAGTGCCCTGGTCTGACTCGGCAATGTATCATTGAAGTGAGTACAGGTGCCAGTAATCTTATCTGTGCACAAACAAAGCAGAGGAAAATCAGGAAATGCGCCTTGCAGTCTTCCTCTGGTTGCGGGTTTACCAGTTGCTATGAAGATGATTTCAAGCTTGTTTGAGGTGATCAAAACTCAAATTAAATAAAAAATTAGCTGTGCAGTACAGTGAAAATATGAAAATGACTGCATAGTGTACATGAGGAATTACAGATGCTCAGTGTCTCCCACTTCAGGTGGGGGTTTGTGGTAGCGTTTGAGTTTCTGCTCAAAGAACCAAGTTATTTTGCTCTGCTGATACTATTTTTTCATAGTGGTGTAGAGGGCTCTGTATGTTTCCATGGCTGAATTTAATCCATTTATGGTTTTCAGAGCACATTCAAAAATGGGATCCCACTCTTCAATGTAGGATTGCAACTGCTTTTGAGTCCTCATGATAACTCCAAGATGTTCCAATGAAAGACCCTCGTCGTCCTCTTATTTCTTCATCTTCTTCCTTTTCACTTGCTGACTTGGTCAGCTCAAGCAAGTCATCATCCGTCAGGTAGTCAGAGTGAGCATCGATGAGTTTGTTGACGTCTTCGGTGCAATCCTCAAATCCTTCACCCCCAAGCAATCTTGCCAGTATCACAGCCTCATTATTAATCTCCTCTGGTGAGAAACCCTTGCAGTCGTGGATTACGTATGGTTTTTTTATGGTTTTTTTTTCCCCAGCACGCATTGAGAGTTTCCTTCTTTTCTTTCTTTGAGAGCAAGGGAGTTGTATGGGGGAGGTGGTGTTGGGTCTGCACACCATCATACAACAGATCTAGGGGGTGCCCTCCAGCATTGTCCATGATTAGCAACACCTTAAATTCAAGGCCTAAGCTGAGAAGGTATTTCTCCACTTCAGGGATGAAACACCGGTGGAGAGGCTGCATCTGCCATCACACACACTTTAGATTATGATGGTTTGAAAACTTTTCAAACCTCCCCTTGCTAGCCTGAAAACTTCCTGGGTCTGGTGCTGTTGATGTTCCTGGCTGTAAGTCTTGTACATACTCTTTAACAATCTTCTTGTACAGATTCAGAGCCTTCTGCCGAATAGCACTGCCCTGCAAGGGGATGTCCTTTTTACGACTGTCTTCAATCCATACTGCCAGGGCTGATTCCATTTTAACAATGCACAAGCCTCTCTTGGTTGAAACCTGCTTTGCTCCTTTCTTATTACAGCCTCTTTACTCCTTTTAGAGCGTACGGTGCTTTTCATTCACACCATATCGGCGTCCTACGCTAGTCGCAGTTTCTCCAGATTTCAACAAATCAGGGTTTAGCCAAAAGGTAAAGACAAACAACAACGGAACAGACAGCAAACTCAAAATTACGTTAATGATCGGACTCGGGAAACATACTTGCACGTAGTTGGCAGCAACTCGAAACAGCTGATCACACGGGGATTCCACACGAGGGAGATGAGGGGGCATGAAACACGGGAGGATCGGACAAGCAGGTCATGATAGTTCCAAAGGGAAAAAACTTTGCGAATGGGTTTCGCATCTTGTAAAGGCACAGTACAATAAGTACATAAAAAGGAACGTTTCCATTAGAAAGCCACGTTTTTTTAAGGGATTTTTAACTGATTTATATTGTGGGTCTTTCTTACCTTCCCTAAAAACACAGTAGAATCTTCATTAACTACATTTCTTACTAATTTTACACTTAAAAGCATAAAACTTGTAAATTATTACGAAAATTAAAAACTTCTGTAGGACTTTTCGAGGATTTCACAGACGCAAATAAGTTCGGTTCGAATGAAATTTTCGCGGATCTGTGAATTCGTGAATCACGAAGCGCGAATACATGATGGCTTACTGTACCGCAGTCTGAAATCTTACTTTTGATGTGCTGCAATAATTCAAGACTTAAACAGGTTTGGAATTCCATCACAAATCATCCCCCAGGGCAAGATATTCTCAATATCAGTCGCTGACCGCAGACGCTATTCGAGTTTCAGTTTATAACTTTACATTAACCATCATTCATCCATCGTATAATAATGTACGTGACCAGTCAACTGGACTGCATTAATTGAACTTTTAATCTACGCATATAAGCTATAGCAGGACTACAAAATCTACTACAAACCCAATATAAAAACAGATATATGTAATACAAAAATAACTAAAAGATTAACTCTTGTTTGGACAGCGGAAAGCAGTATTATCATAACCATAATCATTAACACTTTAAACGTTTTAAGCATCACACATAACACACTTGTTTCATCTGTGCAGCTGGGGCCTTGTCAGCAAAACCCTCCCGACATATTTATGCACCCTTTCTCGCGACAAGTAAGTGGAATTTGACGTGAAAATTGCTTAAATTTACAGTTTGATACATTTAAAGTGACCAACCTTCTTCTTCTTCTTCGCATTATGTACCACAACCCATGCCGCACGTTAGGAAGAATACAACGGGTTACTGCTTCTCCTTTTACGGTGGACTTTGTCGGAAGTCGATTTTTTTATAGGAAGGAGCATAGCGCCATTTATGGACATGGAATGCGAAGTGTTCAGAAGTGGGACCTACAGTCGACGCAGTGCGCCGTGCAAACGCTTTGAAATCCACCCATTCTTTTATCCACCAGGGCCGATCATTACTATAGGGTTGCGGATACTCACGCTTTCTGACTCTCACGTTCACACAAGAAATCATGTCTTCCAATCGATATCATTCCATTATAAACCCAAATTAGCTACATCAAAAGCGTTGGATTGTTTGCAAACCCTACTGACTATTTACAAGGTAATAAAACGGTTACATCCATGAGTGTGTGGACTTGTCTGGAACTGACAATTTCAAGTCAGCCAGTTGACCAAAAGTTGGCAAAACTGATGTTATATATACGACATAAGGCGCCGAAGCCAGTCAATTTTACTTTGTCTTGCACGCAGTGGCACTTGCAGAAAATTTCGATTGGGTGGTCATTTATATTTATCGGGGTGGCCAGGGGTAAAACCTGCCGAGCCGGGGGCTTTCGACCGAGTGGGAAGGTGCCGGCAGATAAATTCCGCCAGATTTACTGATGTGGGGTGGCAACAGGGGTGGCCGCCCTTATAAGTACTCGAGCCCTCTGCAGGGCCCGCACAGAACAGCTATGCGGCATGTGGGGGTGTCTGTTTGGTTAGCACGATATAACCAGAAAAAAACGTTTATGAAGTGATGACAACCAAAAGACAATTAATATAAAGACGAAAAAGATCGGATTATTAATTGGGTTGTCAAAGTGGTGGCTTGCTGGATAGGGAAGAGCACTCCTAATTGAAAGATTACAGGTTCGAAACCCCGACCAGCAAGACACCACTGAGGTACCCTGAGCAAGGTTACCCCCCCCCGAAGCACTGCTCCCCGTGCGCTGAATTAGCTGCCCCCTGCTATGTTACATTGGCACATATGCGTTAAATGCAGAGAACACATTTCGTTGTTGTGCGCTATGTTGTGTCAACAATGACAATTAATCTCTAAATGATCAATTCTTTTAATAGCGATTAATCCCACATCATGTACAAGCATGTTGCAATACCATAAAAAGATTTTATTCAATATATTCAGTATAGAAAATTAATTCTTAATACAATTCTGCCATTGGCATATCAAAATCAACACAATTTAAGTTAGCGAAATCGAAGAAATAATTTATTGTGATTTAAAACCCCTGTCATTTAAAATGTATATAATACTGTCACTCTTTACTGGGGGTGAAGCTCGCTTGGGTGGGCTTCAAGGGGGGCTTTATCCTGTCAGGGAGGCTACCATATACCCTAGTTAGCATAAGGCACAGGGCTGGAGTACACCCTGGATAGATCGCCAATCCATAACAGGGCATCACGTGCGAGATAAATAAAGTCTACATTAGGGGGCGTTCTAGCAAGTGCACAGAATCTGGACGTGGTTGAAGCAACCCATTCTCATCCTCACGGTTTCTATTAAACTGTACAACCATCATAACGTAATAGAATAAAAATTGATTTAGAACTGCAATAACCATTATCACTGTTATGTGCCTCTATGTTTCAGCGAGTACCCCAGCTTTGTGCTGTGTGCAGCCTGGGATAAACTGCATGCTTCCTCACGTAATCCAGCAAATGTGGTTAGATAAGAATGGATATATACTGGAGTGTATTGCCAAATATGTTCACTAGATGGAAGCAGATACCATGATAATGATTTCATTTTCTCACTTAATTTGATAATGACACTTTACTGATCCTGGTGAGGAAATGATCTTTTCGCCTACCCTTCTCCATGACACAGTGACGCATATGCAGGAGACAGCAAGCTGGATAGTGAACAGCA
This sequence comes from Mormyrus lacerda, assembly GCA_015163995.2. Taxonomy (NCBI): domain Eukaryota; kingdom Metazoa; phylum Chordata; class Actinopteri; order Osteoglossiformes; family Mormyridae; genus Mormyrus; species Mormyrus lacerda. The sequence goes on from JAABNX020000044.1 coordinate 12,538,554, forward strand.
GCCACCTGCAGCGGCGCCCATGGAGTTGGGGGATCAGGGCACTGGGCCAGCCATTTTTCTAGAGCAGATTTCCAGATTAAAAGCCTTGTTCTCAGGATGACCTGAGATGGGTGACCTCAGTTTGGTGACCTCATGGGGAGC
>JAABNX020000044.1:12538794-12557570 GCA_015163995.2 Mormyrus lacerda
CCCCCCCCCCCCCCCCCCCCCCCCCCCCCCCCCCCCCCCCCCCAAACTGGGGAGCATGTGGGCTAAGCCTGTGTGCCTATAATCAGAAGATCACTGGTTCAAACCCAGCCTCAGCACATCTGCAGATCCTTGAGCAAGGCCCTTAACCCCCAGCTCCCTGGGTGCCCCAACAGGTGGTTGCCCTTTGCGGACAGCTTATTCCACAAAGAGTAAGTTGAGTGAGGTGTAAAAACAATTTCCCCACAGGGATCAATAAAGGATCGATTAATATTAGTATACCACGGTGATATGCCATGATCAAAGCACACAAAACAAATATTTTCTCCGTTGTAATTGACAGCTTATACTTAAATATAAATTACTGTTATCTAAGTTGCTAAGTAACCTGAGTTACCAGATTACTCTGATCAGGATGAGCAGTCCAGAGATGGATGGCTGGAGTAATTTCAGATTTTCAGTTTTTCTCCTAAGTGATCTTGTTAGGACTTATCAAATAACATTGAAATTGTGATTAGATCAAGTCTGCAGCTTTGTGAAATTGCTGATATTTACCACCAGATGAGCTGCCAGCTATTTAGGGCCCCATGAAAGCATATCATATTGGGTCCCCAACCCAGACTGATCCAATTCTAATTCTAATTTTTTGGGGCCCCTGTCACTCAGGGGCCCTTGGAATCATCCTAATGTTCCCCCTTTGTGCCTCCCACTACTGGCCCAAATGGACAAGAAAAAAGCCCTCAGGGACTGTGGCTGTTCTCTGGGATGGTAGCCAGCCGACCTCCTGCACCACCATATCTTCCAGGTAGCCAGAGTCTGGCAGATCACCGGTCATCTGTGGGTGCTGATGATGGTGTGGTGGAATATGGTGTACAAGCAGAGGTGGACAGTTCAAGTCCAGAAAGTACAAATCCAGACCAAGATTCAACCGACCAGTTGAATATAGAGTCACAGTCACTCAGTGCACAACTAGTTGGTTGAAACAAAATCTTGGTCTAGTTTTGAACCCAGCGTCACCCCCCCGACCTGCCAACATGCGGATAAGCAGTAATTCTGAGTGGCAAAGTGACTTGTGTAGACTGTGTAATACAGTATTTCCCAATCCAGTCCAGGGGGACCCACAGACAGTCCACGTTTTTGCTCCCTCCCAGCTTCCAGTAGGAAAGCAGCAACAATGTGGACTGTCTGTGAGACTCCAAGGACCTGCTTTGAAAACACTTGTGTGGAGGAGGGACACCTTGATGTACTTAGCGTGAGTGCCAGCAGGGACCCAGCCACACCACATCCTACAAGAAGGACACACTGTATTTCCTGCTGTTACTGGCCTCAAGAAAACACATCGACAGTCATCCTCCTGCTGTCCTCTTAAGGCCCATACAGGATGGAATGAAGCATTTTCATTGATAATCTAGTCAGTGGCCATTTTACTTGGTAGACCTACTTGCTAATGAGAACTGCCTGCTCTTCCAACTAGCGAATAATATGGCTGCATGTGGAATACATAAAGCATTGGGCATTGGGAAAAGGTTCATTTCTGTTGGACGTGAAGTTCATGCCGACTAAGCAGGCAACCAAACATTATCAGGGGCAGCCATTTGCATTATAGCAAAATATGCAAATGTATGAATGCATTTATTTAGTTAAAACTCATCTCCTCTTAAATGACTGCCTTTTTCCATACAGGCAACCAAACATATTATTCTGGGATGTCCATTTGCAATTTCACAAAACAGAGCAAATGCACAAAATTGCTTTTATTTAGGCAATACCGTAAAACAAATAAAATTTTGATGTCAACATTGATGCAAGACACAATAATTGTTTTTCCTGCCCAATTTTCATTATTTATTTTACTTTTAAGTATGTGTAGTTTATACTATGTATCCATGTTCTGTCACCACTTCTTGTATTCTGGATTGTGGGGTGTCTGGAGCCTATGGGCACAACACAGAAAACAACCCAGGATGGGGGGCCAACTCATCACAGGACACACTCCATCCACACCTAGGGGCAATTTGTTAACTCCAGTTAACCTCAGCATGTTCTTTTTTGACTGTGAGGGGAAACCAGAGTACCAGGCAGAAGTTCCATGACACCATGGGGAGAACATGCAAACTCCACACACATGGAGCCCTGTTGGGGACTCAAACGCTGGTCCCAGAGGTGTAAGGCAACAGTGCTAACCAACACACCACCCTTTCATCACATCCATCCATACATTTGTTCATCCATCCATCCATCATCTATACTGCTTTATCCATTTGGGTGGCAGGGAAGCTGGAGCCAATCCCAGCATCTTCGGGTGAGAGGCAGGGTACACCCTGGACAGGTCACAACATATACAAACACACTTGCATTCACACCTATGGACAATTTAGAGTAGCCAGTTAACCTAATCTGCATGTCTTTGGAGTGTGGGAGGAAACCCACACATGTACGGGGAGAACATGCAAACTCTACACAGAAAGGCACACTGGGTGACCCCAGGCATCAAACCCCAGACCTTCTTGCTGTGAGGTAACTGTGCTAACCACTGCACCACCTCCACACCCTAGTTCATACTATGTAAAAGAAATTCTGATCTTTTAATCCTACGAAATACACTTTTAGAATTGTGGGTCTCCTTCTGGTCACCCAAACAGACCTGCTGAAAGCTGCTGTGGTCATGTTTTAAAATTACAGTCCTGCTTTTTACAACCAACACACAAACACAGGAAGGAAGTAAAATACTTTTGAATTGCTTTTTATAGTTTTTCCTGTTGTTTTCAAAGGGAATATTTTCATGTAATTTTTTCCCCAGATTCTTTGTGCATTTATTCCAGATAGTAATTTGTCTGTACCCAAATTTGTTAACAGCAGCTTTGGGGAGTAGTAAGAGATTGTTTAGCAAAGCATGATGGCTAACCAAACTATCATTTTGCATTAAAAAATCCTGTACAGTAACAAAGATGGCAGACCATTCTATGTTTCACACCTACATGCACATTCTTCTAAAAGAAAACTAAATCTGTTAGTGCTGTCAAGTAGGAACAAGCTGACATGGTCTCCAACCAGACATGACTACATTCAAATTACCCCGAAATAATCTAAAATTTTAGAAGTGTCATTTTCTACGAATTTGGACATGATAACCCATTTGGTTCTGTAGTCCAGGTTTTATTGCTCTGTGCATCTTCTTTCTTTTTGTAGAGGTTTGCATCAGGGCTGGTCCTAACCAATGTGGCGCTGTAGGCAAGCATCACCACCGGCACCCCCTGTATGAGGTAAAGTGAAATTGGCTGGCAAGTTGGCACCCCTTCAGAATTTTCCCAACCTAGGTGACTGCCTATGTCGCTTATAGGCTTGACCTTCTCTTGTTCACATTGACAAACATCATTTCGCAGACGCACTTAGTCTCTGAAGTATCCATGGAAAGCAGATGATGCGTGTTCCTCAAAAGTAACTTCAGGAATGACTAGCAACTCTTCTCCCATTTCCACATTCCCATCTCTTATGTCCTCGCCAATACAGTTGACAGACGTGGAAAGTTCAGGTCCGGAAAGTAGAAATAGACCAAGATTTTATTCCAAACAGTTGAGTACTCTGAGACATTTTAGATTCAACTAGTTAGTTGAAACCAAATCTTGTTCTGATTTTAACTTTCTGGACCAAAACGTTCCAACTCTGATGGTTGACTAGCTCTTCAGCTTCCCCACCGTCACGAGCATTCTTAACCATAGTGGATGTAACAAAGCTTAAATTTACCTCACAGCATTATGCAGCCTGCCCTTTTCCCTCCACCCTTCTTGCAGAACCAGGACTTGACTAGCATCCTTTTGTTGGCAGTTTAGCACCTCGGCCACCAGCTACTGTATGTCCCGCAGACCTGAGAGGTGCCAGTGTGCCAAAGGTAGCCACCAGTGCAATACATTCACATTATAAGCAGAAAAACAACTTCTCTCACAAACATACACAGCAACCACCATGACTTTTGTATACAAAACCCATACTTAACAAATAACTGTCCAGTCAAATGGCAGGGGCCTTGAGGTTACTGCAAGAACAGTTACATGGAAAAAAAACTGCTGAATCAAACAAGCAAAATGTAGTTTTTGTTTCAATTACATTATATATTTAAATTTTTTTTAAATAAATTCAATGTAGTACATTATCATCAATGATTGACAAAGTTTTTTTGGGAAAGATTTTAATAGTTATTGAATGTTCTACATCTTACAGTAAATATACAATTAGAAACTTGGCTTAATTCTGACACCAAGATCAGAGACTGATCTTCAAGAACAAAATTAAAAAACACAACCAATAACAGATTTACACTTCATATTCACAAGGGTCTTTCCTTTCACAAGCCTTTCAACAAACACCGCAAAGAAAAAGGTTTTCCTTGCAATGGTCCTGTCGCAGAACCGGTCCAAGGTTTGCTGCATATGCAAGCCGGGAAACACTGGAACCTCAAAAGGTGAGGAGCTCACCTCAAAATAGCATGTACTAAACTCCTAGATCTTGCTTTGGAAAATGTGTTTGGAAGACACAGAACTTTTGCCTCAAAAGTAGTGTTTAAACAACAGAAAATGTGGTAAAAAGAAATTTCAAGCTGCAATTAATGGATAAAATCTAAACATTACTGCCTATATTACGGAAGCAGTTAAAACTCTAGTGCTTCTTATTTGGGGGAATGGTGGAATCTGTAGGAGCAATCCTCCATGGATTAACCTCAAACATACCTTTAAAATATCAAAAAGTGTTTCTGCAAAATGCTTGTTAATATGCCAGTGTGGGGCAAAGACGGCCAGCATTAGTGCCGGGTACCTTATCACACACAAGTACAACATCTGACTTCAGGTGAAAACCCACAAAATATGTCTGACACCCTAATTTCTTTGTGCCAGTTTTTTAACGTGAAGTGCTACCGAGGTAACAGCATCCTGAAGGGATGAACCTGTAGGTGGACGTTGGACGTTAAGAGGACAGATTCTCTTTGAGCGTTATAGGTTGTGTCTGTTGATGGAACCAAACTAATGAGGGAGTATGTTAGATAACACTATTCACTGCGTAACGCTCCTGGCTAACCCATCAGATAAAGATGCTTATTTAGCTATTAACACCACATTCAGTTGGGTTCTGAAAGTCATTTCATTGAGCAGATGAGGAAATGGAATTTAGCTAATTCTGTAAGATGTGTGGGGTGAGGGGCAAAACCTAAAACCCGCTGTCTTCCCCTCAGCAAAGTCACGTTAATACAATATACCAAGCCTCGCTCTGAACCTAGTTCAAAAGGTGCTTGTGGAAAAAAAAACCTTAATCCCCCCCTCCCCAGAGACTTTCCAAAATAAACAGAACCATACTTCAATTCAGCCATTAAGGTTCCATTCAATAAAATAATTATAATAATTATAATAGAACTTAAATAACACTTATGGTAAAATGACATTAAATTATGTATAATGAAGTTGGTAGCTAACAAGACTCATGCAATCATCTTCACTACCTGCTTCCATACTGGGCCATTTATGCTAATCCTTACAATTTCCAAAATTCCAAAAAATCAGCGATGGCCTCGATTGAACGTATTTTTGGTTGGTTGTTTCAGAATCCGTCGGATATGGCTACATTCTTTTTGATCTATGGAAAAACGCAGAATGGGAAACGTTTGCACAGCTTAAACAGACACATCCCAGAGACTTGCTGATATCCCAATGGCCATGCTGTCATTATTTGCCACATCCAGTCAGAAATGAGACAGGCTTTTTAAATTACAAAGTAAGATAACTGTGCTTATGTCCCATGTGAAACTGGAAAAGAAATTGTTCTTAAAATGTTGAAAAAGAGTGAAATGTAGTATTAAGTTGCTGATGAAGATGAATGAGATTGCTTGCAGTGTGTTCCTGTCTACAAGAAACAGCTATATCAAAATGCTATGCTAAGAGATACGGTCACAAATACAGCTTTTTCACAAATCAGGACCTTGGAGCAAAAAATGGTAACACATCTGACAGGAAGGCTGATGTCACCGGGTACGAGTTGCAGGCATGTTCAGTTTAAATCCGGAATGTTTGTACAGAGACAGCTCATCCGAACAGGCATCTTTTCCTGGCCCTCAAGCCTTCTGAGGTGTTACAATGTTAAACGGGGTTATAATTAAGTTTCAGTGCAAGGGCTCGCAGTGCCAGCTTCGACAGCAGTCAGGGCCCATGTCATAAAGGGACTAATTCAGGTCCAGCACTTCCCGCGACGACGATACGTGCACTCAGGACATGGCAAAGCGAAATGAAAAATACAGAAAATGGACCAGCGACCTTATCTGCAGTTATTTTTAAAACAAGGTAGAGCACACTGCAGATTCAAACTGACGACCCTTTAACCAAGATGCAGACAAGCTGCCTCAGCCATATCGACTACATAGCGGGTATAGCGGGTAGGGGGGGGACATGTACAACAGTTTCCCTTACGCATCAGTTCCAGGGGGCCAAGGGAGGAGACACTCCAAACCTCAGTCATGCTAACCTGCTCCACTAAAAATCGAATGGTGTTTTGTCAAGATGCGTGATTATATGACTTTGATAGGAGTACTCACATAAGTTATGTATATTAGGGTATATTCACGTATATCAGATGCTTAAACTCCTATTAAATTAAACTGCCATTAACCGAAGGGTACCATACTGTGGAGTTGTATAACCTATAAGGAGCAGATTATGTTCCTGTACCTGTTCATTACATACATTACTACTTAAATATTTCAGTGCAAAGCTCCTGGATCTTCACTGATATGTAGCTACACTGTCTGTACACCATCTGTTCTCTGGGGCAGGGAGTGAGGTCCATCCTAGGTGATCACAATCGCCTCCCCACACATGCCCTGCCCCTCATCCCACCCCACCTCACTCCACCAACCAGTACACTCAGAGAGGGCACACCAATGCCGTAAATTGGACGGCACGCCACACCTTGGCTGTGTCCGAAATCGCGCACTTGTGATTTTAGGGCGTAGTGCGTTCACACTGGCAACTAAGCTAAAATTCAGTGCACTGAAAGTACCCGGATGGTGCACTGAAAATGGCCAGAAAACGAAGTGCAGAACGATGGACACTATGCGCACTAAATGGACGCCATTTTGACTACGTAGAGGAAGGGGAAGGACTTTCGGCAAGTTTTCAATGCAGATTTTTTGGCGTGCTGGAGAATCGCGACCAAATGCTAGTCCGTCACTTCCGGTAAGTGCAAAACATTAGTGTTCCATTTAGGACAGCCCTTACCCATGGTAGTGTGCACTACAGAAGGAAGTGCGCAGTGCGCACTATGCACTACATCTCAGTGCACTGACGCAAGTGCGCGATTTCGGACACACCCCTTGCCTTCACAACCTAGGACCTTGCCCATTGCTGTCATCTGGACTCAAGTGCCATCCCCATGAAAGGACCTCATTCCAGAAATCCAGAAGTCAAGATCATTGGGGGCAGTTTATAATGATAAGTATTTTTATATACACAACATAGATTAAGTCTGTGTGTATTTTATATATATCTCAAATCAAATTCATATATTGTATAATCCTAGGTAAGCTAATTTGAGTGACTGACACCACACTACATGTAGGTAATGCAATAATTCATAAGCATAGAGGACTTATTAAAAGAATTCAGCCACTCTCATATGCGGAGACTATTTTTAACAGTCTTGCTAAAAACCAGAAAACGAATCCCAGGGGGGACAGAACAGGGGGAGGGACATACAAGTCAGGTGCACCTTTCGAGCGAAGCTAAAAACATGTGGGGCTGATGAGCGCAGTGGCCATTTACGTGTGATAGGCTGGACGAGAGGGCGGCATCTTCCTGATATTGGCTAGCGAGAAGGCATGAGAGGGCCGGGACACCGGAGTGGGGCAGGGGTGTGGAGGATTAACTAAAAACAGGCGTAAAAATGGAGAAAAGCAGCTCCACAAACACTACAGACTGTATAAAGTGACACTTGCACTTTCTACCCCCTCCCTCGATGTTCTTGCAGACAGATTACAGGCTCTGATCTTGAATACCCAGCACCAGAAAAAACGACTTGAGAAGTTGCATACAACGTTTAACGCCAGATCTGAAAAATACAGAAGGTGGTGTTGAAGGTTGGAGCAGGGAAAACACAAACAACAAGTTACATTGTGAAAAATGAGCCTGTGATCGTTTAGTCAGGCCTGGGCAGGGCACTTACATGGAGCTGTCCAGTCAGGTTTACCAGTGCGGGGGCACGTAGCTATAGCCAGGCGTCCCTTGAGGCCTGTATGTTGGCACGGCGACGGGATGGGCACCGATGTGCTGCGTGTGCTGAGGGGTGGTCAGCAAGGTCCCTACAAATGTGAAGGAGAACAGAGCAGCCCTTCGCATATTGCTATGGCAAGAGAATCCGGCTATACACCTGAACCAGATTTAAATGCGATAAAAAAAAATACGGAATCGTGATACCACCAATAAAAATACCACCATAACTATGGCATCAACAGCAGCACTGACTGTTTTAAGCCCAATAACCACTAGGAAGCAAGTTAAAGTTTCTGCTTGATATTTCCCCAATTAAAATACAGATATTCAAGGATGTCTTTGAAATTGCAACTTAGGACAAGGAAAAATTATTGCCCATTAACAGGAGCGGCCCAAACCATTATGGGGCCCTAAGCAAAATTCTATTAACCTCATTGTCATTTATCACCTTCCTTTTTATTTTGACAGGCCGATCAGATGCCCTCCCACTGGCCCACTGCAACCACTCAATTTATTGATGCCTTGGCCTGAACCTGGATATTAATTTATAGTTTAATAGTTGACGTCTTTAAGCAATGTATCTGTACAAAAACCATTTTACACGTGGAGCATATTTTCTACTGAGGAATATAGTGATCGGAATTTACAAGCTTGATGGGTTGAATGGCCTCCTCTCGTTTGTAAATGTCTTATGTTCTTATGTTTTAGTCCCTTGAATGGAAAGTATGATGAAGCCACTAGAGGACAAAGGTGGAAAAAAAGTTCAGAAAGTAAAAATCCAGAACAAGGTTTTGTTCCAACCAAGGAACATGGAACAAAATCTTGGCCTGAACTTGTACTTTTTGGACCTGAACTTTCCATCTCTACTAGAGACGCTCACCTGCCGACATGGCCATAGTGGTGCCGGCCACCATGCCCACAGCCACACCATTGGACCGCGGGGCAGGGACAGGTGAAGGGTAGATGGCTGAAGGGATACTGTTAGGCTGCACCACTGTGGTGTGGTGGATGACATGGGGCTGAGCAGCATACACAGGCTGTGCGTAGTACGCCCCCTAGTGGAGAAACATTTTCAATTTGGCATTGTCGCCAACAAAGATGTTGATGGTCCTCCAAATATAAAATTTCCAAATAATCACCCAATGCGTCCTTACTCTTCGTCTTACCTGGGCGTAGAGGTTTTGTTGGGGGTATGCACTTCTGATGGGGTACATAGCTGCCTGGTAGGGACTGGGGGAGGGGGAGTAAGGTGGGGGGGCACCAGTAGTCTGGGTCGGGGGCACCTTGTACGGTGTCCCAGTAGCATATCCTGCAGTACGAATCAGGTGGGGGGAAGAGGGGGAGAAAGACCACTCCGGGTGAGGACTACAAGCTAAACACCCTTTTACTTCCTGATCTCGCTCATGGTTACCGTGTATAATTGCATTCCTCAGGCTTAGAGCCACATTACTGACAAAAGGAGGGACAGGAGTCCCTTTCACTTCTTGTTTTAACAACATAGCCACATGATCCGAGCCTATTATATTGACTCAGGCAACAACACATTCAGACCGTCTCAAACTGCTCGCCTCCATACTAACCTTGGGCACAGCGAGTGGGCAGTATAGAAAAACCTGCAAAATCAACCAAAATGCACCAAGAACTCTGTTACACACGAAAATGACATTTACGAGAAGATTTATCTCCCAATTTGCCTATCGGCTCAACAAAGACTAAGGCACCACTTTTGAGTTGGCTACACCAAGATTCACAATGCTCTGACACGCAGGCAGCTTGTTTACATGAAACCATGAGCATGCTCCAACGTGTGGACAGAACTGAACCAGCCTGTTTACCTAAGCACTTCTGCCAAGAACCCAGGGAACAATTTAAGCCATAAAGCAGCATGCATTGGTGCAGAGTGGCAGAGGATGAACTTGATCCAGGGATGCATGGAGAAACCCATAAACCCAAACCATGGGGGGTGTTGTGTGCCTTAAGCAACTAGAGTGGTAGTCACCAACTGGCAGACTCCAGTCCTAATCTGGACCCAGTGATGTTTACATCTGGACAACTGGGCATTTTTATGTGATCCTTATACAATTGTATTTTGAGGCTGGGTGACTTTTGAAAAGGCACAGAGTGGCCACCTCACCAGGGCTCTGTGGGTCCTTGGGCTACACTGTCTAGTCCAGTAGTGTTTATAGCTGTTGTTATGCTAGCAGAGCAGCAGATGTGCTACCAGGCAAATATTATAAACGTATCGGCTAAATGACCTGCACAGCACCCCAAATCAAAAGTATTACCATTACCCCCAACACTGGAGTTTGGAGAATTTTAGGTGAATAACTCTGAGCTAGAATGTACATAAGTAAACCGGAAACATAGGTAAGGAAATAGACATCCCCCAACATGATACTTGCCGTTTCTTGCAAGACTTGACGACCACTCATAGTGGCTCAGAGGACATAACACCATTCACTTCACTCAGGGCATAAATCTAGCACCTCCTGACTCCACTCATCCGCAAGCTGTTCTTGTTCTTGATGGGATGGTCTTGCACATGTCTTCTCCGGGTCCTTAAGTGACTGCCCAACACAAAACCACTCATTCCTGCCTCTGTTTCTCTACATGTAAAGAGGATGAGAATGGTCCCATCTTGCACTTGGCGGAAGAGGCAAGAGCCAAACCTAGTTTTGGGGGAACATAATTGGCATAGATTTTGCTTCAGGACTCCTTACCTGGGGGGTAGCCCGGGCTGCCAGTCTGGTACAGATTGGGGGTATAGGTGGGTGCTGTCGTGGGGTATCCTCCAGGGAAGCCTAACATAAAAAGAAAATGTACCATTACATCATGGGTGTTTCTCACTACCAAGAATGCAAAGATCATACTTGTGGTCTTGGTAAGAGCAGTCTTGCTAACTTGCTTCCCAAGAACAAACTGGAGGCAAAATGAACCATGGAACTGATCCCATTTGGCGAGGATTGATCCTTGATATTTGGGATGGGACAACCACTACCACTACTACTACTACCACTACTACTGATTTTTACAGTCCTCTGTATTTCTGTTCTTGGTATTGGAACTGGTCTTTTGGCAATGGAAGATGACGTAAAATGGGTACAATAAAGTATGCATATTGAGACACACCCCATATCAAAAGGAAACAGATTGTGCATATTTGAGTAAACTCTGGAGTTACAGACCTTCTCAACTTGGCAAAACTGGTTTGTCTTACTTACACATGATTTTGAGAAGCCCCTACATAGATGAGAATGAATGCGCGTATATTTGTGTGTATCCAACAACTCAGTGAGTGGGCCAGCGCTGGGAGACACACAAGGCCCTGTTTTAGTTACTGAACATGACATAACAAGTAGAGATGGGTGATCCACATTTTTTCAGTTCCGATCCAATTCCGATACACAACTGCCGATACCGATTCCAATACAAGAGCACTTTTTACTTTGTTATACTTCCTATATTAATTTTTTAAGCTAGTAAATAGATGACAAAAATATTTAATTATAGGCTACTACAAACATACATAGCGTACTGTTGTACCTCGTTTGTTTTAAGCGTTTCTGACGCATTGCAGTTCAATATATCTTAAAAGCAAGTATACACAATGGCGAATGCTTAAAATTTTAACACAAATTTTGTCCCATTGGCGTCAGCTCAGTTACACATTGTTGTGATGGCAGCCCCTCTTGTATCACAAGCTGCAGCGAATTCGCAAGACAGTCCAAGGGACTCTCAAATCATCCATTGGTTTGTTTTACCAGATTTTCACGTCTTATCTTACGCTCATCATACTGCGAAGGGTATGAGCATGATGTCACAGCAGGTGGAAGTCACTGTACTCACATTCACTTAGCAGCAAAAAAGACTGAAATGTAGTGATAGCGTTCAATTTGAATGCCACAAAAAAACACATGTAAAAGGGGAAAACTGTCGTGCGACTGATTGCCAAAAACTAAATAAGTAAATATAGGACGAGGATCGGTCACGCATGGCCCATACCCAATCCGTCAAATGGTATCAGTGCCGATCCAGACCTGATCCGAATATCGGTATCTGTGCATCTCTAGTATCAAGTGAGTCTTACCAACACGCAAATGACCAAGACAGCCCTGGGCATTGGTGAACATACTCACTCCCTTGCCCGCGTGCACCTACACACGAAAGCTACCAACATCACCCATGGTACCAACTGTTGAGGTTGGGGATGTAGTCTTGGAGAATCTATCACATTCACAGAATCAAATGGTTTCAGGAAGTTTATTTTCAAAGACCACTTAGAACCAAATCCATCTCATATCGGTTGACCACTGTCTAGACCAGCGCTATTCAAATCAAGGGCCAAGCACAGCTGTTTTTCTAGCTGTCCTTTACCTGAGAGCTGGTTGTGAAGCCCCTGGCCAATTAGAGCCAGAAATTAAGCTAAATACCTGGGAGACTTGAAAACAAGGCCTGGATTTGGAATCGAGAGCTAGATTTGAATAGGGGGGGATCTAGGCAGTACTAGTTCTTAAGAATCTTACTAATCCACCACCAGCAGGCAGAGGTTTTCCTGGATAGGATGGAAAATCCATGGCAGGGCACACACAGGCAATATGGGCAATAGAGAGATGTATTGATGGACTTCAGGAGGAAATCAGAACATCTAGAGATAAAGGAAACCTGCATGACAGGGACAGGATTAAAGGCCTTCTTCATGGCTCACCTGTTAGGCTCCTTCACTCAACGTCAAATGGAAGGGTTACAGAGATAAAACCCAAATTATTTAATAGTAAAGTAATCAGTAAATTCACCCCCGGGCCTCAACAGATGGCAGAGCTGACAGACCGTTTCCAAGCAAGAAATGAGGGGAATGAGATGGGGGGGGGGCTAAGGTTGGAAAAGATCTTCCAAATCAGAATACAAACAGATGGCTTTCAGTAGAAACAATCTGTCTCCATAAGACACTTCAGTAATTTCCCCACATGGGCCTGGCAGAATGGGACAAGGGAACACAACATAATCTCAAGAGGCTGGTGGGTCCAAGCAGCACTGAGATGACCACCAGTACGTGCCGATCTTAATGCAGCATGAAACTGCAGGAAAAACTACTGTCATCAAATTTCAGTACTGGCTGAGACATGATGAAAGGAGAAAAGGGTAATGGTAGCGGCTATTAAAAGTGCAATTGTGTCACGTTCACCACTCTCAGGCATTATGGGAATAATTAATTGCTCCTGTATAATTATGCCTTAAACAACCCAGATTATGTCCATTCTCTAATGGTTTCCCCCTCCCCCCACGATCATTAGAAAGTGCTACCTCCACGTTATATTACCTGAAGCTTCACTCTGAAGTCTCCCCATCGTTCACCCTGTCCCGGCCACTTGCTCATGGGCTCAACGACAGGGGCTCTGCGCCTGGGCTGCACCTACAACACCTCACCAAGCTCAAACCTGCCCTCACATGCTCGTCACACCTGAGCTGCAACCTGAGCCTCTCAAAGAAGGGCTACAAAAATACCATTCAATTGCAGGAGGGAGTTTGGCCAGCCTCCACTTTTCATCACATAATTACCTTTCGTATTCTGATACTGAGATACACCTGAGGACATTGAGCCTTGTATTTAAAAGCATACATTTCAAAAAAAAAAAAAAAAGGTAAACTGAGTACAGATAACCACTAACCAATCTGTAACAGCATATATAAAACATTACATGGCTAAATTTAACGCAGCAGAAAAAGAATGTTCCATATCCCAGAAACTAAACCCACACAAAGCTGGGAAATATTAGTTGTCACCTAGGGCAGCAAAGATAAGGGTTAAGGACTAAGACTTGCAATATTTGTGAATGCTTCTGGTTGAGGTTTCCAGAACGGCCCAGCTTACGTATACCTAATATCAAGATATCCAATTGTAAGTAAGAATGAATCTGCTTCAATTAAGCCACCCAATACACAATGAATTAATAATGCCAATGCAAACCATGATGCTACGGGAAAGCTATGAGGCCGTTGTGGATGAGATCAGTATACAACGATGTTCCACAGCACAGAGGTTAGTGCTTCAACATCCACAGACCCCATTTTTATCAAGAAAGGCTCTTAGTAACTGGCACCATAAGAGAGAACAACCTAGATCAGACTTATGGGAACACAAGTGTATCCCTCAGTTCATCATTTTAAATATAAAGATTTAACATGAAGTGGCAGCACTGAAATGTAGCTATCCACTGAATGGGTTATGTTATACATTTATGTATATCTGTCTAGCAGACCTGCATTTCACATTCAGCCCTCGGCAACCGCAGCATAGTTGGCATAGAGTAGCACACAGAGCTTAGCTGAAGTGGTTTAATGCAGACAGTCAGGTGGGCCGAGAACAACGGCTACAGCACAGATGAGGCAGCATAGCAGGGACGGCCTTGTGGGTGTAGTTCAGCAGACGAAGCTTAGCTGTGTTAGTGTGGCATGGACAGCCTTAGCGAGGCAAAAGTATACATTTAGTGAGGATACTTTAGCAGGCATAGCAAAGACTGTTTAGCATATCAGGGAGAGCTTAGCAGGGATAGCGCAGCCAAGGTAACATCAGCAGTAACTGAAAAGGCTGTATGCCCAGATGTTCCACATGGCGCAGAAGAACAGCTTACTGCACCTCCTCACCGTAATGCTGTCATTATTGATCTACTCCTGGCAAGAGGCCCAGGCAAACTCTGCAGTTCAGCACCACTGGATGCTATCATCCCGCTTACATATAATATCACCACAACCCAGAACTTTCTAGCCATCCACACACACCCACTCCTTCCTTCCTACAAGTCCTTATCTTCTTTTCTGTGTTTTTGCATCTCCTCCATGTAACCCAGAGACACGGATGATACTCTTCAACTTCCCTTAAGCCGCTCCACCACACACGCACACACACTTGCCAAACTTGAGTTTATTACCATGGCAACAGGAGACAAGAGTAGGCCAGGCACTAAATGTGATATATAGATCTACCTTGAGACAATGGTGTTCAGCTTCAGTTTCATGCCAAAACAACGTAACTTGCGTACCCCACTCTTCAGGGTATAATTTTTGGACGTTTCCTAGATATTTTTGTGACAGTTCTTTGTTCTGTACAAGAAATGATATTTCTGCATTTTTTGCTTTACTATGTGCATTCTTCTCACTGCATGCAATTTACCTGCTTCACCAGTAACTATCACTAAAGCACATTATAGGCTCAAGTATGAACAAACACATATGCACAGACTTAACATCTCTTGCAATCTGGCTCATCAGAAATCATACTGCAATAACGCCAATTGGGCCATCAGCTTCATCAAAGAGATGAGCCTATGACCTGGAAGATTAAATTATTCACTGTCAATCCCTTATTGCTTAGTTATTAGTCTTCCCTGCTACTCTACTTACACATTCCTTTACCATAATTAATTTTCTTAAAGCCACAGTGCCTCATCCATGTTTTTTCCATGGCAACATGCTACTCTTCAGCTGGCTGCTGGAATGGAAATGAGGGGCGTCACCTGAAACTGAACAGCATCCTCAGCAACAGAGACTGTCCCAACTTTCAGTATCCGTGACCAAAAATTCATAGCAGAGAGGACTGGGGGTGCAGAAAGAGAGCGAAGAGCTTGGATTTTCCATCCATATCTGACAGGTATTGGGACTGGCAAATACAGTATAAGCTGGTCGTTGAAGGGGGGGGGAGCCACCCTAAATCTGTAGAAATTCATTCTGGCACACATATGGCACTTTTCCAATGGCGTACAGGAACCAGGACATACCCAACCTGCACCAAAAAGAGACATTAATTACAACAGGGTTCCAGCTTCGGTTTTCCACTGCAGAAGAGTTGTCTTGGTAAAGGCGTTGCCAGGTTTTGAGAGTGACGGTGATGTAAAACTGAAGAGATGCTTATTTACTATTCACAAAGTGTACATTGTAATTTACTTCCTGTGCCAATTCCTGCCAGCATGTCCATTAGAAATCAGTATGTTGTGTTAGCGTCAAATGCTAGCGGAATTAACATTAGATTGCATAAATCTGCATTATGAATCCATACTGTTCAGCATTTCTATAGTAATTAAAAGGAGGTTGGAAAATTATCAAAATATGCAATGCTGCTAATAATGAATAATATACACATTTCTATTCTTTCAGATAATCCATACATATCAATACAGATTACCACCAGAGTCTTGGCACATTTTGACAAATCAGATGGTAGTGATGCAACCAGCTTGGTTTAGTCACCCTTTGGGCTTTGCTAGTAATTAGGGTTATGTCAGACTGAGGATGGGCATGGTTTGGGTACAGTTCGCATAATTTACAATTTCTGTTTGCATTGTATATTTTTATACTTTGTCCTTTTATTTTGCCATCAAGCCTTTCACTTCACCACATGGAACTTCAAATTCACTCATGTTATTTAATCGAAGAGACATTTAATGCCTTTATACAACGTGACTTTACCCATCTATGCAGCAGGTTATTTTCAGAAATTCAGAACGGCTTCTCCTGGGACTGGGACTTGTGTGCAGATACTCCCCAGTTTACGATGGTCCATGTTATGACAACTGGACTTCACAATAGGAAGTCCAGTTGACACATTAAACAATTTATTAAAAAATAGGCTTTGTGCTAATGATTTTGCCCAACTGTAGGCTAATGCAAGTGTTCTAAGCATATTTAAAGTAGGTTAGGCTATGTTTATAAGGTTAGGTGTACTGTATTAAAATGCATTTTCGCCATATAATTGTGGATTACGTTCCAATAAACCTATCATAACTTGGGAAGCATCTGTATTTGGAACTATTCTGTCATTTTACAGCTGTTGAGGTGAAGTTACTGAGAATTAACCAAACTCATGCCTCGATCGGTTTTGTTTTCTGCAATCCCGCCATTTGGCGTTGAGTGAAGGAGCCTAACTGGTAACATGAGGAAGACCGGGTGCCTTTGGGCAGTTGGCGGATGCACAAATCGGCAGATGCACAAGTCAGATTCAAGCCATCTGGCTTCTTTCTTGCAGACTCAGGTTGACCCTATAAAATCAGCATTAAACACTGGTTCTTAAACGAAACCTCACATTGAGCACATCACTTTATGAAGTAAGACAATTTGGGCAGGACACTCACCTGCATATGCCACGTTCTTGGGGTTTCCATATGGGGCCCCCGCCTGCACGGGGCTGTAAACAGGGTTCATGGCAGAAGATGGTCAGCCCGTGCTGCAAAAAGCAAGATGGAACACGTGAGTGGATCTAAAATACCGTGATCATTGTATATCATGGCTCTGCAGGAAATACAGCACCTAAAGGCACATAAAGCTTGGAGGTCCCCACACTCTCTCAAGATGTTTAACTCTCACAGCTAAAATAGCTAGATGGAAACCATACAACATACACACCCTGTAAAATACCTTATCCCCCCTATAAACCACCAGGACTATGACCAGAGGTGGACACTTTAGGTCCAGAAAGTAAAATTCCAGTTGAGCATAAAGAGCCACAGAGTACTCAACTGGTTTGTTGAAACAAAATCCTGGATTGGATTTTTACTTTCTGGACCTAAAATGTCCGCCTCTGACTATGACATAAGACACTTCTAGAATGCTTGGTATTTCACTTGTGTAAATGTGAGTCCAAAAGCAGAGGGTCTGGGAGAATCAGTGACCAGTGAAACGGCACACCCGCTTACAGTAAATATAAAAGGAAGGATGAAGAGAGACATTGATAGCCCAGGCACAAGGAGAGCATTTACGATGCATTCAGAAAATAAACATGAAAGTGTAGGGCAGATAAGATGTTGCATAAGTGCCTAAGGATATCATAGCTGAAATTACACAAGACGCTTTGTCATGTCAAAGAAAATGCTTTAGGACAAAGTGACAGAATATTTACGAAGGCTACAAACAAACCAGGAATTGACAGAAAAAGTACTGCAACGTGAGTCAGGAAGCAGTACTGCACAGGTCCACATTTGGATACCTGCACCCGCCCGCACAGGACAGCACCATAACCCGCCCATGCACCCATGATTATTTCAAAGTTAAATCCGCACACGACCGGAACCGTTAACATTCCGCCTGTTAGCCGTCCGTACCCGTGATAAATTACACACAATTATTTTTTCTATGCACCTCTCGACGGGCAACATGAATTTTGAATTGAAACGAAAAAGTCTGTTTAACACAAAATCAAAATCAGATAGATCTAAGCTATCCATACTTTGACGGGCGTGAAAGAGAGAACACGACAACACGCTCCAGAAAGGATTCTTTATTTCTCGGCTCAACAATTCTCAAAGAGCAGTTTTGCACACAGAGAATACAGCACCCCTATTGGTACGTACTGGTAACACTTTACAACACCACAAACACTCAAACAGCTCCCCACTCGCTAACGTTATGGAGGAGGGTGACCCAAATCAACTGTTTATTAAAACACAAACACAAAAAATTTTTTACCCACAACATAAGAACATAAGAAATATACAAACGAGAGGAGGCCATTCGGCCCATCAAGCTCGCTTGGGGAGAACTTTAATA
>JAABNX020000044.1:12568175-12579467 GCA_015163995.2 Mormyrus lacerda
TGCACATATACATATATTCGTAGTGTGGGTGGAATATTTGGATTTAATACCTGTGTTGTACTGCGATGTAGAAGTTGAATTAGGTCTACGACGTAGCGGTATTTTGATATATTTAGATTAATGTAACTGCCTAGTGGTGGATTGACATCACACCGAATGTGTATCTTGCCTTAATTATGCCTTGGAATAAACATTAGGTTCACCTGGATAAGCAGTTATTGATGGTTATTATAACATATGGTGCCTTAACTAATGTGTAAATTCCTTCAGGGGGTTAAAACAGACATTGCGGCTACTGTTACACCACAGCAAAACACCGTACATCACATAAAATCAGTTAACAATTATGTCAAGTAATTTACTGAGGAACAGCAGCCTGACGCCCGACGCCATCCATTACGCAAGTAAATGGAATTTGAGTTTGAACATAATATCTCCGATTGTTTAGTCCCAGCAATGTCTGTGGCAGGAAAAGCCTGTTATCTCGAACAAGCAGAGGAAAGGCGTGGCTTGTCCCACGCAACAGACAAATGTCCTTTTTAGGCTGCTAGAAACCTGCTCCGTTACATGAAGTCAGTGCTGCCACAAAAGCAATATGAAAACATAGAATCGTAGTCTTCCTTGTCCTGCATTTGTATTTGATTGAGAACTTGTCTGTTGTTCATGCGTTGCTGGTTTTATGTGATTATTCAATTCGCTTGACAAACCATCTTCAGACTGGAAGAAAAAAAAAATCAATTTTCTTTAATTAAGAGATTATAGAGAGTTTTTTATGACAATGTTTTAATGTTTCTATTTTAAGGGGAAGTATGCGGCCAGTATACTTAGCGCAAACTGAAAAGTGACACTAGACAGTTTTCTCCGCCTCGTTCTTCTCGTTTAATTTTAACTTCTACTTTAAATTCCAGATTCAACCTTACACTCAATTTAATGAAAGTGGCAATTCAACTGTTTACCATAATATTAGTTATAGTTATTTTTGTTACTATAGTTATACTTACGTTTCTTATTTTGGATACAGTCTGTGTTATGTGCTTCATAATTCACTTTCACAACGTACCTTAAAACTACAAAACCCATGTTTAATCTTTTGTCACATCACTAACGATACGATTGAATGGCAAAAATATCGAAACTCATCGATCCTGCAGATTACCTCCCCACAAAATTACGGAATTATTTTTAGATCCCTCTCAAGAGTTCCTCGGCATTTGTTAGTCCGATTCGACTCATTCTGCATTCTTTAGCTATGGGTTGGTAGCCTACTTTTCTAGTCTGTTACAATAGCGCAGTTTGCTATTGCTATTGAAAAATAGCGCACCCTAGTGATTACAATGTGTTTCAAAGGAAGACGTATTTAAAATGTGGTTAATGGCTCCACCTAATGAATAAAATGTGTTTATGATAGAAAAGGACTACTAAAGGTCATTATATTACCATCGAAATTTCTTCACTGATACCTGCAACAATAATTCTTTTGATATAGGATAGTAGAAGCATGTGCTTGTTTGCAGATTGTCGATCCCAGTATAATTAATCATACTTACCACGATGCGTTTTTTTTTTAAATGGTATTTCACCGTATGGGTTTCCGTTTTCAAAATGTACTGATTTACCCATCCAAACGCGAATAAAACCCTTGAAGGATAACACAAAAATATACATAGTACAATGATTAATAGGGATAATCTGTTGAGGTGTTCAAACTGTTTGGCCTGGGTATGGCAGGTTGTAATTAGGGAATTGAAAAGGAGGAAAAACTTCTTTTTCTGTGGGTAATTGTACCGTTGATCAGATGGACTAATGTTGGTTATGAATGCATTCATTGTTCAAGCCAAAACCATTTTTTTGTGAGCTCTTCTACTTAATTAACGTGGAAACTGTTGTCTTGACTACTACAAAATATTCATAACAGATAGATACATAGAACTATTGATTCTGAAAGAAATTTAGGCGTCAAGTTGCTGAAGTACATTAAAAAAACACAATAATAGAATAACTCTAGGATTGCTGAGGTAGAGAATGCATCTATGTTGTGCAAACGGTATATGTGAAATATATAATCTTTATACTATGACATATATTTAATATAGTAATATAATATACTATATACACACACACAAACAGTAATTAGCATTCTGTAGTATGAAATACATCTGCAGATCTGACTTCTTGCACCTGGACCTGGACCTGAACCCCTGTGAAATGACTGGGCAAAGGGAGAATTATCTCTTGTTCCCAGGAACAGGTTACAGTTCTGGTAGGTTAGAAGTGGGTGGGGTCAAGGTAAAGTAATTCTCACGCGTCATTGCTTAAGCCACAATGCTATCAGCTCCCTGTGAACATCATTCTCAACACACTTCACTACATATCGTGGACTGGAACCAAACAAGCGGCATGGCATTGATGAAGTCTGGGTGGCTCTGGAGGCAAAGTGAGTCTTTCAGGTTCTTCTCCCTGGTTTCCATCAGGAATCTTTGGAGCATTTGGATATCTGCAGCTGTGCTTGTGAACTAAGGGCAGGATTAAAAACTGAAATAACCTGATCCATCTGCTGGGTTTAAATAACAAATATAGCACTAAGAAGCAGGCCTCAGAAGCATATCAGACGGATGGTAGTGTCAGCACAATAAGATGCAGATGTATCTCTGTTTCTTGGAGAATTTGGTTTTCATTGCTGGTTTGACTTCATGCCTGACATAGATTGCCACTCGACTGGAGCACAGGGCTTTTTTATGGTGTCCAATTTCCCATCAAATCAGATGGACTGGCAGCAATGAAATGGAGATGAAAAGCGAGACGGGGCTAAGAATGGTCTAAATTTAGGATGAATTCACAAGGGAAACAGATAATATCAAAACAGAGTGATGGAATACTTGTTTGCTGTTAACATTAGATGACCGAAAAGAAAGTATTTCTTTGTCTATTCCAAGAATCCTCAATTAACAGGGCTGTAATTGTCTCATTTTCATTTCGCTTCTGCAGTTGAAAGAAGAACTAAAAAGATTTTTTTTCTGGATACCCAGAGGTACTAAAGTTATGAAACTTGAATTTGTTAAGCAGTGTCATGCAGAGACTTTCCAAGGGGTAAATTTTGCATGATTGTCAGTAATTGAAAAGGGGCACTCAGAAGCTCAAAAGAGGGACACTTTCAATCATTTGGGCAAAAGGGGCAGGTGCTCTGGCACCCTCAGTGCCCCCTCCCCCACACACATGTGCTTGTCTTAAAGGCTTTCTAATCCAATTACTTGGCCAAGAGAAGAGTGAGTTGGGGGAGGATGAAGCTACACTTTCAGAGAGTCATTGCATGCAAATATTTGTCAACAGAAATTCTATGCCATAATCAACAAAGTACTATATTTCAGACAAGTGTAAAATTACAAGTAGGGTGAATATGCTCATACTACTGATATTATTAGTATAAAGGTTGTAATAGAGGGGGCGGCAAATGGTAAAGTTGTTGATTGGGGGGACTGTGGGTTAGATAAGCTGACGATCCATAGCCACGCCCCTGGGACAGACCAGGGTTTATTTATTTTAGGATGCACACCTTAAAAAATAAAATAAATAAAATTACATTGTCCTTGGGGGGTGGCATTTGGGGGGGAGAGGATGCATGGCCCAGAAATGCTCCCCATGGGGGCAAATCTGCAGCACTGCATTCAAACCCTCATTCCCAGCTGGGAATTCAATGTTTTTAGCATGTTTCACACTTTGACCTTATGACCCTCAGGCTCCATACTCAAACGCTGGAAGATGAACTGGTGTGATCTGTGGATTGATGGTAGTTTGATGTTCTACAAAACGGAGAGCCGGCGGGATCATGAGAGCCGCATCCGCCTGAAAAGCCAGTCCGTGGATGTAAAAGCAGGACTGGAATGTACAGGTGGGTGACAGTACTGCACACCACAGCATGAAAGGAAACATATGTAAACTGGATGAACCCCTGATGGTCAGATTCTCAAGAAACGTCTTACAATCAGACTACTTACTTCTGTATGTGTATGTGTGTTGATATGACATATCACCAGCTATGTATTATTTGCAGGGCCAGGTTCTGTATAACTACAGTCATGGCTGAAATTATTTGGACTGAAAAATGCACCATTTTTCCCAGAAAATTGTTACAAATGTTTTGGTATACACATGTTTATTTCCTTTATGTGCATTGGATCAATACAAAAAACAGAGAAAAAAAACTAATTTTAAATAATTTCACACAAAACTCAAAAACTGGACTGGACAAAGTTATTGCCACCCTCAACATAATATTTGGTTGCACGCCCTTTGGAGAAAATAACTGAAATCAATCTCTTCCTTTAACCATCAATAAGCTTGTTACACCTCTCATCTGGGACTTTCAACTACTCTTCTTTTGCAAACTAATAATACATGACAAATAAACAAACAATAAACATGTGCATACCAAAACATTTCTAACTGCAACAGTTTTCTGGGAGAAATGGTGCATTTTCTGGAAAAATTCTAGGGGTGCCGATAATTTCAGCCATGACTTTATGTACTAGGGCTAGTTTTTGCCAACCAACTCACAATAAAACACTCATCACGATACCAGTGTCACGATTCAGTATATCACAACGCACATACATGTATCACTGCAATTTAAAACATGTAAAATTTAATTAATATGCAAGAACAGCATGTAACTACCAGGAATTTGTCAGGTTATTGAATGAAGTTGTTGCACACTTCATCTCCCCTTTGCTTATACTCTGCATATGTTTGTGCATACATAAAGTGCACATTTTGTTTTTAAAACAGTCAACGTGGGAAAAAAACATGTACAACGAAAGATTTGATTTGTGCTTTACTATTTCAGAGGTAGACACCACATCGATTAGGCTACACAAACAGCATATTTTTAATCAACAAATGTTGAAAAATGTTTGTGATTTAAAACATTTGACTGTACCATCTGTCAATGTTAAACAGTACTGCAATAAATTAAGAAATCAATGCAAATATTTAAAATATTCACAAAACACCGTTACAAACTGAATAGCAATATATCAATTAATGGTAGCTTCCTGATGGGGCACAAACAATTAGTAATACCTCAGTTACTACTGAAGTACAATTTAAGAAGAAACCATGAACAAATATAGTTTCTACTTGAGATAGAAGATGTGTCACAATTTGTTAATGATGAACAAACATGAGATCAGTATTTCACTGGTGTTATTCATTACTTGTTTCTTGAGTAGTTCATAAAGGTTTACAGAATAAACAGATATAGTAACAAATATAGTAACTGCTTGAGGTAAAATGTGTCGTGAATCATTAATGATGAATTAACATAAGATTAGTTTGTAACTAAGATTTCATTTGTGGTTAATTAATACATAAGATTGTAGATTCTTTATTTGTCTAATGTAGGTATAACTGCTACAACATACAGTGAAATGCTTTTTCTGGCAAAAAGTACCCTTGGCTGTGCTATTCTGAAATTGCACTGTATACGGAGATGCAGTGCAGCAAAGATATAAATCTCACTGTAGGTGTGCCATAAAGTGCAGATATGCAAATATTTTATAAGTTATGGAAATGGAGAGTAGAAGACTGTGTATGTGTCGTTATCCGTTATGTACTGGGGTTGAGGAGTCTCACTGCTTGTGAGTAAAAACTCCTCCTAAACCGTTCAGTTCTTGACCTCGGGCTGCAGAGGTGTTTCCCTGACCTCAGTGGCCTGAACAGTTTGTGGGCGGGATGGCTAGAGTCCCTAGTGATCCTGATGGCCTGGGATCTGCACCTTTCAGTGTAGATGTCCTGCAGGGTTGGTAGAGAGTTTCTCATGGTGCATTCCACTGTGCGAACTACCCTCTGTAGGGTTTTCTGCTGCTGTGCAGTGCAGCTCCCATACCACACCGTGATGTTGCTAGTCAGGATGCTCTCGATGATTCCAGTATAGAATCTCCTCTGGATGTTGTTGGATAATAGTATAGTTATAAGTAATAGTATAGTACTATATTATTTGTGCCCCGTCAAATAAAGTGTAACCCAATTAATTGCAGCATTGATTCAGCTGTAGTATGTATCATGTTTAGGTGTCATTCCCCCAGAGGGACATCCAAAAGAGAATTTGCTGGTGCTGGTTCTGAGAGACAGATCCTCCATTGTGATGTGTGCCAGCAGTGAGGATGAATCACTGTGAGTGATCCATTTATGTTTTAGCTCTTCCTCCTCGCCCATTAGGAAAACACCCTCCAGGTCATTTCTGATTGCTACTTGCAGGGCATGGAAGCTGACAATGATGGAGGCTAAACAAAATACAGTAAGTTTCTGTTTACTGTGGTGAGTGAAAGACTGTGTGCTTTTTGGAGGAAACAGGGCCTACTAGAAGAACACTTCTGAGCTTTGAGGTTGAACAAAAATTTGATTGCTTCCATGATAATTTCCTGCCTGGTTAGTCACACTATTTGTGGTAGTATAGATGCAACATTTGGATGGTGCCTTACCTGTCGTGAATGTGGTGTGTGTTTTAAAGGATCATTCAATGCTTGCTGAGGTCACAGGACAATTATATGTAAAGAAATCAAAGCTAAACATGCCAAAGGCAGAACGAGGTAGTTCTTCTATAGGAAGCTAGAATCTGCACCAGCTATTATTCCGGAGTGATACTTACTCTGTTCCTCAGGTATACATGTACAACCCCTATGATGATGGATACCAGTATGTCTCAGTGGACAGTCACAACGCCGTGTACATGAACACTGATTATGCCAATGGAGGTAACACAAAAGCACACGTCTGTTCCATCCATACAGTGTGGGCAGTGGTGGCTTGATGGTTAGGGAAGCGAAAGATTGCAGGATCGAATCCCCCACCAGCCAGTCACCACTGAGGTACCCTGAGCAAGGTACCGTCCCCAAGCACTGCTCCCCGGGCGCTGAATTAACTGCCCCCTGCTATGTCACGAAAGTCACATATGGGTTAAATGCAGAGGACACATTTCGTTGTTGGTGTGTTGACAATGACCACTAATCACTAAATTCTAATTCAGTGTATTTGACCTTATCTTAGTCTGTAAATGTAGCTTTTTACTGTAGTATTTCTTACAAAATTGCTCACAGGAGTTTTACTTACACAAAAACTTTCTGAATGTAGAATGAAAAATTATTGATTCAGAGAGATGACCAATCAGATTGTAGAGGAGGTGGGACAAACCAGTCAGATGTCTTGGACCCACCTCCTCTACAATATGATTGATTATCTGTTTGAACAAATTTTCATTCTGCCCTCAGGAAGTTTTTCTGTAAGTAAAATCCCCATGAGGTACTAGATTGCTTGCTACTGTTAGCACTAATTTATTATGTAAAAAAGAAACCTCCAAGTGATGCTGACCCTGCTCTTCTTCTTCACCTCCTGTCCTTAATAGGCATTCACCACATACTGGTCCATCAGCAGCACAGAGATGGGATGGGAGAACAGGTGGCACTGGGGCTCCTGGCTGGGATGGCTGCAGGGGCGGCAATGCGGTCTTTCTTGTGGATGCCCTTCTGGTTTTGCTGAAGGACTTTGGGGAGGTTGAACCACTGCTGTCAGCCTCACTGAACTGCAAAAAGTTGATGTATGAGAAACATCAGGTGCTAGGGGTCTCAGTGTGACTTGTGGTGATACATAATAGTCCTTTACAAAGACTTCTCAATCTGCTCTTGCAAGGGGCATTTATGACCCCCCATTTACCTGTAAAACATTTCAGGATGATCTTGCCCTTTTATGGTGTCAGTCTTAAATCATCTTTGTGAATCTAGTATTATTATTTTCCTAATTAAAAACATCTGCACTTCCAGTATAAAGTTTTTAATGTTTTATAACTGTCTATGAAATCTATGCACCAAACTAAAATTGAGACAGGTTATACCTGTCAGCATGTATTCTAATACAGCCGAATATAATTTCATAGAATCCTCATTAAATGAATCCTATTAAAGTACATAATATTACTGAAGATGCAACACCCACTAAATGAAATGCGATCCATGCAGTCTTTTGCCTGAGGTTCACAGTGATCCAGTGATTTGATCATAAAGAAGAAAACTTTAGTGGGTAGGCCTTAGCACCATCAAAGATAGATGTTTGGATGCAGATACCAGCTGATCACTAAGCACATCTGCTCAATTGATTGTAACCTGGACTTTGTGTTGCGTAATGCAATTACATCTGCAACACTGAATAAAAAAAGTAAAATAAAAGTATATTTTGGTACGCAACTTTTTTGTTATATTATTCAAAACGTATGCCCTTTTACATAGTCACACTTAACTTCATTTCACTTCACACTGGGAGCCGAAAGTGCGGAGTCCCATTATGAAGTATGTTTTCGATCGTCGGCACATTGTTATAATCACCACTAGGTGGAGACAAATAACGTACTTTGGTTTGCCCTTAAGTTTGCAGTGGTATTACTGACGTTATTATCATCATCTTAAAATAGAATTTTGCTGCATGATTATAGGTAATGTTATAACTTTGGTAGTCTCAGTAGGCCGGAAATTACATGTAATAATATTTGAATATGTATTACACTTACAAGACCCTTAAAACACATCAAATAAAGGTTGTCTTTACCCCTTTTGAAATCATGTAGTACAGCCACGTGCATAGTGACTAGTCATTAATCAGTTGAATGCTGGCAACTTCACCCACGCAGACCTAAATATAATAAAAAGATACGACTGATCTTCGAGCAGTTGGTTTCGGATGAAAATATCATCTCTAGAGGTGCGAGGCAAGAACACTAATCCGGTGCGTTTTGTAGGTAAAGGTTTTCATTTTGCATTTGAAATGCACAATAACATAAATTAGCTTCCGTTTTCTTCAGTCTGTTGCCTATTTTATGTCCCTCAGGTAACTAATAGCAGAGTATTCATTCAAATCAGAGGTTTGGAAAAGTAATTGGGAATAGCAATTTCCTTAAGCTTAATAGGGTATTCATTAATTTTTCTCTTTTATCCAACTGAAACATGCAAAAAAGTATTTCTACAGTATTTATTTGTTTAAACTTGATTCAAATTTTAATGACGTCCACTGCATATTTTAGACAGCTTTTGTTTATGGCTACTTCTCATGATATATTTTAATGAACTAAAATTAATAAAGATCCTGTGGTGTGTGCTTGACCCAGCCTCGCCGGTGTTCTGTCAAGTTAGGCTAACGTATTTGCTAATCGATAGCCCTAACAATAATCCTTACCCCCCCCCAAAAAAAACAAAAAAACCTAAAACCCTTACCCTAACCCACTGGTTCTCAATGCTGTTCCTGGCGCCCCACATGCCAGAACGTTTTCGTTCCAAAAATGACAGGAGCCTCGCGGCGAGCACAGCTCATGTCGCGTTCGGTCTGTAACCAGCTTTACCCTATTAAGAACCATATAAGCCTGATTAAGGTAGGGTTGGAATGAAATCATTCTGGAAGATGGGGCGCCAGGAACAGGACCTACCTAGTTTGTGGAAAACTATATTAAATCATATTAAACTCTAATCTAAGTGTTTTATTTTGGTCTTGCATAGACATTGTGTCACCCAATCTAATGCAACCGTTTTTGTCTATTTTAACGTGATACTTGTTTAAAAGACAGTAGGAGCATGAGGGTGCCCACAAAGCAGCACCCCGTCGGCATGCGGCGCGTGGGCCAGCGGCACCACGCCTCCGTGACTCAACAGCCGAGGCCGACGACGCGCGAGGAGCGCGGCCGTAAGAGAGCTGGGCCTAATCACAAATGACACCCTAGACACTCCGCCTTCATTTCGAGTCACACTCCCGCTGAGTCACCCTCGCAACACGCCCTATGCACTTAAACCGAAGGAAATTGTCACAATAAAGATTTGAGACATACTTGCCCTCGCAGCGCCTTTTTGCAGTCTTCTGTACCGGAAAGAAGAAATGCATTACGTAGTGATTTGACAAAATGAAGAAGCTTTATTGTATTTTCTTTAATGACATATCAATTATTTAAAACAGCCCAAAGTTTATCTAATGCGAGAAGACGACGGTTACGTAGTCGTATTGCACTGACTGAGCAATTTGAAGTACGTACACGTCATATTGTCGATTGTACAATTTCTACCATAACTAACTTAGTTTACATGCATAAAACATTATGCAACGCTTATGTACAAAACACCAGATCAGATCTGTAGAACAAAAAAACAGGCAAATATGAAACAAATTATTTCTGGTGTGATGTTGATCGATTTTGCGTACGAATGTTTCTTCGCGTGGTTTCTAGTTTGAAAAGTACGTGAAATCTCTCTTAATAGGATCACGATAAAATCTATCTGTAATGACCAGAATAGCGGTTTTCCTATTTTTTTTTTATTAATTATAACATGTAACACATAATTTCATTCTGTATTTCACGGTGCTATTTGAATCCAATTACTACATTATCAAGAACATGACATAGTGTATTTTTTTTCTTTTTTCGCGCTGTTCTGTTTCCTGTGCGCTAGGAATTGTGGGATATGGAAGTGGTAGTGGAATCGCGCGAGCCACCATCGTTGCTGATTCGCTTCAGCAGGCCATAATCGACCACTCCCCCTTAGTCCTTGCTGCTTTGAGACACACTTCAATATGGCGACGGTTCTCGGGAACGCGCAAATGAAGTGGTGAGGCGGAGTGTGTAGGGACCAGTTTGGGATTGGACCCTGCTCACAGCTGCCGCGGGGGCAGCGGATTTGTCCGAGCCCGTGCCGGAAATGCGTTTTTGCCGACGTCACCACTGCGAGTTTCCACTCGGAACCAACCAAGGCAGTACACAGTTTACCACTTCTGTGAGGAATGTTAACATCCATCCATCTTCTAAACGATTATACTGGTCAGGATAGGGAGTGGGGGCTGGGGCGTATCCCAGGCAGCACAGGGCAAAAAGCAGGGGCACACACTATTGCAGGGCCCATGTCATAAATATATATAGATGTGTATAGAGAGCTATATACGTTTCTATTTCTATATACATAAAGTTAACATATGAAAATGGGGTATTGCATCATGAGAAAAGGGTCCAATTGCACAAGATTAGATCCTGGATGTATTAGCAGTGCATGTAGAATACCACAGGTTTTCATAATTTGTCATATTTGAAACAGGAAAACATGGTTCTTAAGTTCCGTTTGTGTGTGTGTGTGTGTGTGTGTGTATGTGTGTGTATGTATATATATATATATATATATATATATATTTATATATTATACACACCACAATTTGACAAACTTTTCAAAGACATTTCCTACTTTCTGGTAGTCTGTTGTTTCAGCCTAATGCCCTGATTTA
>JAABNX020000044.1:12581343-12598185 GCA_015163995.2 Mormyrus lacerda
CGAGAGAGGAGGAGGAGAGGCAGGGAGAGTCGTTTCAGCATTAACAGGAGCATCCTGTTTCACTGACAGGCTGCTCTGGCGGCTTCTCCAGCTTTATGTCGATCACTGGAAGCAAGCTGTCAAGGAGACAAGCGCACACACATATCAAACAAGGCCGTACGCATCGCTTGTGAGAGTTATAGTTACATAAAAATGTTCTGAGGGCAGAACAAAAAATGATTGGTTCAGAGAGATAACCAATCACATTGCAGAGGAGGTGAGTCCAAGCAACTAAAGGAGGTGGGACCAAGACATCTGATTTGTTGGTCTCGTCTCTAGATTTCCACCTCAATATATATCGTGGTGCCAGCAACGCATGCTTTGGGCTAAATGGAATCAATTTTTCTGCAACAAGGTATGCAAAAAATGTTTTTTTTTTAAAAAAAAAAAAAAAAAACTTTATAAAGAATGATGGTTCAACAGCTGTATCAACAGATGGGCACAGAGTGAGACTAATTTTCAGCCCAGGACCAGCCCGTTTTCGCTTCGGTTCAGGGGTAACTTTGATAAATGATAGTTTAATTCTTATTATCCCGGAAAATTTATTACCGATATTTCAAGAAGAAAATTAACAGCATATTGATTCGTTCAAGCAGTCAGACTTATTTTTTTTAGCTACACCTGGTCCCTTTCTAATGTCCATCGTTTGAGAAAGTTCCAAGTGATTAGCAATAGCAAGCGATTATTGGTGGCAAGTCCACTACCGCACACTGCGGTCACTCAGTTGTAGTGATCATATTAACGCATGTGCTGTGTATTTGGTGCTTCTCTATGCTGAGCACTTATGATCTATTGTGTGTGTATGTGTGAGAAGACTCACTACTTAACATTCTGAAGAGTTTTAGAATTTTAAAGATAGAAAATAATTTTATTACTTCAGGCCTGACAACAGGATTAACTGCCAAATATTCCATTCATCATCACATTCTACACGGTTGGTGTGGGGGTCCGGAGCCTATCCTGGAAACAGGGGGCGCAAAGCCAAATATTCCTTTAGGCATCAAATGAAAACAAAATTCAAAGGCAGCCAGTGCTGTAACTTCCCGTAAAGGATACTGTCTTCCCTGCTCTTGTCCTGTGTGCTCTCCATTCCAGGCAAGGCGGCCGCTACACGGCGGAAGAGCTGGGGGCGGAGGCAAGAACAGTCAGTGAAACTCAGGGGGCTGCTTCTTCAGACAGCAGGAAGTGGAAAGCAGGAGGAACCCCCCCAGCTTGCACCCTACCCACACCATCACAATCCAGGTACCACACAATCTGGATGCACATTAAGCTGCCAGAGAGAGGAACCACATGCCTCACTGCGAGTGACCAGAAATAATACCGCGGTGAACCTGGAGGCTGATTAAGTTCTGACCTTTGAGTCTTTATCTAGAACAGTGTTTCCCAACCTGGGCCCGGGGAGACCCACAGGCAGACCAGAGAGAGGGAGCAAAAATGTGGACTGGCTGGTGGTCCCCGAGGACCAGGTTGGGAAACACAGGTCTAGAAGATTAATTTTCTTCCAGGTTTATAGGTGCAAAGTACTTAATACAAATTGAGAGTGAAAATAAATCACATTATAACTTTTCAATGAAAATAAAAGCCAATACAAGGACCACATTCTCTTTAAACTCACCTTGTTTCCAAAGGGCCAATTGAAAAATTGACCCCCCCCCCCCAAGTAAAAATCAGATTAGAAGAAATGAAAAACCCCTACATAATGTTGTCAAATATCTTTTCAATCATAGATTGACAGCACAGGTCTCCAGGTTCATCTCAGTTTGTATTGAAAAATTCCCTCTGCCCTTAAAACCCCATTACCCACAATTCCAATCACATCACATGTACAAACTCAAATTAAAGCTAGGAGAGATAGGTATGGGTGATGTTCACAATTCTGGACACTGAGGCACACTGAGCACAGCACAGCAAGACACACACCAAATATGTCTGCTCTGTGACACACCCCGGGAGTCCCAAGCACCAAGGACATGCAGATTTCCAGGAAAACAAGTTCAGGAAGGTCACCTCAGCGCAAGGCTCAGAGACAGTACTGAATCCATACTCTGAATCACCGTTGTGCTGCGATGTGGCACAAAGACCACACCATCTTTCACAGTATTGATACAGGGGTCTAGACAGAGAACGAGGTCCACACCCAGGCCAGTTTTTAAGACCACAGCCAGGTGGCGCAGAGATTCGAAAGGAATCCACGGTGAGGCACAAATTGTAAACTGAGCTCACACAGGTACGCACACGCAGCGTCACGGCAGGAAAGGTAAGACACCACCCGCACCACTTCTGATGCCAGCTCGCTCTCTACCTGCTTCACACCATGGCCTGTCTTTGCGCTTGTTTCGATAAACAGAACGTTCATTTCCTGTGCCCTCTGCTCCCCTTCCTCAGTGGAGACATGTCTGTGATGGAGAGGGCCAACACGCATGCACACAGACACACGCGCACACATCCGGCCACATACAAGCATGCACACATATCCAGCAATGGGAAACAAAAACACAACGGAATGTGAATTCCTAACCAGTACAGGGACACGTCCCACAACCTGCCTGCAGCCGAGGCGCCGCCCCTATCCCAGGACCAATTACCTCTTGTCCCATACAACTCCACTAAAAACGACCGTGCTGTCATCTATCTTCTTTTTTAATGAGTAAATTAACAAATTATAAACTGGGAGGTGGACGCTACAGTAAACTGTCAAAAAGGAGTTTGACCTTCAGATCACTCTCTGCGAGTGGTTCCCCCTGCAGTTGGCACGTGGCAGCGGCAGCAGCAGCAGGCAGGGTTGCGGTGGCGTGCCTCTTCCCACAAGCACACTCACCTGCTTCACGTTGTATCCTGCCTTAGCGCTAGTTTCTATAAACATTACGTTCAGCTCTTTGGCCTTCTTCTCGCCCTCCTCAATTGATACTTGCCTACAGGGATGTGAGCAAACACATATGGATTACCAGTAAATACGCAGGCATTTTAAATAAGTAGAGAGTCAAGAAAAATTTTACATCATGAATGATTTTTTACGGTGCAGAACAAAAATGGCTGATCTACTGCTCTAGTGATCTCTTACTGATCTATTACTCCATATTTCTCTTTTCTCAGGATTCGTTTGTGTACTGTGTACTTTTTAAATTCATTTGCACTATGTTCACTTCTTTGCAAGAAGTACTGTCTTGCGATGTACATTCTGCATTGAATGTACAGTACTGTGCAAAAGTCTTAGGCAGTCAAAGCAAGGTATTAATTAGCCATACGATGTGGGGTTGTATTGAATGGTTGTTACAGGTACTGGGGTGACTTTAGAAGAGGTATTGAAATGGCTAAGCTGATAGACTTACAGACATAATGGCATGGTATTACACCAACATGAAGATCATTTAATAATTTTCTTAAGACTGCCTAACACTTCTGCACAGTACTGTATGTTGTTGCTCTATGTACTTGCTGCTGTATGCACAAGAATTTCCTGCCGCGACCAATAAAATTAATTTAATCTAAATCTGATCTATTATTCTTTAATCAGTGACTTTTCTCTTTCAAAATGCTTGATTCCTGAAAAACAAAATTCAAAGCTTTTCTTCAATGCACATATTAGCTGATACACATTTAACTCCTGATGTGTTACTTTACAACGTGGGCGCATAGCCCGGTCTGATCTAAAGGATGCCTGCATCACACCTTTTGTCTGCGAGGTCCGTCTTGTTTCCCACCAGCATGATAATGACATCACTTCCTCTCTCCGTTCGGACGTCGTCGATCCATTTTGTGGTCTGCTGGAAGGAGTTGACATCTGATGGGGGCACACAGACATCAGGCTGTCAATGGGGAGGTCCCTCAGAGAGAGACCCTGACCACACAATTGAATGTTGGATTCCTTGCACAAGCACACTTGTGAACACTCACACATGAATGTCGTTATGAGGTAGCAGTGTTGAGCCTGATGTAGTAGGGTGCAAAAATATGGATTGGTCGGGATTCTCAGGAACAGACATTACTAGTTCTTTACAGAACAAGCAGTATTTAGCTGTATCCTGGTCTGGGGGGGGGGCACATCACACAAACAAACAGATTTTAACCGGTCTTGCAGTGAGCATCAGGAAATCGTGTGGGCTTCCGCATCTTCTGGCTGGAGTCTCCTTTGAAATTTGATACCGACACTGAGGAGGACTGAGCACTGACATTGGCAATCTCAGGCTCCCTCTCCCTCTTTTGGGATAGACATAAAATGGAATATTCCAGTTAACAAACACACACCTCTAGAATAATGAGGGGCGTTTCGGTACCTGCAGCTCTTTGGAGCGCATTTGAAGACAACCCCTTTGTTTTTTTTCTTTTTAAAAATAAATAAATAAAATAAGAGGTAACGCAAGACACTAGAATGAGAGTTGACATCTGGGACCATAAAGTGCAAAGGTTGCTTCAACTTCCATGTCTTGTCACGGGCAAACAACACCATTTCGTATCCAAAGCAATGTGACACACTACCTCTCCCTAACAATGTCACAGGCAACTCCCGCCACTCGCTTCTCAATGATGTCAATGGCAGCACCAGCACTCAAACTGATGTCATAGGTGACCAAATCAACTGACTTGTAATATCACAGACCACCACCAGCACTCACTTGTGATGTCATACACCACCACCGCCACAGTGGAATCCCGTATGTAGCTAGGGATAAGACTCCGGAAGCGTTCCTGTCCAGCCGTGTCCCACAGCTGCAGCCGCACCTGGACGGTCAGGTGAGCCACAGGTGCGCGAAGCAGAGAAGAGGAAAGGGGGGAGAGAGAGGCAGTCATGAGAGGGAACAAAGAGGGGAGGATGGGGGGGGGGACCTACTTGTGATGTCGTACACGACGACTGCAGCGGCAGAGTCACGGATGTAGCTGGGGATGAGGCTGCGGAATCGTTCTTGTCCCGCCGTGTCCCACAACTGCAGTCTGATCTGTACGGGACGGACGGGGCGAGGACGGCGAGCAAAACACCCAACAAAAAAGGGAAGGGGAAAAATGAAACATGGTATGACAAGAAGCAAACAAAAAAAAAAAAAAAAAAAACTGCAAAATGCTCAAATAAACCATGCATATGAAAACAGCATGCATCGAGTGTGTGTACGTCTCTGCATGGGGGGGGTCGTTATCATTCAGTTCTGCAATGATTTAGAAAAATAAAAGGATGAAGCATAAGGTAAAGCAAATGAAAAGAATAAAAGTGGCCCGTAAAGAATGCATGTGGGGGGTGAGTGTCGAAGCCATAGCCCTTCACAGGAGCTAGAGGATGAAGAACATTCAGAATGATTCGACCTGCACGCTGTACCTTTCTTCATTACTACAGCATGGGATCTATTCTCCAAGCCAAGATATGGACAGGGTTGTACAAAGGACTGTGAAATAGGGGAAGTGGACCAACTCCATGTATCCAGGCAGCCCAGTGAGAACATGGACCTAAGTTAAGGGGTGTACACCATATAGGCAGCTGCCACTGATCTCAAAAGCACAGACTGAATTCTTAGCGTGTTTTGCAGAAACCTGTGGGGCATTGCTCTTCCAAGCAGACCACTGTTATGAGATGGATAAATCCCACCATCCCAAAATCCATTACAGTTCATTCATTTTAATAAATCACGGCTCCACATTGTACTCCTTCTGGGGGGGGACATTTGAAAACGTCACTTACTGTTCTGTCTTCCAGGTACATTGTTTTTGACAAAAAGTCGATTCCAATTGTGGCCTAAGACAAAGAAGCGGGGAGAGAGAGAGTAGGTGAGTAGACAGCCCCTACCTTTAATCAAATAAACACGAATGCGTCTCCTGGAGGAAAAGCGACCTTGCCCAACACCAAGACCCTTAAGCGTTACCCTGGCAACAGCAGCCCAGTAGGACTATGGTCTGTTTCCACTGCAGGGAACGCAGGAGGGGAGGGTAACTGCATTATTCTGTTTGGGGACTGGGTGCGGTACAGAGACAGCCCCCCCAAGACAAAGAGCTGTCCAACGGCTGCCCCTCAACCACTATTACAACCATCAAGCCCTGCAACACGAGAAACTGATAACTTTATTTCTTGCTCACCTGTCTTGCCATGAGTTACACATATACAGCAGGGGGCACAGTGGTTAAAGGCAAGGACTTAACAAGGGTAAGGCTGTTGTGCTCCTGATGTAGTACAGCTCAATAACATCAGTGAAATATCAAACTGTATAAACAGAATTGGGACTAGGGACAGCCAAGAACATTACTCTGAAATGCATTTTTTTGCTAGGGCTGTACATGTACATATTAAGCAATTTACCTCCACAGAGGGGTCTGAGATAATTATGATGTTTAATAAAATCAGTTGCATACTGGGACAATAAAAATAAATGTGGGGCTAGTATTTTTCCATTGGTCATCCTGAATTACTTGCCGAGTCACATTCCGAAGGTGGGGGTTTTACCTGGTAGGTGTTGTCGAAGCTGTCATACATGAACCTAGTGATGAGCGACGTTTTCCCCACTGAAAAAGAACAGACAGAACGTATGCGTCAGCAGAAGAAGATGCAGGCATGGCAGTGATATTCAGAAGGGAGCGCAACAGCTAAAAAGCCTGTTTTATTAAATCTAGTTCTGGTTCGCCCTACCAACCTGTCCCTACCTAAGCTTCTGTGCTTGACTAAAAACCATGAGGGCCTGTTTGCTCAGGTTAGCCGTCACTCCCACCACATTGATCTGATCACAATACTCCGCTGCCTCAGCTCATCCTTGCTGTCACACAGAACCCAGACTTAAGTCATTCCCAAGCAACATGTACCTTCATTTCTAGCTTTTGCAACACAAGAATGAGATTAATCCTCTCCGAACTATGGAACCAATCCACCTGGACCATGATTACAATCTAAACTATTATAGTTCTCATAGAGCACGCACACGCACACGCACACACCTTTGAGGGGACTCTCCATTCATTTGTATGGGCAAAACCCAAATCCCAACAATGACAACCTTAACCCCTACCAAGCCCAAACCTTAACCATAAATAACCAAAGAAAATGCAAAACTTTTGGTATTCAGTTTTTTTGATTTTAGTCACATATTTTTATAAAATTCTGTGGGTTACACTGGTTTTTATCACAATGTGGGGAGATTTGGTCCCCACAATGTAATATATAAATAAATAATATATAAACCCACACACACAAGCTTACAGCAGCATGCTACCTCTTGATATGGGTGTGTGATTAGAGACTCATGTCGGTGCAGTATTCCACAGGACCTGACATAAAGCACAGGCAGCTGAAAAACAAACAAGGCTCGTGTCATGCCATGAGGAGGCGTTCTGGAAAACAAGCAAGGCTCCAGTGGAAGAGGTGAGGTTCGGCAGGAAGGACAAGCTACGCTTGCGCTACCCCAGGATGGGTCGGGACGCGGCCACCCACTGGGTACGAGTGTACCTCGTCACCTGTGTAGGAAGCACATCCTTAGGACAGGAAATTGCCTACTGATGAAGCTGGGTTTCTGCAGTACTTCGCCAAATTGCTCTGTGTGGTCAGTAGCAACACTCTCTCTTTCCCTCATTCACACACACATACAGGCCCAGATTGCGCTTGTGTGTGTGTGACTTCATGACAGAAAGTTCTTTTTAAGGCTCTGCAGAAATTAGGTCAGTGCCTGGCAGTTTTTATAACGCCTTTTCGTGGCCATCGAGCACCCCCCTCCCCCACCTATGGGTACGCTGGCAGAGGCACCAAGCCCACGGCTCCGGAAAATTGGTGCGTCAGCGAGCCATGACACCGCCAACACTGCAGAGGAAGAGGCACTGAGCTACAAAGGCATGGAAGAGGCCTGCCCCTCCAGCCTAGCAAACGCCACACACCGGGGCTACAACACTCACTCTGCACATCTTCATTTTATTTACTGAAAAATAAAAGCAACCAACTGCATCCTGGGACCCAGGCTGCCCAGTCATCTACAATCAATGGAGGAAGGTGAGCTTGCATGGTGTAACATTCCTTCTCTTTCCTTACGGTCGCTTTCCCATTTAAAATATAATAATCTGCGCTGAGCCAGAAACCAGCCTTAAATAACATATTCTGCAGTGGTACAAGAAAAGGCCATAAATAATGACTAACAAGCAATGTTTTGGAGCACAGAAACACTGTGAAATGCTTCTGCGTAACACAGGTCAGAGAACTCCCACTGCAAGCCCAAGCCCAGGCTGAGGTGGCCAGGGGTAGATGAGCACTAACTCTTAACAGCTGCTTCCGGAACCTCATGGATGAGCAATACCCATTCGGACAGTGCGGAGAGAGGCAAGCAACACAGACATTGATGGGGTCGTGGAGGGAAACGACAGGACGGGGGGAGATAAAATACCACTGCTGCCGGTGAAACAAAGAGCCCTTTTTCACATCTAGCAAAAAACAAAATGTTTCCCTGAGTTCAGTCCTAGCCCTAACACACACCAACAAACCCCATCCCAAGAGGCCAAAGGACAGACTTCTAGAATATTCCTCAACTATTTCTGCTTTATTGGATGGAGGACAGCAGAGGGACATCAGACTTGTAGCCTTGACCCCAAATTCAAAAAAGGACTTCTGTGACACCAAATCAGTGCCATGGGAGGGGTGCCAACTCTTTCCTGCCACCCTCACCCTCTACTGCCCACAGCAGACACACATACACAAAAGGTCTTGTGACAAAAGGTATAATCCCCACTCCATATGCTGACAAAGTGGACAATGAACGAAAAAAAAAAAAAAAGACTCAAGCACAACAGCACTTGCTGTTCTCACTCTCCGTAATGAAGCTAAGATGGTACGGGTCGAGACTGACAGACGGGTGTGCAGACAGCAGGACGGCCACTGCTTAGCATCAGCCAAACACCGGTAAGATGACAGGGTAGTTCAATATTTGACCTGTACGAGGTCATACACAATGCTGTCAGCGTGGTGGGTAGAGGGGAACCACTGTTTCAAAGGGTGTTTATCAATACCAAGAACGCAAAGAATGCACTTGCTAACTTGGTTCCTAAGAATGAACTTGGGATGCAATTAATCATGATTTTTTTAAATCCCAATATCGCAATATATATCGCAGAAAGAATAAATATTGCGATGTGATTTTTTCCCAATATTGTGCATCCCTAGTGTGTGTATGTGTGTGTATATTTTACTAAACTAAGGGGGGGAAAGTTGGGACAATTCTAAGGGCCCACGCCCTTTAGGGGCCCCCAGAGATCTGTATGTTTTGAGCGGAATGGGTGTGGTAGGGGGGCCAAACCTCATATTTTGTCATAGGGCCCAAAATTACTAGCGGCGCCCCTGGTGTATATATTAGAGATGCACCGATTGACCGGCTAGTGATCGGAATCGGCCGATTTTTTGTATGATCGGCCCAGATCAGTGACCGGCCAGAGAGTCTCACGTCGACCGATCCTTTAATTGCCAGCGGCAGCGCAGGCAATTACGTCACAACTACGCGCACACTCACAGTCTGGTGATAACATGTCGTTGGTGTGGAAGTTCTTTTCTGTGAGTGGAGATGACACAAAGATCGCAGTTTGTAACGTTTGTAAAGCAAAAATACATTGTGGGAGAACAAGCTTAAAAACGTTCGGAACAACAAATCTAATAAGACACTTAAAACGCTATCATTTAGCTGAATATGCCCAGTTTGAAAAGGGGAAAGTGTCTAAATATATACCGGAATTTATTTTATACCTTAAAACACACTTTATTTTTTTAATTTTAATTATTTTGTTGTGAGAAGATCCTGTCAAGTTTAATAATTTATTTTATTATAAAATAAATTTAAATGAATGTCATATGCTTTCATTACAGTTCTTTAAAAAAAAAATCGTAATCGGCAGGTCACACTTAAACGGAAATCGGAATCGGCCAAGAAATTTGCAAACGGTACATCTCGTGTGTGTGTGTGTGTGTGTTTTCTCCTGTCAAGACTTTACTCCTTATTTTTATGTGCTACCCACAATGCATCACTGCTGTAGGTCTACCGGTAAAAATAACTGCCAAATGATATAAAGTATCCTGAAAGGCGTACCCTCTGTGTCTTCACTCTTCTAATTTAGTGTAAATACCTCCAGTATCTTCATATTCTCTTCCCTGGATACCCACTGACATTTTGGTTTAACCTCTCACAAGCAGTGTTCCACAAAGTAGTAGTTGTGCTTTCATCACATTTTGGATGGCAGGTTTTGCGTAGCATAGTAGGCCATTAGTAGTCCCTGGATTCTTGGTTTTGTGTGTTTCCATAAGGACGAGGTCATCATCTGCTGGATCAGGATATGCTTACACACATCCGTGTGACAGACATTTTTAACTGGAATGCATTATTGTTCCGGTCATACGATAAGTGCATCAAATATCAATTACTATATGTAGCAAGTGCAGTGCACTGTTTGCTATACAGCTGATGTTCTGGGCATGTATTTTTTTCCTGTGTCTGGAAAGAAGTGACAGTCCGGTCTAGACTGAACAGGATGGGAAGTCATAAATGTTTGTAAAGGTAGCACCCCTAAGGAAATGAGAATGGGTAGACCACCTGTTTGTGGTGGGGGTGGGGGTGCACAGGGAAAGGAAATCTTTGCAGTACAGTGGTTGCTGAGCTGAAGATTGTACCCATTGGGCGAACTGGCTACAAACTGCCCTTAAAGCTTCTGGCAAACAAACTTCCTGCCTCCATCTCTTGTCTGTTCTTGTCCTGGTTACCAGGATGCAAAATCTTCACTCCGACATCAGTGGAGCAACAGCTCTGGAACATGATACCATGCATCAGCTTCCTACTGGATTTACCAAGATGGAGGACTGTAACAGCACTTACCGCTTAACTCTGAGATGTCACAAGTGAGGGTGTACTCATGGTTCTACAAAAAAAGGTACAAAAATGACACACAGGGAATGCTAATATGCAACTGGCTTGGGAGTTTTTATTAAGATCACATGACTAGAAATTCATTCTAAGAAATTTTTAAAGATGAAAAACCCCTCTTTAACACTGCCACCCTTTATTGCAGGTTTAAATGTCCATTGGTGACTGTCCATAATGTAAGTGAAACACACATACATACTGCCACCTACACCCACAACCACAAAAGCTCTCAAAATAATTGTTTTATTTCTAGGCCATAAATGCCAATAGTTTGGTCTCTGCAACCACTTCAAGCTGAAACTAGATGAAGAACCACAAAGAAAAAAGTGGGGAAGGAGTGGTTCTTCAAAAAGCAATGCTCCAATTGTCAGTGAAATCTAAAGTACCACCAAGGACTCACAGCTAATCAGGTGCAGACATGGAAAAAAGTTCAATATATCTACTTAATCTCTAGAACAGGATCTCCATCTGAGAAATAGAATACAAGTGAAGACTCTCAAAGAGGAATGAGACCAAATATTAAACAAATGTTAGATACTGCAAAACAACTGTACTCTCAGAGACAACACAGCCAGCAGAGAGCTGACAAGCCGAAGGCTACACACTATAATTGACCCTTGTGTTAATTACAGAATGTTGGCTATGCTTGCCACTTGAGTATACTAACAAGTCACATCCTACTCAGCCATGCTGTCTTCATGGCCCAAGCCCACAAACTACAGAGCCCACCACGGTGGTTACCTACTTAAAGAGGTTCCTAAAAAAAACTTTGACATAGGGATCCATACCTGACATTTACGAACAGTAAATTCTTGTTTTTCAGGATGATGGACAGCTGGTTAAGCAGCAATGAAAGTATGAATAAGCAGACCTAAGTGACATACCTAAATATACAAAAAAAAACAAGCATTTGAATTAACAATCTCATGACCGAAACAAAAACAAGTCAGTCGGGCCTGTCCACCAGCATAAATCTCCTTCATAAAGCAGGTGCCGCATGACCTACTTTTCAGGGAAACCACACTTCTGCAGAAAGGCTTTCACCTTCAAGACCCCCTGTTGGCTTTCATCACTGGGTCTCTTATTTTCTTCCACCAACACTTAATACTTCAGTGATCAATCACATCCATCAATGGCTGAAATGACCTGCTGCATGATCTTATTAATGATCAACTGGACTGAATCTCAACAGCAGCTGGCTCCATTCTCACCAATAAACGTTCATTCTTACTGCTCAATGGCTCAGGGCTCATATATCAGCATCTATGACCATATGCATTAAAATGCAGCTCATTCAATCACACTTTACCTTTTTATATTACTAATGCAGCTATTAGTCAACTGACATGTTCTTTGACAAGGAGAGGGACAAAAAAGTCCAATGCAGTCTGGAGGCGACATCACAACAAGTAACTTGTCTGTACTGGAGTACAAAGAATGCAGCCACTGCATTATGTTGGGCTACTGGTGAAGGAACATCATCATCATCTGCTGCAGGACCAAATTTCACATCCAAGGTAGTTATTTGGCTCATCTTTCCATAATAAACAGGGAAGAGCAGCAAAATTCATATTTCATAGGCTGCTTTCTTTCAGCCAGCCAATGAACAAGCAGGTCATAGAATCACCTGACCCAAGACAGGAACTGATATCTATGAACTAACGCTGGACCACAGACCAAAGTTTTCACCTCAGCTAAAAGCACAGTTAAAGTCAGCCACATTTCACACATCATTTGATTTCTTCAGTTGAATTAACAAAGTGTGATGCTATCAATTGTGCACTCTGATTAGCAAACAGGAAGAAGGTGTGATACACCCAGTCACAGATTATAAAGCCTTAAATGCACAGAAATCATCATTTTGCCAAATATCATAAACCTATACACTTGCCAAATAAGGGTGATGTCACCTCTGCAAGTTTAAGCACTGATGTCATCACTGATAGCAATGGACTAAATCACCACTACCAGCTTTTTCAGAGAACACTGGCATGTGCAATAGATGTGCAACAGACCAATAACATAATCAGCAACCTTGTAAAAATTAGCTAGATAGTACTTTTTAAACATCTGATTGTGGTTTCGCTTCCTAAGCAACAACTGATCAGCGTGGCTTAATTCATAGTATATGATACAACATTCTAAGAACCACTCAGGGTTGTCCTTTCAAAAACAAAACACATAAAACAAGAACATGACTTGCACTATTGGGAAAATGTGTCCCTAGCAGTATGTGCGCCAGGTACAGAGAGATCCACAGGGAGCATGGAAGAAAACCTTACACTGAGAATACTTTTTTCAATATGTACTGTCCACAACACTAAGGAAAAAACACCATGAACAATTTAGAAAACACAAAACCACTCAATACCCAGGGCTTTAGAGATATGGGTCACAAAGAGATGGTTTATGAAATTCTAGTTTAATCATGATGCATTACACCCCATGTTATATAAATCTAGCCAACACGTCAGACCGAATGCAGGGCTGATTGTGTTCCACAGTCAATTGGACTGGTTGCAGACCTGAGTGAACAGCTCCCAGCACCGTGCACCCTATGCATGTTCACTTATCACTAGAGCAGTCTACCGTCGCCATATAAATTCCACAAATGTGCGTCCTTAAAAGCAGAGTACCCCCCAGCTTTAAATTTATGGAGGGTATTGGTGTTTATTTTGTAAAACAACACAAATCCAGTTGTTTGTACAGAATATATATGTGTGATAAGACAGAAGAAATCGGCATTGTGCCCCCCCCCAAACATAATTTCGAGTCATTAGCTCATTGTCATGCATCGTCTTCAAGATGTTAATTCCTAGGCAATCACATAATTTCCACCTAAACGACAATCTCGACACAAAACCCTTCATCTCTGGTTATAAAATACCTAACAAAATGGCTTTTCTGGTGATCTCGTGTAACCAGACACTACTCTCTGATTGACAAGTCCCCAATTTAACGAGTTGGCCAGTTACAGTAAACCAATGTAGTTATTCTTGCGTTACGTGTTCTCTCTGTGGGTGTAGCAGCTCTTCAGGGTTAGACGGTTAGATCCGTGTTAACCTTACAAATAAAAGGTGTGAATACAATCACTTTCAACCACACCAACCAGCTGCCCAGACATTTTGGTAACAACTTCATTACTAGTTTACTAGTCATCACCCAACTATTCAAGACGACACTGATGAAAACAATCAATCGAGCTGCCCGGTTTT
The DNA here is from genome assembly GCA_015163995.2 of Mormyrus lacerda. Taxonomy (NCBI): domain Eukaryota; kingdom Metazoa; phylum Chordata; class Actinopteri; order Osteoglossiformes; family Mormyridae; genus Mormyrus; species Mormyrus lacerda. The sequence goes on from JAABNX020000044.1 coordinate 12,595,448, forward strand.
TATCCGACCATCTTAAGGAAAAAAATAATATAGATTACGTAATTTCACATAGTAGCGCCGCTAACTAGCAGGTTAAATAAGTTAGTCCAGCAGATCCCTAAGAGGTATCTGTGGATATGCGTCAGTTTTTCGACCCATTACCGCTGCGGCAGCAAGTCAAGCGACGACCTCCATAAAGGCCATATTACAAAGAAAATGCAAAAATTATCAAGGAAAAAAATCATAAAACTGACCGCTCTGCTCGCCCAGGAAGACCAGCTTGAACTTCCTCAGCGGGTTCCCGAAGTCCCCAGCCGCAGACATGGCGCACCGTCCCACCTTCCAGCCACCGAGCCCAAGTCGTGACGAAGAGCGGCTCCACACTCGACGCTTGGCCGCAGCAGAAACCCGCTAATCCAGCAGGAGAGGAAAGACGGATCGTTGTTGGCTTAGGTGGATCACCTCCGCATTAAACTGTCTGTTCGTTGTTTGCGTACGCCTCTTGCTCATATGAATGTGAAAGCCTAAGCCCCCTCTCCACTGACTGTGCTGTTACTAAGGGGAGAGGCCACAACCGAAAATGCTCGTACGCGGCCGCTTGATTGATAGGCAGATGGACCAATTAGAGAACACACCCGGAGCCGGTTTCCTCAAGGCTGCGGTCGTACTGATTGTATGTACAGATGTAAAATTCCATAACTCTATCTCTCCCCCCCCCCCTTTAAAAAAGTTCATTGACTGTTGATTTCCACATGAACTGTGCATTATTACCATTAATAATATAACAAATATAATTAATCTGTAATGCTGCGTGACATAACTGTCTTGTGTTGACGTAATGTATAGGCCTATTATTATACGGTATTATTGCATATGAAATGATCATCAATGGGAATCTAAACGCTAGAGGTTTTGGGTGATATGTTTTTCAATTAATCGTAATTCCAAAATATTTTTTTTAATTTATTTTCGGCAACGTTTTATGGATCAAGAGTGTTTATAGCTTTTAGTAGGAGAACCGGCAACATTCTAATTTGTGACACCATTTGAAGTATATACGAAAATACTGAAGGGGAGCTCAGATTCAGGTTCCCCTGTTTTTTCACATTAGACCACAGCAGCGTTAATTTGGTCAGAGAGGCGGGGATTCGCGTACCGCTGGGTTAGGTTGGTTGATAGAGACGCCACGTTGTTCTCTGCCATCACATGGCAGCGTCATTGGAGGACTTTGGACTAAGCGACGTCATTCTCGCAGCGTGAATCAGATAAAGAGGAAATGCGGGTGTGAGTGTATCTTATTAAGAAAGTTGCCCTTGATTCCCACGCTATACTGCACATTTAAGCAATGATGTCATTCAATACCACGTCAAACTAACTGAATAAAGGATGTAATTTTCGTGATATATTTTTAAAATCTGTATTCAAATATTATTTAGTGTTTGAAGCATAACACAAGCATTGCATGCAATTACGTCAATCATAACCCTTCGTATATATAAGCAGTGTTATACGATCATCTCCATGGGTATATTTTGATGACCGGGCCCCCTCCAGTTCAGGGTAACAAATACCTCCCACCCCCCCCCTCCGGTTCCACACACACACACACACACTCTGATTCGATCTGATTAGATTTTTTATGTACAACAATATGCACTATGTATTTTTTAAAGTCAAACATTTGTATGATAAATAATTTAGAAAGTAATTATTCTAGAAAAATATATATTGTACATCATAAACGTTAAAGTGATATATATCGTTTCATTCTGTACAATTAAATAGGACGATGTCGTATGCAATAACAGCCGGAACTAAATATTCCACTCTGAGTTTCTACGTGCTTTTTACATCGACGGACATAACGGAAATGGACCAATCGTCGTCTTACTTGTGACTGATACGTATTTTCTGATTTGCTGTTGCATTAATTTGGGAATTATAGAACAATACTAACAGAACAATGAATCATCTATTCACAAAGGTAATGTATTATTATTATTATTATTTAAACGTATGTGCTGAGCATACCGTATAATCAAGACTAACGAAAAAGGTCAAATAGATCGCATGGTAATATTTATGCGTTAAATGTCATGTAGTCGTACATGTACAGTCGATAACCAGGCTATTTGAACTAAACATATGAATTCATGTTTTTAAACTAAGCTAATTTGTGATGTGTCCTTTTCTTTCCAGTTACTGATTTCATTTTCGCAACAAACATGCCGGAAAGGATTCTTATTTGGGTAACACAATTTTAGAAATCAGAAAAGCTGCACGTTTTAGTTGCATACTTAATAAGCTTGGTAGCCAGTTTTAATCTAGAATTAAACAAAAGCATTATGTAATTTACCCTCACACGTTTTGTCACTTTTCAATGGCTATTACTGAAATTTGATGCAATAAAATGTTTCCACCGCTATGCACAATCTATTTGAAACTGTACAGGTCCTTCTAAAAAAATTAGCATATTGTGATAAAGTTCATTATTTTCTGTAATGTAGTGATAAACATTAGACTTTCATATATTTTAGATTCATTTCACGCAACTGAAGTAGGTCAAGCCTTTTATTGTTTTAATATTGATGATTTTGGCATACAGCTCATGAAAACTCAAAAAATTAGCATACCATGAAAAGGTTCTCTAAACGAGCTATTAACCTAATCATCTGAATCAAGTAATTAACTCTAAACACCTGCAAAAGATTCCTGAGGCTTTTAAAAACTCCCAGCCTGGTTCATTACTCAAAACCGCA
>JAABNX020000044.1:12606750-12639971 GCA_015163995.2 Mormyrus lacerda
AACTAAAACAGCCACCCACGTAAACAGTTAAAGCACACAAACACGAAAAATATACGTTTAAAACACTCCAAAAACAACCCCAAACAATCCCAAAACAATCGCTGCAGTACAACACCACCCCGGCCGGGCCCCATGGGCCAAGGCCCTGCCACTTATGGACACCCTTATGCTCGAACATGGTGTTCGTTATAGACAAACCATGCATTGCACAGAAGTCCAGTAACAGAACACCACTTGAGTTCAGATCAGGGAGGCCGTTCCTCCCAATCACCCCCCTCCAGGTCACACTGTCATTGCCCACGTGAACGTTGAAGTCCCCCAGCCAAACGATGGAATCCCCTTGTGGCACGCCAACCAGCATACCACTAAGGCAATCCAAGAAGGCTGGGAACTCTGAACCGACATTTGGCACATAAGCACAGATGACAGACAGAGACCTATCCCCGATCCGAAGGCGCAGGGAGACCGCCCTCTCGTTCACCGGGATAAACCGTTGTTAATGCACCGAGTTGTGGGGCCACCAGTAGCCCCACCCCTGGTCGGCGCTGCTCACCCGCCACAACTCCAGAGAAAAGGTGTGTCCAGCCCCTCTCCAGGAGAGTGGTTCCAGAACCCACGCTATGTGTTGAGGTGAGCCCGACTATATCTAGTCGGTATCTCTCAAGTTCACACACAAGCTCAGGCTCCTTCCCCACCAGAGAGGTGACATTCCATGTCCCAAAAGCCAGTCTTGTCAGCTGGGGATCGGACTGCCAGGGCCTCCCTTGGCTGCCACCCGGTCCACAATGCATCAAACCAATTCCCCTTGTGGGTGGTGGGCCCACCTGGGGACAGTCCTGCATGCCTCTTTTGGGCTGAGCCCGACCGGGCCCCATGGGCCAAGGCCCTGCCACCAAGTGCTCGTATATGGACCCCTCCCCCAGGCCTGGCTCCAGGGTGGGACCCCGATGACCCTTATCCAGGCGAGGGAAACAAGACCTTACTATAATTCTCTATCATAGGGGTTTTGTTGGAATGCTTTTTGTCTGGCCCCTCCCCTGGGACCTTTTTGCCTTGCGAGACCCTACCAGGGACTATTGCCCCCGACAACATAGCCCCCAGGGTCATTGAGGCACGCAAATCCCTCCACCATGATAAGGTGGCAATCCAAGGAGGGGTAAAGCAAATCCATGGTACATAATTTACAAGCAAGTTTCCTGTATAATGGTAAGGCTATTATAATATTATAATTTATAATTGAAACATATGTCAGTCTCCAGAAAGGCAACAGCGCCACTTGTTGGCGGTCTGTTGAATTGCATATCTTTGGTTTTGGGGCATCATGACTGTGGCAAAGACATTGCATGATGTTGAACTCAATTTCAAATTAAAGATATGAAACATTTTTTCCAAATATAGTTATATACCAAAATTACCTTTTTCTGATGTTGTTGTATACGTAACTAGGTATTAAATGCCATTCGTGTACATACATTATATAGCCATGTATATTTTTATTTAACAGACGTTTTTATCCAAAGCTACATTTTTTTGAGAAACCATGGTCAGACAGTACCTGGAGTAATTGGCGGTCAAGGGTGAAATCTCTTTGTCGACTCTGGGATTTGAACTAGCGACTTTCTGATCGCAACTAACCCCCATAAAATTGCGTACTCCATTATTCCAAATTATCGAAACATGATTGTTCTTATGAAACATGTGTTCTTCCCATCTGCAAAATATTTAAATATGTTATATGTCGCAAGTGTTGCTTGGATTAAATGATCAAACTAATATAATGACAATGTAACGTTATCGGAGTTGTACCATAGGATGCTATCCTTTTGCATTTTTACATAACCGAAAAAAACGATTTAAAAATATTCGGTATTAGGCCAATTCAATTAGAGACTGTCATGTTGCAGTCCTATACACCTACTTAATTCTGAAATATGAATAAAATTGAATAAAATATCACGTGTGTAATCTTATAACCTCAAACGTAAATCTTTCATACAAAAACCCAAAAGTCAGTTTTTAACTATTTATAAGAAAAGCGTATTTTTGTTTCGGAGCGATATTTAGATGAATCACGTGACATTATAATAGACCCAGAAACCCTTTCAGCTTAGAGCGTCCTTGGCAACCGGACTCAGAAATACAATAATTTCGATTAGGTTAATTTGTAGTAATTTTGAGTAATCATATACATAGACCGACCGCAAACTGATCAGCTAAAAAACTGGCAGATATCTAGACTTTATCAGAAAACATATAAATAAATTTAACAATGAGTGGGGATTACTATATCTCTTTGGAAATAAACAGAAATGCGACCGACGCAGACATCAAAAAGGCGTAAGTAAGCATTATTGCATTTCTTGGTTAGGCCTAAGTCGTTAGATATATTTATGTATGTATTTATTTATAGGTACCGAAGACTTGCACTGAAGTACCACCCTGACAAAAACAGTGATTCCGATGCCTATGAGAAATTCAACGAGATCGCGGAAGCTTACGATGTTTTAAGTGACCGTACGTAGGCACCTGAGTTCTATATTTAGGCTATATATATGTATATTTATGTTTTGCCTCATTGGAAAGTAACAAACAGAAAAAAACGCCGAATAGTCTATCAAAACTGTAAAAAAACACCCCCGTGTATTCTTTCTGTAATGTCTAGCTAGGAAGAAGGCAATTTATGACAAGTTTGGGGAAGAGGGCTTAAAAAGAGGTATCCCATCCGATCTCGGTGTAAATGGGGCTTGGACAGAAGGTTACACATTCCATGGGAACCCGGAGAAAATTTTCAGGAGCTTTTTTGGGGGAGACAACCCATTTGGAGGCAAGGATACGAATATTTTATTATTTTCTTTATTTAGCAATAGTCAACGTGTGTCTATACAGCTTTGCTGTGAGGAATGTAGGAAATGTTAGTGTAAGCAAACAGATATTAAAGAACTGAATAAGAAATTCAATCAAATTATTTATTCCTCTCAGTATCGTTTGTTTGCTTTTTGACCTGTGTTTTTGCTCACCAGACTTTTACGCGGAGGACGGCAGTGACATCGACGTGGGGTTCGGAGGTCTGTGTGGGCGAGGCGTGAGGAAGCAGGACGCGCCCATTGAGAGAGACCTACACCTGGCCCTAGAAGACCTGTTTCACGGATGCACCAAAAAAATTAAAATATCTCGGCGAGTAAGTAGTGCGTTTGGACGTAAAGAATAGTGTGGTACTTTTCAGATTTTTTGAGACTGCTTTTTCTCTTCTGGCCAGGTTATGAACGAGGACGGATATACATCAAGCATCAAGGACAAGATTCTAAGTATTAACATTAAACCAGGCTGGAGACAGGGCACAAGGATAATATTTGAAAAAGAGGGCGACCAGGTGACCACAAACAAAATATGGCAACTTATAAATTTTCGGATGTATTTAAACAATCTTAAGACATGTATCAAATTCTTTAATTCACCTCATGTTCTTCATTTTGTTGACTATGCAAAGGGACCCAACTGTATCCCAGCTGACATCGTATTTGTTGTGCAACAGAAGAACCATCCAAGGTTCTCCAGACAAGAACATAACCTGATTTACACTTATGGCATTGACCTGGAGAAGGTGAGGATGCCTGTGAACCCTATCTTTAATTTTTAAAATGACCTCATATTCTGGACAAAGCATATTTACGTACATGTTTACATTATGCATTCCATTCTGGAGAATTTTAAATCCAATTGACTACCTGCACTTTCTGGTACTTATTAACAGTCTCAGTCTCAAAAACCTGTCTCAGTTTGGGACAGGGGTGAGAAACCTGATCCATGGAGAGCCAGTGTGGGTGCGGGCTTTTTGGGAAGACCTCTCAATCAGCCGATAGTAAAGCAGGTCCTTCCAATTCCAGCCCTGGGGACCCACTGTTATTGGCTGATTGACTGGTCATCCCAAATACTGGCTCTCCATGGATCAAGTTCCCCAGACCTGGTTTGGGGGATCAGTCATTGCGTAATCAATTCTTTCTCTTCCATTATTATTATTTCTTCTTCAAATGTTGTTGGTAGTATCTGGATGGTCCTGGAGCTGTTTGAAATAAAGCTGAAACACCATTAATCATTCAGGCCCTGACCGGCTTCTCCATGGAGATAGAGACACTAGATGGCAGACTACTCAACATTCCCGTGAATGACATAGTACAGTGAGTAGAGCTTCCTTCTCTTTAAGGCCTCTGTCGGCGTGTTTCACCTTTTGTTTCACTTACTTCTGCTGCAGTGTTGAGCAAATGCATTTATATCATGTGGCATAAATCACAAGGGAAGACATTTAAAATATAGTATTAGTTTTTTTCATGCAGACCTGCCAAAAATGCCTTCATAAACCTGGATTTAAAGACCCCAGTTGAGACTGAAGTCCCATTTCTTTTTAACACAGATTCGTAGAGTGACCAGAAAATTCATGTCAGGGAGGACATTTTGAGCTACTTCTGGTTTTAAAAGCTACATTATAACTGAAAGGCTCCTGTGCATGGCTAAACTGTTCAGTTCTTGCACCTTTACTGGTTTGTTTCCTTGACTAAAAGACTCATCCAGGTGTTTCACATTAGTAACACATGCATGATTATACTGTAGGAGACGGACCTTCCAGCACACAGCAAGAATTCAGCATTCAAGTGAGATCCAGTGACTTTTAATTGAAATGATAGGTTACAAATCCAGTCCTAGCTCAAAATGTCCTCCCTAGTATAGATGTCACCCTATACATAGCTTTGGGGTGGTGTGCAGCTCAGTTGATTAGGACCCTGTGCCCATAGTCAGAAGGTTGTTGGTTCAAATTCTGTGGTTAGCAGAATGATCTCAATGTTCAGCCCCTGAGCAAGGTGCTTAACTTCCCCCCCCACCCCCAATTGCTCCAGGGACTGTCTGACACTGTTTTCATAATTGTACATTCCCTTAGATAAAAGTATGTGCTGACTGGAAGGAATTGCAACACGTACAGCTGTAAACTTAGGTTTGGCAAGTTCCTCTAGAGCAGGGGTGTCAAACATACGGCCCGCATACGGCCCAGTATGGTGTCCAATACGGCCCGCGGGATGATTTGAACAATAGTATTAAATATCAAATCTTTATCATTATTAGTAGTATTAAAATAAAGTCTATGTCCAGGTATCTGCTGCAATAGTGTGTTTGGTTTTATTCATTTTATCATTGATCATTTAACTGCGCTTCTGCCAGAACCTGTAACACGCATTCTAAATTGGCGCCTAAATCAAATTTCTTCGGCTATTTGAAGATGTGTGGCAAGCACTCACGATTTAAAAAAAAGTGTCCAAAAGAAGAAAAATTGATCTGGAAGGGGAGATGTTTCAGGTTAATTTGTTAGTACAACAAATATACCTATGATTTAAAAAAAAAAAAAAAAAAATTTCGGCCCGCACATGGTCACATTTCTTCTCATCCGGCCCTCACCCTAAAATGAGTTTGACACCCCTGCTATAGAGCATATGACAGTTAAACCCCCCCCCCTTAAGCCTACTTCCAAGCATTTCACTGGCCCACCCCCACACGAGGGGGGGATTGTGCAAAAATCATCAGTGCACAGAAGCGGGAGCCACAAGGACAATCTCTAAGGTTAGAGTTCAGATGGGCTGAAAGTGACACAGCAAACCATGATAATCTTACATGTTCCTATATTACATATTTAGTTGTTTTTCCCTCCAGTCCCAACTACACCAAGGTGGTGCCTGGAGAAGGAATGCCTCAGGCAGCTGACCCCAGTTGCAGGGGAGACCTCATCGTCAAGTTCCATGTGAAGTTCCCAGAGAAGCTTTCACTCAAAGGGAAAAAACTGATTAAGCAAGCCCTCGCCCTCTGAAAGGGCAAGTGAACTGTGCATCAAGTCTGGTTACACACACACACGGATCAAGGCATTTTACATTTCAGAATATACATAATATACAGGATGGGTGGCAACTCTACCCCCAATGTTCTGGTGGAATACTAACTGGTACCATGGACTAGGAGTTGGAACACAAGAGACCAGCAGATCCCACCTACTGGAAATACCTAGTAATGCAATTCCTTGCTGTCACATTACACCAACATGTCTGCAAGACCAAAAACTTAGACTGTACATGTAGTCTGAAGACAAATTTCAGCTGAAAAACACCACATGCACCATAACACTTGGGCAAGGGGAGCATGAACTAAGGGTCAAATGCCCTACAATTGCCACATCATTGTGCTACCATTCCATAACAGCATGGTAAACTACTTACCCAACCACCAAGACATTTTCTTAGTAAAATAAAAAAACTTGAGCAAAACAAGATCTTGTAAAATGTATTTATTTCAGTGTTAAGACCTGCTAGTTTGGAATCAAAAACAAGAGCATTTTTTTTTTTTTAAAGGGTTAAAATGTGATTTTGGTACCTCTTGAATTGCATAAAAACCAGGTTTGACATACTTGCACCTTAAGCCATTTAAAACTATACCGGGTTAGGTTTCAAAAAGGGAAAGAGAAGATGTTGTTCAGGTCTTCAGAGGCACTGCCCAGTTGTTACAGGCCACCATCATGGCTCGCTTGAGCTGCTCATAGGTCACGAACATCACCACGTTCCAGGATCCTAGGCGTAGGAAAGACGGCATAAACCTGGAAACAGAAAGCAATTAGTCTAGCTGTATAGCATACAGGGATAGAAATGTCAGTTTATACCAACAGCTCCTGAACTAAGAAAAAAAAAAAAAAAAAATAATAATATCTGGAGTCAAAAGGCAGGAACTTCAGGCTGTTGCATTACCCCTTATAGAAAGCCAAGGGCCCCTCCTTGGTCAGCATTGTGAGGGCACAGTTTAAGGCACTGCTGTACTGGCCACAGGCAGAGTTCATGTATCTCGTCTTCACCACATCCACAGGAGAGGCGATGACAGTTGTGCAGAATCCAGCTCCAAATGCAGAGGTGAAGTGGCAAGGGAGATTATCTAGAATACGAATTGGGTTGTCATATGCGAGTGCCACAATTTAGATTTGCAACGCCAAGTTAGCTTTGCATAAACAGGCCTTTACCAGTCATTGGAGTCGTTCTCAGTAGCTGATCTTTGATGAGATCATAAGTCACCAGCTCTGTGCAGTTCACAATGGCATTGCGGGCAATATTGGGAGATGTACCTGCAAGACAAAGAATTCAAGGACCCAATAGAATCTAAAGCAAGGGGCAAAAGTTCTACCACCTCCGACCAAGACTTACCTCTCCACAGCCCACGAATGCCTTCCTCCCTAGCTATGGTCTTATAGGCATCCATAGTTCCCTGGTAACGTCTGCCAACTCCAGTTGCCCCTGCCTGTGCCTGGAACCGGACCTTGACAACATCAGTAGGCTGGGCCACAGCCACTGCCAGCGCCCCAGTGGTGCATCCTGCAAGCAGCCGACTGCCAATTCCCACATCTAGAGGAGATGCATGGAGGTTAGACTAGGGTTGCGTATGATCTAGAACATAACTGCATACCACATCAAGAAATTCTCAAGCCAAGTTACTCTGGGGAGGGTGGGGAAAAAGATCACAACACCCATCATTCAAGAGTTCTGAAATGTTATGTGTTGGCTGAGTAGTTGTGAAGTGAACATGTCGAGAATCAGAAACTACTCACGTTCAGACCCTTTGGTGTAGAATTGCTTGACAGAGTCATAGAGGCCGATGCGGACAGAGGCAAAGCTCATCTGCCTCTGGAGACCTGCCACCAGGCCGTTGTAGAGGCTGCAGGGCCCCTCTGTGCGCACCATGGTAGCGATGGTGCCAAACACACCATGGTAGCGTACTGCCACTGCAGCAGAGGACTGGGCCTCTCCCTGGATCTGTGCAGGACAAATGAGGGCAAGGAGAAACTTTACAGAAACTGGGAGGGGCCCATAAGGAAGGGGGGGGGGGTCAGAAAACCCCCCCTAGTAGCAGGTCAACAGCATCCACGGATCCCAACTCTGGATTCTCCTAGGGCCATGGGAATCAGCTCCTGGAACAGCTTACGCTAAAGTGTGGGGTTAGAGAGAGCCAAGGAGATTGCCGTCAATGCAAGTATGAGTGAGACTCCATATATCAAACTACCCATAAACGAGAAGGGCTACAGACTGATGAAATGAGGCCGCTCCTACCCATCCGGGGAATTAGATGGTTCCAAAATCAGCAGACAAGCTTTCACTAGCATACTGAAAAGGTTCCTCTGAGGAGGAACTGCAGTATAGAACAAAACCACCACGCCAGCCCTCAACATTACCACGATAACGGCATGGAAACGACTCCCTATGCCAGGCATTAGGCTATAACGTATACGTTTAACATTTCATAAACAAAGTTTTACAGGGAAGAACTTGTAACAAGTTCTTGGACATATATGGTGGATTTTTTTTTTTTTTGGGGGAGGGAGGCAAGCACCAGGAGATGGACCAGTAGTTTCAGTCCCCTCCATTAATCGCAAGTCATGCCACTTAATTGGGAAGCAGGCAAGTACACACTAAACCTAGAACAAAAATTGCGTTGTTTGTATCCTAAGTTTCAAAAGGCACAGCATCATAGAGCACCACTTTTGTCCTACACTGCCACCCACAGACCAGCCCTCACCTGCAGTCGGACTTTGGCCGTATCCAGGGGAAAGGTGACCAGGTCAGCGATGCAGGCGGCAGCTCCAGCACCAAAGAACTTCACCATAGCAGTTGGTGGTACATCGACAGGTGCGAATCCAACCATTTTCCCTCTCCCTCTTGTCAGCAGTGACAGAAGCTAACTCAAAAGGTGGAATGTTGAACTGGAGGAAAGCAGGTACTCTGGCACCCAATGCTCTGATGGAGCAGAAATTAATGGATTAAATGAGCATGTCTTTGAAGTATAGAAAGGCATGTTTAAGCAATTGACTCTTCAGAATTCAAGCCAGGAGAGGCCACAGTCACCCTCCTCTTCACGTGTCCCCCCCCCCCCCGGAACAAACAGGGCCGAGGCACGCTACGAAAACCACAGAATGTACCGTTCCGTCAGGGGTGGAGTTTCCTAAACAAACCTTGTTCCGCTTGTGACCCCGTGGGGGGAGCGAAACTGTATGCGGGTTTGTCGTGCGCTCATTGGCTTCGCCCTGTTGCCATGCTCTTGTTTGCAGTTTAACAAAAGGAAACGGCTAATGTAAACCCCCCACAACCGGTTGAGCGCAACATGATGAAAAAAATAAAAAAATACAGCAACGAAGTAATTCCGATCAAAATCAAAAGAGAAATAGCTGTAGAAAACTTTATACGAATTTCGCCGCTTCTCACAATTATTCGGGTCAGTAGAGCGGTGGACGCAGAACAAGACAAATTCAGTATTTTAAAAAACTTTCCATCTGTCAGTAATTAACATTTGTAAAAACTCAACCATGCCTTTTTAAAAAAGTTTTCGTTTTTCCGATTAATTTCACGCACGATTGACGACATCATTCCAGGTTTTGGGAACGGCTACCGGTTTTAAGTTTTAAATATTACCTTCAAGTATGCCCAGGATGAAAAGTGATGATCAGGATTCTCTAAAAGTATCCCTCTCGTTGAAATTACTTTCAACTATAATTTGGTTGACTTGGTCTTCCATAGAAAGTCGTTGAAAAACGAAACACTCAAAAAACATGCTCCAAGCTCTGAAAAAGACGTAGTTTAATTAGCATTTAACACAATTCTTAACCAGAATTAAAGAAATACCATAAACGTAAAAACAAAACCTGCCAAAACCATAACGATATAATGTAATACAACAAAAAATAAATTCCAAGGCATTTACCGTAAATTTAAAGTTGAAACAATGATGAGGGAGATTTGTTTTGTGTCGCTTCAGCGATACTTGTGTACCCCGTAACAACTAGCCGGCTTGATACAATCAACAACCTACCGAATGCCTTTTATAGTACCTCGTAATTAGCGGTCCTACGTCACAGAACAAAGGTACTTCTTGTTTGAGTGGTGCGGAAGACGCGACCCATGCGGGCATCCAATCGTTTTTTTTGTACTTGCTGACAACGCGTGACTGTACGATTGGTAGGAAAACCTCAGCTGTAATCTTCATTTGGCCGTTTTAACCCTTGATCCTATTAGATATGAGAAAGTGTATGTTTGACAAGGTAATAGAAAAAAAGCGTAGTTCTTTAATAACGCTTGTGCCGTTGTTTCTTGGAATGCAATAAATTTGTCTAAAACAAGAAAGATGTGGCGCTTTTCAGGCTTAGCTACACCAGTGTTGGGGGGGGGGTGCAACCAGTGTGTATGCACGTATGAAATGGTTCTTCAACCTTATTTATTGTGAGAACTACTTCTACAAGGAAAATAATGAACTACCGGCAAATTGCCGAAGGAGGCAGGGGTGGCACTGAGTGACATTCTCTGATATTCCCACACATAGTGTCAGTCACTCCATCATTGACATAGGCAGTGGCCTAGAGCGCCAGCTCACAAATATCAAACAGTTCACTTTAAAAGTAGCTGTCGTGACTTCTCGTAGTGAAAACTGAAACATCCGTACACATCCGAGTTTAAGGGGCAGAATTATACTCTGTTATTTCTTCACAGGCAACAGTGTAAAAGAGAGTTTGATGTTGGGGTGGCACAATTTAAATATTAAGATATTTATAGTGGAGATGCAATACATCAGTTCACAATACACCAGTTCACTGGTTTCAGCTTTTTTTTTCACATACAATTGATGAAGCAAGCAGGGTCAGCCTGTCCCTGGACCAACTCGGGTTAAGGACCTTGCTCAAGGGTCCAGCAGTTAAACGACTCTGTCTCGCACAGGATTTGCATCAGTAACCTTCTGATTACAGACACAGAGTGCTGACCCGCAGAGCCACACACTGCTTCCACCCAACTGCACCCTTAAAGAAAAGCCTGTTTTTAACAGTACTGCTGTAAGAATGTGAAACAGACATACTCAAACATGGTCTGCAGCTGTCTCAGCTGTATTGAGTGTTGCAAAGGCTGCTCTTCATGGCTGCTCTTCATGATAAACCATGTGAGTGTGTTTTGCACATACATTAATAAAACATGCTCTTCGGGTTTTTTAAAGAATGCATACAAACCAAGGCAATACTATTGACATTTGTATGACAGAACCAGATACAAATAGGAATATAAGGACTGATTGTTTCGACCAGCGATACACAGAACATTAACAATTTCTATGAAGGTATGACATTTCAAAAATAGATCAATACGTCGTATATAATACATTTGTGACTACAAATTTGGAATAGTCAGACACTAGAAACTGTAAACAATTCCTCTGGTGTGGCAACACTTCGACATTGCTTCTTGTCTTCTTTAAAATCTGCATCTGTATGTTTATAACTGATACAGCTCTTGGCCATAGAATTTATCAAAGAGATACTGAAGTCTTTGACCCTTAACCCTCAACACCATCATTCTGGAATACGGTCTAATGGCGCAATGTCCTCAACACTGTCCAGTGTTCCTCTCAAAGTGGAGAAGGAGAAGTTTGCATACACATCACACTAGGGGTCAGAAAAATCCCACTTGTGCGTCAGAAAGTCGTCCACCTCAGAAGCACAGGCAAGCCCCACCTCCTTGGGCATCGTCTGATGACCAGTGTCCTGCAGAAACTTTTTGAGGGGCAGGTGCTCAACTGAGGATGGCGGGGTCCCCCCACCTTGGTTAATTCAGTGTGACTGTCATCTGTGCTCAATCCGTCCTCCTTGGCTTGAGGGGGGTTGATAGTCATTGGGACAATTTGGTTCGCTTGGGCAAAGGGGCCATGTGCTCAGGTGCCTATAGACTACCATGTAAAGGTACATGCCTGCACAGGACATTCAACTTCATTCTTGTCTGTAGATCAATAAAGGCACTCCAAGGTGACCAAGAGTGCCGGTTCAGAAAGGGGACTCCCACGACTGCTGTGCCTGCATTACTGCACGCTTGATCTGCTCATATGATACGAACATGACGATGTTCCAGGATCCTAGGCGAAGGAAGGACGGCATGAACCTGGAATGGAACAGGAGAGAACATACCATGTAAACATTTGTCAGATAAATGCAGGGGACTGTAAGTAGACTCGGCCTCTGGATGAATCCTGCCACTGTGCCACTGAGGATACTTAGCAATCAATAAAATAAGATAATGATTAAAATATCAAAATGATCAATGAAAAGTACAATGCTCAAGAGATGAATGACATGTTAGTGCTTCAATGCAAAAGCTAAGCATGATCATGACAATTTTTCTTTCCACATTACCATTAATGGTAGCAAAATGAGAGATGGATGATGTAATGCTCATACCCCTTGTAGAAGGCAGTGGGTCCTTCCTTGGTCAACATGGTGAGAGCACAATTGATAGCACTGCTGTACTGTCCTGCTGCAGAGTTCATGAAGCGCGTCTTCACCACGTCGACCGGTGATGCCACGATGGTGGTGCAGAAGCCCGCACCAAAGGCGGCTGTGAAGTGGCAGGGCAGGTTGTCTGAGGGACACACATGCGGCAATCGGTAAGTGCTCTGTGTGCTTCTTAGTCCTGCTTCACCTTCAACTTCCAAAAGCAGCCTTACCTGTCATGATGTCATACTTCAGAATGAGCTCCTTGATGATGTCATAGGTGACTAGCTCCGCACAGTTCACAATAGCATTCCGTGTTATGTTGGGCAGACAGCCTAGAACAGAGTGAGCAAAGAAAATGTTGTTTTGTATCTCTGATATACAAATGTTATTGCCAAACTCAGAAGCACAGGCTGGGATCGGGTCCTGACGCTCCCTACCTCTCCAAAGTCCCCGGATGCCCTCGTCCCGGGCTATGGTCCGATAGGCATCCATGGTGCCGTTGTACCGCTTGGCGCCGTCCGCAACTCTCACCTGGGCTTGGAATCGCACCTTCACCACATCTGTTGGCTGGGCAAACGTCACAGCCATGGCCCCCGTCGTGCAGCCGGCCAGAAGCCGAATCACAATGTTTGCGTCTGGAGAGAAGAAGTGGTCCTGTTGCAAATGTGTTGCTGCCACACAATCCCATGTGACAGTGAGTCTAAGAACTACCGTCTAAAAATAACACCCAAGATGTTTGCATGGGGTCTATTCAACAAACACTAAAACAACTAACAATGGCAGGTGAAACATAAAGGTCTTTTTATATGAAACAGTATAAAATATTACAACTAATACTTCAGAAAAACAAATTGGTAATTTCTGACTGAGTACATTTATTATTCTTAATTCATGTTTATTGTCTTTGCTATTTGTTGTTCATGTGTTTTTTTTTTTCTTTGAGTGTAAACACAAGGCTTAAAGAGGCTATTTGGAGCTCTGATACTTAGAAACTGGAGAGACCATGTGCGCATTTCACACTCCGGTGTCTGATGTGACTTTAATGCATGCACCAAGCATGTGGGTGGGTATAATTAGAGACTCCGCCCACTTTAAACAGGAACTGGCAGGGAAACAACCCCCGTGGGGGGGTGGGGATGTTAAGTGTGTCAGGGGTCACTCACTGTCTGAGCCGCGGGTGTAGAACTGCTTCATGGTGTCATACAGGCCGATGCGGACAGAGGCAAAGCTCATCTGCCTCTGGAGACCTGCCACCAAGCCGTTGTAGAGGCTAAGGGCCCCTTCTGTGCGCACCATGGTGGTGATGGTGCCAAACACGCCACGGTAGCGTGCTGCCTTCCCCACTTCCTCTACTGCCTTGGATTCCCCCTGAATCTAAGTGATAGGATGCTAGCGCATCACCATTTATGCTCCTAGATTCATTGATTCATGCAAATGTCTGTAAATTTGGCCATATTTATACTGCTTATGGTCAACAAGACTATTGACCAATATCAACACGTCAATGAGAAAGTCATGGTTCAGGCCTTACCTGTAAGCGAACTTTGGCCGTGTCTAGTGGGAAGGTGACCAGGTCAGCTATGCAAGCTGCGGTCCCAGCACCAAAGAACTTAACAGAGGCTGTGGGGGTGAGATCTGCGGGCCTGACTACAACCATAGCTGTGGTGACTGATGACTTCCAAAGCTCAAAGGTGACAAAATCGCTCTTTGCTACCTAAAAGGGAGAGATGGTAGACAGAGAGATGGTAACTTAATTACACACAAATTATATGTATGCAAGAATGTCATAGACCTCGAACTACAATGCAATACTTCATCTAACAAACTGCAACTTTGCAGAATGAAAAATAGTCATAAAATGAATGATTTTCCCCTCTTTTTCTGATGATATAACTTTTTTGTGAGGTAATCTCCTAGAATATCAAGGATCAAAGAATTTTATTTGTCAAGTAGGTTATACAAGTACAACGAACTTTAGTAGCTGCCCCCATAATGACATGAATATGTATTTGTAATCAATCTCAACACGAAATGTAAAGTATTAGTTCCTGTTCATATCCATAGTTCATCCAAAGCCATTTTGGTACTTCAAGATCATTAGTCTCCAATATTTGGTACTTAACATTGCTCTGATTTCAAATTTATGTGTAGGTAGAATAGATTATTGCCATGCAATGAATATTTTGCTAAAGAACGATGCATGGAAATAGAACAAATCATCGTAATGATGTATATCTTAGTCCTGTTTCTCGCCGTAGAAAGCTGAGAAGTATATGCCTTCAATTGCAGCGCTTTCGTGATAATTAAACTGCTGAGGCGCTGCGTCCGTATAGTCAAGTCTGTGACTAAGAGAACGTTTTTTTTTAGATAGTTTTCAGTCCAGATTGTGCGGGTCCATACAACTCAAAACAGCATAACACGTCTTGATAAAATAACACGAAAATATCATTATTAGTATGAATAATAATAATAATAATAATAATAATAATAATAATAATAATAAATGCGAAGAAGACAAAATTACTGTAATAACACATTACATGATTAGTATATTTGTTATAAAGTAACATTAATGTGAATTAAAGTAAATGTCATCCTTTCAGATTTACCTATATGTTTTTCGTCCGCGATAAGGATTCAGAAGCAATATTCCTTTTGGTGATGCATCTTGCACTGGACTACCTTAACTGCCCGAGACCAAGTTGGGACCTGTACAATTTATAGGCGCGCCTCCTAGACAGACCCCCCTAATGGTATTCCGTCGAGTAGCACTTGTGAGCCCGTATTACGCCAGACGTATCTAAGATGTTTACAGTGAGGAACACTATGTAGCTTCTAGCCTTGAGGAAAACAAAATAGTAATGAAGAAATCGGCACACGTGAATAACGCAAATTAAAACACTGGTATAGTTTTGCGCGTACTTATGAATATTGTTAAAACTAACATATGTATGCATCAACTTATAAATGTATAAGGATTTATAAGAACATGAAGCTTGTCACCTGCAACAGCTTTTTCTTGTGAAGTGGCAGATGTAAGACGATGGGAAAATTAATGCAATAAATTACAGGTAGAATTAATATTATTTTTCTATTGTTGGATAATGTAACAGACATACAGTTACAATGGCATAATATAGCTGTGATTCAACAGAAATTTTCACACTGATTAGTTATTTAATCACAAATCTACCTTCATGTAGGCCTAATAGCTTTTGGCTTCCCAACACATGGAGAAAGATGATTGCGTGCCCCCCTTCATGTGAAATAGTATTTTAATGTGCCTATAAAAATATGGTGGGATTACTGCCCTTGTAATAGAGAGAATGAGATGCTACATAAGGTGCCCTTACAATGGTCTAGGCTGTCCTCAGGCACCCAATTTTTACCATGTCAGCTCAGTTATGATCTCATATTAAGTATACAGTGTGCTCTGAAGTTATATCAATTGATGCCTATCACGCAACTCGTATTGGATGTGCCAGTGAATTTTAAATTAAGCACGTATTTGCAGACCCCAGACCTATAATATATAGGTTAATTCTAGGATTGGGGCTAGGAAATCTGATCGTGGATCAGCATAGGAGCTTGCTGGTTTTAAAATGTTTACATTACCTTGTGACCCTTTCAAGAACATGCCACGACCCAAATGTGGGTCACAACACATGGGTTAAGAATTGCTTCTCTAGGGTACCCTTTCAAGTGAGGAAACTTGATGAAGTGCCCTTGTAACAGAGACAGAGTGCTCTTCTAGTGAAGAAAATAAGGTATAGTGCCCCACTATATGATGCATGCTGGAACACTAGTTTACCATACATAGTGACCATTGAACTACTCAGGGGTGTGTACGTCGTACAATGACTGCCATTTTTATCCTTCAAACTGTCTAAGTCTGCCACTGAACAGAAATGATCAGAAAGGCAAACATGCACAAAATATTAAGAGGGTAACAAACAAGCTATGAAACTGATGATGGTTCCCTATTAATTGTGTGTAATACTCTGGTCTGTGAAATTTTTGCACGACACATGATGTCTCCACCAATGATTATATGTAGATCTTCTCCTAACACTAGCTTCACTAGATCATTCAGAATGGATGACCAGAGAAACCTGCAATGATTTATATCATAATATCATGTACAGCTCTGGAAAAAATGAAGAGAGCACTCTACATTGTTTTAAATCTGCATTTTTAAATCCTAGTTTAATCCTGGTTCTGCTGGCAGAAGGCTACACTGTGAGGCAGGCTGCTTCCAGGCCCAAAGCTTCTAAGACAGCAGTACACAAGAACATGGAGAAGCAGGAGACACTGGGAATGACTAGAAACCAGACAGATAGAGGATAGAAGCGACTTTCTAATGTCAGAGATGACTGTCAGCTTATCCAGCAGTGCCTTGTAAATTGGAGGATGACCTCAAGTGACCTTGAAAAAGAATGAGAAACATCAAGTGCAGGCGTGAAATGCACTGCTAGGACAATTCATATCAGAGCTAGAAGCAGGACTGAAGTCCCATAAAGCACAGAAGAAGCCCTTCATTAATGAGAAACAGGGAATAGCAAGGCAGGAGCTTGCAAAAAAAATGTATATTTTCCACAGACGTATACCCATAAACTGAGAAATGAGTGAAACTGAAAATTTTGCTGTGGTCTCTTAATTTTTTCCAGAGCCTTATATAAATGTTATGTTTTTTTAGCAGTTCTATTACTTGAATGAACAGTATGAAACATTATTGTGGTCCCTTTAGCACTTGAAATATGCTGGTGCCTTCAAAATATACACAGAAACATTAAAACAGCTTTGAGCTCTCCAGCCCTGCTTTGTCAGCTATCAGTTGAATCTAGCTAAAACCGGTTCTCCCTTAGCACATTTAGGTACACGTTTCATGGTAAACAACTGCAACTGCTCTCTCCGGAAACTCCCCTTCAGACCCCCCCCTCACCTGTCTCCCCCACTCTGTTTGAAATTGGATAGAGGTTACCGTGGCTGACGCACAAGCATTGCGCCCCAATCAACATAAAACTCGTATATGGATAAAAATAACAGTAAAACTATAAATAAGCACAGGTTCCTCTAAATAAAGGTAGAACCCTAAACTATGCAAAAACATAATGCTTCATCATAAAAAATAAAAATTTAATAATTGCATTACTGTTTGCCAAGGGTTAAAGTAATCAATTGAGTGATATGACAGAACCCTTAATCTCACCTGTTTTTTACTGTCATCTTTCCAGATACAGTTTTACTGTGTCTAGATACATTTCATGTGGTCCAAATGAGTGGCCTCAAATTTCAGACTAAGGAGGATTGAGAGATCAGCAGTTTACCTATGACCTGGAAACTCTAAGAGAACAATAATGTACACCTAATGAAACAGCAGTTTCAGCAACTATCTTGGGAATACAGATGAGACTGAAGTTTCCCCAGTGGTAGCTAGAAACTTTGTGTCCCTCCTGCCCTGAAACATAAAACTATTGAAGGATATTTGGCTACGTTTGTGAATTTTAATTGTACAAAGCACGTAAATGGACCTTCGCGATGACAAAGAGACTCCAGCTAAAGAAGGCAGAGCAGTGTTCTGTGAGAAAGTGGTGTCTGGCTTGTGGCTAAATGTCACTGTAGTCTCCAAGGGCAATATAAAACTCTGATATCCTGTCCCCCTCACAAACCAGTACTTTTTGTGATAGAAGTTTGAATTAGAGCCCTACTTGTTCCTTTTGTGTTACACTGAGACACTAAGGTCACTCGACAGACTTTTCACAGGGACAAGCTTGTTTTTTGTGCCCGTTATGTAATCCTGTAAGACCCATATCTGGCTCTGGCTGAAGTCTCTCACAGGGCAAGACTGAGCAGGACAGCAGCTGTTAGTAAGAGCTGTATGAGATCGCAAACATTCTGGCAGGGACCCAAGAGTCACTGCCGGTCCATCAGGACCAGTAGGCTCTGCCTGATGCTTAACACCCACCATTGCAGAGCTACGATGATCTCCAATCAGCTTAAGCGGAGTTGGTACTTAGTAGGCCGGTATTTCGCACATACATAGGTGCACAGTCACACGCTGCAGGCAATTTAGAGCTGCTGCTTAGCCTAACTGTGTGTCTTTGGATGATAAGGGGAAATTGGAGCCCCAGAACAAACCTGGAGGTGATGAAGCATCAGCACTCCCCTCTGGGGCACCATGCCACTCTGTCAACTCTTAAAGTTCAAGATCAAGAATACCTGAATGCAGGCTCTAAGAGTAGTTAATTTCAGATGCCTGCAATAAGTCATTATTTAGTTTAGCGCATTAAAGAAATTTGTTGCAAGGCAGGACCGCAATGCTTTGCTGATTGCATGCAGGAATGCACTGCCCAACCTCCAGAACATCTATATCTGATGATGCAGGTCCAAGACCAGATAGGTCACTACAGACCCCAGTCACCCTTACAATTTCCTCTGCTCTGTTAGGCAATCTGTCAGGAAAATGCTGCTACCATCTGGAGGCTGGTGCAGAAAGGCTGAGGAAGAGCTTTTTCCCTCAGGTAATTCAGATACTTAATGAGGACAGTGTCTAGGACCTTTGCATAAACAATGTTCCAGTACGGCCTACTCAGCATATACCTGCCCAGCCTCATATTCACTCCCACTCTACAGCTTACATATGTAAATACTGACTTATTCATTTGACTCTGTGCCCCACCACCTCTCACTTTACTTCTAATTGCATGCTGTTATGGTTATTTATGATTATTGTTTAATTTTTTGTCTCTTTACACTCAAATATTCTGTGTCACAGTTCGGGAACTGGACAACCAAGTATAACTCAAAACAGTATTGACTATAACGGTGTGTGAAAAAACACTGATTGATTGAATATGCATAAAATAATGCTGTACAGTAGATCTTCCTATATCTTGCCTTAATTTACAGGGGAATGTGGATCTATTTTCTGGCTGCTGGTGAAGTAATGACTCGTCCAGTGGTTTGCAATCCTGTTCCTGGCTCCCTTCCCCTGCTGGAATATTTTCGTTTCAACCCTTCCTTAATCAGGCTCATGTGGTAGCACATTATAGGTTTATAATGAACGTTGCAGGCTGAAAGAAGAGGAATACAGGCAGGAGGGGGTGCTAGGAACAGGAGTGAGAACCACTTGGCTAAACCACTCATCCATCTGTGAATGGACCGATGCACTTCTTGTATTGTGGTTCAGTCATCATTTTTCCATGCTTACCCGTCAACCCCAGCCCCACTCATTCTGTCGCCACTTCGGTCTGTGCCAGGTTGGTGACCTCAGCCTGCGGACATTAGTCTCAGAAAACCCTGGCAAGAATGTCACATGGTGGAACATCCCTTCACCTTCCCCAGCCTATGACCTTCTGCTCCATCTCTGTCCTATCCAAAAGAAATATTTTCAGCACTATTTTTAAATTTGCCCCTCGTAACCTCACTGCCAGACACTGCAGCATCGATTTAACGATATAGGAACTGCGCTTAATCATCTCCTGCCTGCCTCTTTATAAAAACAACCATAAAAGGTATATTAAATGGTTATTCTACACTATAAATAGTATTTTAAACCCCTAATATATTTCATAAGAATATTCCCCAGGGAATAATAAATTATATCATATTGTATGTTTTGTAATATTACAAAAACAACTGTCTTCTTAATGATGTAAATGTAAGCACCCAATGACATATACAGTGGAAAAAAGTAAGAGACTACAGCTCTTAATTTTTCTCTCATTTCTAAATTTATAGGTGTGAATATTGTTTTTTTGCACACTGCAGCCTGGTTCTTCCCTGCTTCTCATTGATAAAGGGCTTCATCTTTGCTTTATGGTTCTTCAGTCCTGCTTCTAGGAGCCAGTGCACTTCCCACCTGCACTTAACGTTTCCCATTCAATTTAAAGGTCACTTGATGCCATCCTATGATTCATGAGAACCAGTCGGATAAGTAAACAGTCATCTCTGGCATTAGAAAGTTGCTTTCGCCCTTCACCTTGCCTGGTTTCTGGTTGTTCCCAGTGTTTCCTGTTTCACCTGCTGTCCTAGAAATTTTGAAGCATCCTGATGCTCAGTATAGCCTTCTGCCAACAGAACCAGATTTAAACTGGGATTTAGGAATGCAAACGTATTTAAAAATATAGAGTGGTCTCTTAATTTTTTCCATGGCTGTATATGGTGCAATCAAATTGGTCAGGAAAAAAACAGCACGTGAAAGAAGAATCCATGTAACAGTGGTGAATCCCCAAATGAGCACTTTCGAAGAGCAGCATGGGGATGGCATCTGTCCTTCACGGAAAGCTGGGTCTCTTATTACAAGTAACCTAAGGAAATGTCAGCGAAGACAGAAGCCGTCACCACAACATGGTCAACAGCAACATGCCCTATTATGGATCCATTAGCTGGAGCTGCTTTACATGTAGATGGCAAACAGTTTGTGAATAGGGCAGCGCCAGATGCCCAGTTGTATTTTTGTCTGAATGAATACTTCCCACTCACTCTCTCCAGTAACCCCTCACCAAAACTACCACAAACAGATAAACTAAAATTTCTGGCTTTTCAGCACCCCCCCCCCCCAAAAAAAAAGGCAGCTTAAACAAAATGGTGTTTTTCAACAGTATCTGATGTAAGAATTACTGCTTTTGTGGGGAGATTTTCTCAAATCATTTCTACAAACACACAGATATGCCTGCAGAAACTTACTAAGGATTTCCCACCAATACAGGCATCATTTATTGTACTATATTTTGTATATTTTATTAACAAATCCTTTGACTCTTAATGTGCTTCTCATTGATTTGCAGACTGTAGAGTAAACAGTTATTAACCCTTTGATTATGCCTATCTGTGAGTTAGTGAGGAAATCTGTACGGTTTTCATTGGATCACACTGATTTTGCAAAAGAAATCTATATTCAAACCTTTGGACACAGTCAGGCACAAATACATGCAGATATGTGAGCAAGTGTTGAGAAATGCATTTTGAAATATTTACATGAATTCAGACTGATGATATTGCTGACTTACAACAGTGGGAGGCATTTTGTATAGAAATTTGAAGGAACCAAGTCGTCAAAGAATCCTATGGGTCTGTGTCTGCTATCTTGTGCTGCCCGAAGACAGTAGGGAATGTAGGTCAAGCACATAGATGCCCCAAAGGCATCTTTTAGTATAGTGTCACTAAACTGGTAGGAAAATATTTAGTCAAGCCTGAGGTGGAAACCCGCGCCAGCCTCAAAATTTCCAGTCTGGGATGGGAGGTGCAGGGGCTGGCTGACAGTGACAAGCTGCACTCCCAAACCCATACAAAACTGCTAAGTCATGCTAGTGTCATCAGGTGCATAGGCCAACCTCTGTGTACTTGTCTAGTTGCTGCAGTAACAGACAATCGGTTTCTCCTGCAGAAAAGAGCTTGTTCCCTGTATTGATTCTCCAGCATATATAAGATATGCTGAACAATACTTGTAATATTAAGGCCAGGGCAGCAGCTGTCAGGACAGCCAAGGTGCTCTCTTGCATGGAACAAAAAAGATAATGCATTTCATTTAGACGTTGACACAAATGGACACTTTGATGAATGTATAATTTCTGTGTGGTGATTGAAAGAAATAAAGAGAAAGTCACAGGTTGGCAAAAAGAAGAAGAAAAATCTGCTATGTTTATGAAGAATTATTTAAATGCAACATTTCTGGATGGATATAAGTTGAATATAAGTTGAATAAGTGTTTTGGGCTGTTTTTTATGCTTTCCTCCTGTTAATGCACTTACCTGTGTCTTGACATGTGCAGGAACTAAAACAGCCTGTTCTTCTTATTGTGTATAGAAGTCCCACCAACATGTGAATTGCAGTTATGAACCTGCTTTAGGACGATAAACAATGCCTGACAGTACCTGAGCTTCTGCCAGTTTATCTGATAAAGAGACAGACACAATGGTGTGCTTGCATGGGCCTCTCTTCATCTCTATTTGTGTGTGTGAGTCCTTGTACATGTTTATCTTCACATCAGCTAAACATAAACACCCATCTGAGCTACAGACGAGCACCAGTAATTCAGTTACTGGTTGCTTATTTGCTTTAGTCAGAGAAAATTAAGATAATCGTCTTCTCTGCAGGGATCAGTCTCCAGTCTCACAGTTCAAACCTGAATTTTTATCTACTTTTGATGTTACTCTTTCCTCTGCTGCCCCCTTCTGAAAAAAAAGTGCAAGGCATAAGACACCAAAGATAAAGGCGCTCTTCCAAGGAACAGGCTGTGTCATACGGTTCCAGAATCTCCATTTTACATTTCATCTGCTGCGGCACGCTTCACATGGCCCTCGCGAAGCTCTTAATGTGATTTTGAAGTAGTTCTTCAAATCTCTCCATAGGTAGCTTCGCTCTTGAAATATTTAAGTAATTTTGGAAAATTACAATAAAACTTGGGAAATTAGCGTTGGTACAGTTAATTCGAATTCCACTCATCATATATTTTACTGGGTGCTCCGAAAAGCGTACCACGATTTTAAGTGTATCATCGCATTATTCTTTGCTGCTTAAATGCGTCCAATCACTTCTACAATGTAAACAGTGCATGAAATACTCATCAATAATATTTGCAATCAAAGAATGCTGCCCCCCACTGGATACTTCAGCGTTTACGCCGATAAAGGTAGGAAGATTATCCAAAATCAGTACATGGACTCCCCCAATTGATGTAATTGTCTACTTCAATTACATTCAATGTATGCACATTTAAATATGCCCAGCAACGTGTTTCACGTTTATCCTCTACTAGCTAAATAAAATAAAATGAATAAATGAATAAAGCACCGTGTATATTGCAATTATATGCGCATAAACGGGTAGGATTATTTTGGGTAAAGGTTATTATTAAACAAAAACATATTAAAAAACGTAAATTTCTCAATATAATGGCATCTCTTGTGGTATTCCTGTCCTGTAAAACATTACGTCACCTTTTAGGTTTTAACAGGACGCTTCACAATGCACTCTGGGAAGTATAGTGTCTCACGATCGGTGTTGCGCATGTATTCAAACGGAGGCATCGGCAATGAGTAACTATATCTCCCAGAATGCTGCGCGGCAGCAAAGGCTGTGCGGTAGGGGGATACTCATTTAATCCACGGTTGAGATTAGAAGTGTTGGTTGGCTTGGGTTCTGCTGGTGAGAGAATTCACCGTGTTAGAACCAGATCCCAAAAGAAGGCAGGAAACCTCCACCTAGCATTATGGAGAAGCAGTTACATCTTAATTTACTGTCATCCAGACCTTCGATGCCGGGAGCCTTGCAATCTGGGTCAAAAATGAGAATGGGGTGAGTTATAGAAATTGACTGTCCCTCATTGGTAAAGTGATCAGTTTATAATGTCAGTTAATTAAATGTTTCGCATGGTCCACATACAGTTCAGTGTGTGCTTGCCACTAGGAACGGCACCTAGAAAGCAATAATCTGCCTTCTATAGAAAAGTGAATTAAGATATGTCTCGTTGTTTAATTAAAGTAGCACCATTACTTCGTGCAATTTAGTATCATTACTGAACCCACATAATATTGATTTAAGTCGCTGAATAATCGATGGTCAGTCTAATATTGCAGTTAAATATTTTTAAACTATTGTTAGTAGTTTATCGGGTGGATGGTTAACTTGCTGTCTAGTTAGGATGCGTAATGACAAGCCATATATTTTATGTCTAACGACTTTACCGTTATTCAACGTTAATGAAACGACAGTGCTGCCCTCGACAAGATACGAATGCGTTGCATTTGGCTCCATATTATTCAGCAGCATCCGATGACATATTGAAGCAGATTGGAGACTGAAACGGTTTGCTGGCGATCAGGGAGGCGATGACCCAGTAGTGGTGACGCTGCTCGCCCACCGTTTCAGCTAATCACGACTCGCATGTGCGCGTTGCGGGGGTAATCGTGCGTCTCTACGCTCCCCGCCGGCTATGCTGGTCTGGATGAGCCGTACAGCCCCGCCTTTTCAGAAGCGATCGTGCTTTGTCGTGACTCGAGGTCTGTCGATGTGCCGACTTGTGTGGCAAATACAGCTAAATGCGCCCCGAAGGCGAAATTTATAGCTTAATATGTAGATGCATTATTACACTTAACATGAAACGGCGCCAGCTGTGTTAATAAAAGACCATGCTGTAGTCTTGAGTAGAACGTCAGGTGCAGTCTTGAGTAGAACCAGGGGTGGGTACACCGTTTTGTTAACTTAACATTACGGTTTCCCAGTCCTGGGAGGAAGCGTGACTTCTCCCCATTGCCCTGGAGCCAGTACTTTGAAACCATGGAAGATGTCGAAGTTGAAAATGGCAACGGCAAGGACATATCCTTTAAAGCTATGGCGTTAGCATAAAAGAATGGGGGGCGGAAGAGAAGCATTTGTTACCTGACAAGATGCTACAATGACAACTGGTCAAACGAAAAAAAAGGTTTTTGTTAAAACATGTCCACATGTAAACATGAGTTTATCAGAATTTCCTGTAGGATTTAGTCACACAGTTAACACTTTTGGATTCTCTGAAACTTTTTTTTAGTTCCTCTGTAAAAAATAAGATACTTTTGGGAGCTAGGATTACTTGGGAGCTCTGTGGCTGTATTGGTGATGCTTCTGCCAAAGTAGGATGTCTGCCATGCAAGTAAGTTAATTTACTCTTCAGCGTCAGTCCTGTTCTTGGACTGGATCATCGCAGTCTGTTCCAAAGAAGTCTAATCCAGAAATACAAATCCATTTGTCTCTGTGTCTGCTCTGATTAATATAAAAGCAATAAATAATATCTGCTTCTGGATGAATTTTAATGACGTCAGTTGACTTTGGTTATTCTTATGGAGTTTAATATTACTTTTATTCTTATGTGTTTTATGTGATTTTTTTTCTGAAAAGTGAGCTGAAAAATTCCCTATTGTAACACTGTAAATGGCCATGGGGGGAGTCATGTTTATGTTTCGTTGATATCAAAGGGGCATTGTGCCGCTGTGTTGTCTGACCTTGACTGCACTGCACACTTTCCGGATCTATAGCTGTGGTTCCCAGGGTCCAGTGCTGCTCCTTCTACATGGTGGGGGACATTCTGCTCTTTCCTGGGCTGTGTTCACGGTGAGCAACCATGTAGTGAGTGGGTGTCATGGCGATTATGGAGCCAGACGTGAATAGAAAGCTGCATGGTGATTTTAACAAGGTTCTTCTACTTGTGTTAGTTCAGTTAGGTGTTCAGCAGAACATATACATAGTTTCTTTCCTTCCAGACTGCAATCTGTAGTCGCATCATCTGCAGAGTGGTGGCAGTGGACCTCAGGGGACATGGTGAGGAACCATATACAGCCTCTCAGGGGTGTTAAAGGCCATGTTGCTGCAGAGAGGGCAGCCATGAAAGTTTGTTTTCATCCTTTCAGATTTTACACTTCTCTTGTTTGCAGGTGACACAAAAGTGAAGAACAGTGAGGATCTTTCAGCAGAGACTTTGGCCAAGTAAGTTTATCGAGGCGGGAATCTTTGAAGGGCGGTGTTTGTTTTTTTTATGAATAATATCTGAGCCATCTACATTTACGTAACTGCAGTGTGTGGTGAGTCTACAGAAAGTTTAAGATATGTTCCAAATGCCATAAGTAATTGCTTGTGGTGTCTTCTCTAGGGATGTGGGCAAAGTAGTTGAAGCTCTTTATGGTGAAAATCCTCCACCAGTCCTGATAATTGGACACAGCATGGGTGGAGCCATTGCTGTTCACACTGCTGCAGCCAATCATGTGCCATCTTTATTGGGTCTTTGTGTGATTGACGTGGTAGAAGGTATGTTGGGAAAATGTAGGGATATTCCTCAGTATGACTTTACTTGTATGCATTTTTTTCTTTGACTTTTGGAATTAATGCTCAAGCATGTGATCTGATTGATTAAGTGACTGCTTGCTTCACTGGTGAGTTGGCTACTTGAATGAGTTGTCCAGTTGTCATTTGGTTTGTTGCTTGTAACATCCAGGAACAGCCATGGATGCCTTGAACAGCATGCAGAACTTCCTGCGGAGTCGACCAAGAACCTTCAAGTCGGTGGAGAGTGCCATAGAGTGGAGGTGAGTGGGAAGTACTCAACAGCTTTAATAGAATGACAGGAAGTCTCAGTCTGCTGTCCAGTCACATGGGTCCTGCTCCTGACAGTGTGAAGAGTGGGCAGATAAGAAATGTGGAGTCTGCGAGAGTCTCCATGGTGGGCCAAGTGAAAAGGTCAGTCTACAAGACCTGAATAGTGTGTTTCTTATGGAAATCTGCTTTCTTCACACAACCACCAGTGCTTATGAGGATTTAATACCTCTCCATAAATAAATATGACATTATGCAAGTTGTAGATGAGAGAACAGGAAAACCTTCATTAACACTGGACCAATGGGTAAAATTAGTCAGGGACAGGTAAGACCCTGACTCACTCTATCCATTCTCAGGTGTGAGGAACCTCTGGGCAGCCCCAGCATCCCAAAAGGTATCAGTGAAGGCATCATTGAGGAAGAGGAGGAGGATGAGGATGATGAAGGCTGTGATAAGTCTAATCACAAAAGGAAGAAGGATGATGACCAAGAGGTTGTTAAATGGTGTGGTTTAAGAATGTCTGGGAGGGGAGGTGTGGCAGTACTTTAAAAGCTGTGCTTTACAGTTAAAATCAGATCAGGGTGTTGAAGTTCTTCTGTGCAGGAGAGCCTGTTTTACAGCTCCGGTTCTGCTCCAACCAGCCTTTTAATTCATTAGGCTTCATCTGACTCTATCAAGACACTGACCTAGATGTCAGTCGATTAATAGGTAAAGATGTGAAATTCTGCAAATGTTAGCTTTTTGCTCTCAGAAAAAATGGCATGAAATAATTACATAATTCAAACTGAAGTGAACGGTTTAAACAATAGCCAGATTGTGCCTGAATAAGACACCAGTTGTAGAAGAAAATCCATAAAGTTTCCTGGAACAAGTTTGGTTTCTAGTGCTGTAGGCCCCTGACATTCTAGAGTAAGTCTATTTAGTGAAGTGTTTATGATGTGTTGGTCTGAGGCATGCATACTTATGTGGGTCAGGCCTGCTCTGAGCTCCTCCTTTTTTACATTCTCAGGTGAAGGAGAGCCTTTTTACCTGGCGTATTGAGCTGGCTAAGACTGAGCACTTCTGGGATGGCTGGTTCCGTGGCCTATCCTCTCTCTTCCTCGGCTGTCCAGTGCCCAAGCTGCTTCTGTTGGCAGGTGTGAAGCAGGGGGTCGGGTCATGAGTGTGGCATCTCCAGGGCCTGCATGTGCTATAGCTGACACCTGGGTAGCCATGTATTAACAGGGGTAGGCTTGGGCAGTATTTAATTTTTTGAACCATCATACTGCGCAGATATTATACCGTAGTTTATAGTGTTTTGATGGGAATTTCAAAAGCAGCACTGATTGTTATTGTGCAGAGTCCCCCTTGGTCAAATTGCCCGAGCATCGATCCTTCACAGTAAGATTGACTGAGTGGGGAGGGTGGTGGGCATGATGCATTTTCTTCAAACGGCTAATTTTGTTGGCAAGATTTCGAAATGCTATGGTTTACTTAAAATATTGTGGTCTACTGTAATACCACAGTGCCCCAGCCGGGTGTTCAAGTTCTGCCAGTGCCTAGCAGTTTTGCAACATTTTCCCAATGTCTTGTTTGCCATTCTTTTTTTTTTTTCTTGGTGCAGGTGTGGACAGATTGGACAAAGACCTCACTATTGGACAGATGCAAGGTACGCTATCAGCACTTGGACTCATCACGGGAAATTCAGTCCATATAACAAATTATAGTCAGACTCCTCTTTTTTTTAATCAGTAGTAGTAGTAATCAATAATAATAATAGTAATGACAGTACTAATAATAATGGGTAGTGGTGGCATAATGGTTAGGGACGTGCATTTGTAATCAAAATATTGCTAGTTTATATCCCTGACCAGCAAGGTACCACTGAGGTGCCCTGAACAAGGTATCACTCCCAAGCACTGTTCCTAGGGCTCTGAATTAGCTGCCCACTGCTATGTCACATATGAGTTCAATGCAGAGGACACATTTCATTGTTGTGTGCTGTGGTGTGTCGTCAATGACAATTTTTTACTTCATAAGAATAGCTTTATTTATATAGCACCTTTAATACATCTGAATGCAGCTCAAAGTGCTTTACAGAGTGCAAATAACAAATAATAAAAACTAAAAGAAAAACAAAATAGGATAAAAATAAATGGTAATAAAATAAGAACACAATCAAACAATAAGAAACCATATTAAGGTAAGGTGAAAATAAAAATTAAAATACAGGAGTATAATGTAATGATATGTGATGGGTGCCTATAATGCATGTTAATCTGTGTGTTAATTCCAGGGAAGTTTCAGATGCAGGTGCTTCCACAGTGTGGCCACGCTGTCCACGAAGATGCCCCTGACAAAGTAAGAATCATTGCTCCCCCCCCCCTAAGTTTTTCACTCTAAAACAGGGGTCACCAACTCTGGTCCTGCAGGGCTACTATACAGTAGGTTTTCTATCCTACCTGGCTGCTAATGAGCCACACCTGTTCCTGGTAATTGCCCAAAAACAGGTGTGGCTCATCAGAAGCCAGGTAGGATAGAAAACCTACTGGATAATAGCCCTCCAGGACCGGAGTTGGTGACCCCTGATCTAAAATACCACCATGGGAACCCCCCCCCCCCAATCTTGGTTTTTCCTCGTCAGGTAGCTGAAGCTCTTTCAATCTTCATGGTTCGTCACAAGTTCACAGAATGGAAGGACAACTTCCAATGGTAAGATCCAGTCGCCCAACCACCTCAGCAAGACAAAGGAAGAATGTCATGAAATTATTTTATATGGAAAGATGATCAAATCACATATGGTAGGTACCAAAAACTTGTGGTAGGCTTGGATGAGCAGTTAGTGTTGACAGAAAGTCTTGGGACCCTTGCTTTATTCTGTAAAAATGTTTGATTTATTGGTGTCATTTCACAAGTCCATTGACAATGAATGTTTAACATGTCTGCTCATCTTCTGCAAAGACATTTTTTTTTTTTGTGTCATAATTTTTTTTGACTGACTCATTTAGTTTTGTTTTTGCCATTTTGCTATTGATTGCAATTGTAGTCATTGGCTCCCAAAGTGATACTAAACACAAATGTTTTGCATCTTAAGTTAATACAAAGGTGTTACTATTTGAGAAGCACCCAAGTAGCCTGCTTGTCAAACTTTTAAACTCCAAACATCAAGGGTTTCAATTTATTACTGCTTGAAATAAACATTTCACTTAAAACTAATGGTTGTTTCAGATGTGATATTTTTTTTTTTAAACTAATAAAGTGATGATTTTTGTTACTAAAACAATAGATTAACAATATTTTTATTGAATTAAGTGTCCCAAGACTTTCTGTGAGCACTGTAGATGCCCATTTCTTTGCCCTTTAAGTAACATTGCCATCCATCTTTTAATCTAGTGTTGTCCAATCCGGTCCTTGGAGTCCCACAGTCAGTCCATGTTTTTGCTTCCTCCTAGCCCCCAGTAGTGATTTGGGAGGGAGCAAAACCATAGACTGTCTGTAGGTCCCCGAGGACCAGATTGGGGAACTCTGTGCTAATCACTTATTTTTGTCAGGGTCATGCATACCCATATACTCACACAGTCATAAACCACAGATGATAGAGAGACATCAGTCGGCTTAACCGCACATGTTTAGACTCTGGGAGGGAACCAGAATATACTGCGGAAATTCATGGGACACAGGAATAACATGCAACCTTCACACACAGAACAGAGTTGGGTTTCGAACCACCAACCCTGGAGGTTTGAGGCAACATTGCTAATCAAAGCCATGTTGCCATTGCCAAAGCTTGCCACTAATCCGTTAAAATGGATCTCTGTTCTAAGGTGGCAAAAAAACATGCCATTGTGAAACGCCTGATTTAGTTGGCACCCTTCCACGACACGTCCTAATGATATTCATTTTCTGTCACTGCAGCGTGTTTCCAGTTTGTTGACTGGACATTTTGGTCGCCCACCCTGCTCCCCACCCATCTCTACCTGTATCTATCTCTGTTTCTTTGACTCCCTGACCACCAAGACTCAGAGTCCCATTAAATGTCGTGGCTGCCCACAAGAACAGATGTCTCGGGGCCGTGGGAACCTTGCCGCCCCACGGGCCTGAGTGACCCGATGCAAGTCCATGTCTTACCTGTGAATCATTCGTAGCTCTTCATAACCTAGAAATTGGTTTGGAATGTTTCATTTATTATGTTTTGATTTATTTAATAGAGTAAAAGAGTTTTCATCCTTCTGTTGTGTTTTTTTTTCCCCCTCCACAGAATGTAAATTTCCGTGCTGGGCTTATGATCCTTTATTAATCGTTTACTGTGCTGCCTTATCCATCATTTGTGATCTCCATTTGTTTGCCTGAATGGTCTCAGTTTCTAAACAATACTGGAAATAAATAAAAAGTGATGTTTTGTTTGCAGACCTGGTGTGCCTGTTTCTCTGCCTTTCTCTGTGATAGAGCAATGGGGCCTTTTTAGTGCACCTCACTTGGCGTGCATTTGTGTTGTGTTACTCTGTTTGTCAAGGTCCAGTTAAGGCAAATTAATGTGCATTTATGCAGACATGCTGAACTCCCTAACAGCCCCCCCCTCCCAAAAAGAAACAAAATTATGCATCAGCTGTCACACTTGAGGTACTGAAACCTGGGAGGCGGGTTATTAGGATATAATTAGAACATTTATATCTGTGTGTTCCTATTATTTTTAAATAAACACACAAATTGTACCCCTTACTGGTTAGATGAAAATACTGTTTCAATAAAATGCTATTATGCGAATTTATTTAAATATGTAATTATTTAAATATTTATATGTATCCAGATTAATGGCAAGTTGGGATCTCTCACCTGCCCCCCCCCCCCGAAGAAAAGCCTAGAGTTGCCTATGCATAGTGACAGAATTACAGAAAAAAATTACTGTGTTGCTATATGCATTTACAAAATTTGTCGAGACATTTCACCCACTTGATATTTTACTGTACCAAGTCCAATTTAATTACTTTTTAATTACACAGCAGCTTAGTTCCTCAGAAGATCTGCACTAGTACTTTACAATTTAATCTGAACATCAGGTTGTGTATCATTAGAGTGCTTACAGAGGTACTTGGGATGCTTTGCTTGTTATAATAAAAATAACATAAGAACATCTGAAATTTACAAACGACAGGGGGCCATTTGGCCCATCAAACTCGTTTGGAGAGAACTAATAGCTCAGAGTTGTTAAAATCTTATCTAGTGAAAGGTTTAAAGGAACCCAGGGTTTTAGCTTGCACTACACTAACAGGAAGACTATTCCATACTAACTTGCAGGTGACACAAAAGTGAAGAACTGAGGATCTTTCAGCAGAGACTTTGGCCAAGTAAGTTCATCGAGGCGGGAATCTTTGAAGGGCGGTGTTTGTTTTTTTATGAATAATATCTGAGCCATCTACATTTACGTAACTGCAGTGTGTGGTGAGTCTACAGAAAGTTTAAGATGGTGGTGCAGGAGGTAGTGCTATCATTTGGCAACCAGAGGGTTGCAGGTTCAAGCAAAACAATGTTGCTATCACTGCAGTCACAACTTTGATGTGTCAACTCCATCTTCCCACTGTGATACTCTTATTAAAGATTTTTTAAATAAATGTTATCTCTTTAGTTCAGGTTAGCAGGCTAGCTAACATCTTGGGAAAAAACAAAATGGCCTCAGTGTATGAGACACTGATAAAATGGGAAAACATGTCATGTTGTCAACTCCATAAGTTGTCAACTCCATAAGATGTCAACTCCATAGGTTTTGTCTGACGAAGGTGACACCTGAGAGAGTTGACAACTGCTTACAGAAAGTCATTATGATAACAGAAACATATGCTAATTAGCTATCTAACATTTATAATTCATCTCCTAAATAAGGTCCAACTTGTATTTATTGCTTTAATCTGCACTGTAGGCAGACATGGATAGAAAGAAGCAGTTAGTGGAGGAGCAAAGACATAGAAACAGGGAGTATCAAAGAAAGAGAAGAGAGAAATTAAACAGTGACCCAGACAGCAGAAGGGAAACCCTTGAAAAGGAAAGACAGAGCTGGAATAGAGGAGCAGCCAGGGAAAGGTCCTGAAGGTATTACGCTCCTGTAAGGGGAATTATAAAGGACTGAAACAAGAGACAGTGTTGCTGGCTTCAGGTTCAAACTGTAATGAACAAATCGCAACATTACATGTTCATCAAACTTACAATGAATGTACGGATGCATTATATTTTTCCAATGCACAACACACAACATGCACTGTTCTTTTAACAGTTAACACTCAGGGCAATACACAGATGTACATCTTCTCTCGAATAACTAACTCTCAATTGTGTACTACCTCTTTTAAAAAAAAACTACAGTGAGAAAAATAAGGCACTTTTATTTTGAATACACTTCACTCTTACTTTGACTTTATCACACGTATCAGTTAAACATATGCACATTTAATAAACACAATATACTTTAAACTTAAACACATTCACAGTTATTTTCTCCACATACTCCAAAATGAACACACGCGACACCCGCTTTCTTACAGAGTAGCGCCGGGTACGTGCATAATATTCTATGTCCGCGTGGCTCACACTAGCTAGCATGCTACACCATTACAAATGCGTCCAAGTTTAACTGATTAAATTCAACCGCTAGAGTTACTACAAACACAATAAACTGTCCCTTGCAGTATTGGACACGTACCTTCAAAAAAGTAATAGTTAAAAAAAGTAAAAAGTATAGTTACTAGTTACTTCTCACAAATAGTAACCGAGTTAGTAACTGAGTTACATCATCATAAAAGTAACTAATTACCAGGCAAAGTAACTATTGCGTTACTTAAAAAAATCTTATTTAATATAACTATAAAATAAATAT
>JAABNX020000044.1:12647391-12660190 GCA_015163995.2 Mormyrus lacerda
GGGGGGGGGGGGCTGGGGGTGTGATGTACTAACCATCTTTCATGTCTGGCTAATAGAACTCCTGCTTTCATTTCCATGAGGAACTCCATGTTGATCCTGTGTGCTGCCTCGCCCCTGTTTAACCCAGTCCCCCCTCCACACACACACACACACACACCACCCCACGATAACCACTCTTCAGTGTTTGCCATTAATACATAGCGATATATTTTTTTTGGTGGATGGGGTCGGCAATAGCCATAAAGCAGCAGACAGATCCAACAACAAATACAGAGAAAATAAACAATTTCACGGTGCCACAGGAAGGTGATAAGATTAATGGCCTGAAGGGAACCCAACAGCAGTGCCCGAGGAGCGCAGGGTCTGATCTTATCTCCATCTCAGCTTAAGGTGTAGGTTTACACGAGCAAACATTCCGTCGCGCGACAACGATCGAGGCTTTGAAATACAGATGCACCGATTTAGTGAGATATAGTGAGTTAAAGCACGATCACTTTTCTTTCCTCCAGTCCTGCACCATAGAGTTTCTTAACCCTCACTCTAGATATTTACATGTAAATATTTAGCATTTATTTTATAGGAGCCGCTGCTAGGGTATGTTTGTCTGTCGAATTTTATACCAATATTAAAGCAGTTCGCTTCGCTTGCAAAGATCGTTATGCATGCTATATGTTCTCGATCCGCACTTAGATGTTCAGATTTATAGCAGGATGTATTTGGTATAATGAGAATTTTGTGCACATGAACAAGGTATGAGAGGACGCAGCAGACCCAGACACGACAGGAACCGGATGGAGAGAGGAACTGTACCGGAGACAAAAAATATCATTAAATAACACAGGAACTGTATCACAAAGAAGCAGGTGGCAATGCAAGTGAAGATAAGCAAACGATCAGCGGATTAAACTACCGGATCCTAGTATCTTATAATGAGCAGAAACATGACAGAAAAAATGTTTTTTCCAGTACCGATGTTTCAGTGCCGTCAGCCGGGAGGGAACAGGCTGAAAGAGGGACTCTTGGGGCTGTTACAGTGCTTGGGGATGTTTCTGGAGCAGGGCGTGGTGAAAATATCCAGAGGCGAAAACGGACGTAACACCTTGAGCAGTCTACACCGAAGGAACAGGGGTGACGAATGAGCTTTAAACGCTCTTCTCTGATAAAGGACTGAAAGACGTTTAGTCCGATACGCTCAAATGAAATACATGGCAACGATCCAATACCCGCTACAACAAACACGGAGCTGCTCAGGCGAACTTTACACTATGACCTCACTCTCACATCCACTTTCACCATGTTCCAGTAAAGGTTGTACTAATCTTTCTATAGTGCACTTTTTCTGTACGTGTCGTCATATTCACCCACCTATGTATTAAAAATGTCTGTTAAATCTATTTTGTTAAATATTTGGTACTATGCATTGTCTTCCTCGCCTTGCGTGGCTGTGTACTGTGCAGTCGCGATTTCCTCCTTTGATTTTCTTCATAATGCAACATAATGAACCCATGATTATTCTGTGAACCAGAATAACAGCTCTGAGGCCATGAGTATTAATTTAATTTCTACAGGGGTGCTGTACGTGTGCCTCAGGTGACTGTGCCTGGCATTGGAAGGTTGCCAGTTCAAATCCCAGGGCTGGCAAAGTGCTTTCACTGCTGAGCAAGACCCTCAACCCCACAGTTATTCTAGGGACTGTCTGACGTTGCTTTCCCAAGAACAAAAAAAAAAAAATCTGTTCCTTGACATTAAAGCATCTGCCAAGTACACTGGAATAACCTGAACCTGACAATTCTTTTATTTCACATCATAGTTTTTGCTGGTTAAGCAGTTTGCAGCTGAAGATGTCAGGTCACATACTGAAGCTCACCAAGCAGTGCACGTTTCATCTCTGGGTACATCAGACTCCATAACTCACACCCGGAAACTTCTAAGTGCCGTGGTACATGCCAGTTTGACTCAACAGTAGCACATTCACATGTGACTGTTCACGACAGCTGGGAAACATGCGAAACAAACGATGGCAACTCGCACGAGGGTACTTGGAAATACTGATTTTATTGTTCGTAAGAAACAGACTTTGGGGAGGGGGGGGGGGGGAGAGAATTAGTCCTGCAAGGAGAAAACGGCTAGGAGGGAAACATGGTCCACAGTGTACAGAAACCAGAGAGTGGAGAAAAGGCCACAGGAGAATTAGGAGATAGCACCATCGCAAGTGTCTGCTCTAAACGTGAGCTCAGTTCACCATTCTGAACTGTTGGCAATGTTTCTCTCTCCTCAAAAGCACCGCAGTCCTTTTTTGGGGGGGGGCGGGGGAGGGGGCGACACAAACCTGAACTCCAAAGATTCAAACACCCTCCCCAAGACACAATTAATTAGGCAGTGAGCACACTGGCAGGAAAAAGAGAACCAGCTAAAAGAAGCTGAAATATACAAGACACATGACACGTCTGACGGGGAGAAAACAGCATACAGGAAACGCAGGACATAGGAGCTATAAACAAACAGGAAGTGACCAGGCCAGGAGGTCTGGGAAGGGGGGCTTGGTAATAAATACAATAAAACGTTACCAATTAGGATGGGGGGGAACCCCATGTAGCATAGACCTCACAAAATTCATGAAACACACCCAATGAAAAGTATTATAGCGTTAGACCACTTAAGACAGGGTAAGAGACCCTTCCCAGCATGCTTTGCTCGACAGGGACGAAGCATTCCAAGAATATTTATCATTCTGCCAAAGAAAAAAAAAACACCACCATCAAGCATGAACTTAAAAGAGAATTACAACTGGGCTGCTGTCTTTATAAAGCAACACCAGTATCTGTGCCTAGCATTGTCAGAAATTAATCTTCATAACTGTCTTGGGCCGACCGTGCAGATGACAGGACTTGCATTAGTGAAAACTGAAAGATAGAGGAATGGTTTGTGTCATGCCTGGTTCTCTAAACATCTTTATTTCAGAGCAGCGCAGACTTGCTCAGTCACAACACTATTTTAAACATACTGCCAAAGAACAAACCAGTCCAGCCTCATTTTATGTGTTATACAATTTTATAAGAATTAGGCTCAATTAAAAAAAGGCAATGAATTAACATAAAATAATCTGATCCCTGGAATGAAAATTATCCCCCAAACTAAGAGGAACTTTAATTTGCTGCTGGATACAGATCTGCGATCTTAAAACTGCCCACAAGCCAACAGAAAACAAGCTCCAGGAGACTGAGCTGAACAGGGAATGACGCTTAAATGTGTTTAATACACCAGGAAGATCGAAAATGCAGCCAGAATGGACTCTACTTGCGTGTAGCAGAGGGGGCCGCTCCGAGAATGGGAGCGCTGAAAACCCCAGAATAAGGGGCTAAGGGTCATCAGGAACCAAGGCATTCGGTGTAGACAAACTCAGACAAGCGAAAGGAAATGGGTCTGACCAGAGGTTCAGACAAAGGTATTCAAAAATTTCTATTTAGAATGAACGTTAGACAAAGTAGTAAAAATGCCTTTCAAATGCATATAAACGTGCCTTTTTTCCCAGGAAAAAAAATAAATCACTTCAGAGGACTGTTTACGCCTAAACACTACATAGCCCTGATGAGGAAGAGGAGAAATGTGGTAAACTGAGAAAGTGGCCTATTCTGAACAGCGTGTCTCCACAGTATGTCTATAAACAGTCAAATACTAAATTCCAATAGTAAAAATGACCATGAGCAGTTAATTACAAATCTTTTAAAAAAAAAAAAAAAAAAAAACCAACAACATTGGGGGCATTTACAAACAACAACCAGGTTTTTCTTCCAATACAAAAAAAGTGAAAAGGTGACATTAAAAAAAAAAATAAAACAAAAAAAGTGTACAGGTGCCAATAATCTCACTCTGCTTGGGAGGGGAGAGGAGACCAGGGGGAGGGTGAACACCTGACGGTCGCCACGGCAACTCTGCAGAAACAACGCGGCGCACCTGACCCCCTCACAACCAATCAGAGCACAGCATGACAGGTCCCCAGAAGGGGTACTTTTTTTGCAGCCAGATACATCTGAAATAATTAAAGTTCATTCAGAACCAAATACTTAACATGATTTGGTGGGGGTGTGGGTGTGTTTTGGTGGGGCGGGGCATAGACGACAAGGTGCAACGTCATTAGAACTCCTCTTGGTCCTCTGACTCAGCATCCGGTATGACAAAGCCCTCCTGAGGGAACAGGGCGGCTCAGAGGAGGCGTCACACAAAACACAGGCCACACCTTCAAAATAAGAGTCTGATCCACTAACCATCATATACTTTGAAATTATTTCTGTTTATTACTAATTTTATGTCCATTTACTGTCCATTTCATATTTACATTAACCGACTGTTGCATTTATGTTTTTCCTGTGCCACTAGTATCACTATTTGTATGCAGATTAAAAATGCAGTATTTTCTATGAAAATGTACCAAATGGTGAATTTCAAATGAAAATTTTGATATAATTCCTCACCTTTACACTCCATCAAATTCCACGTGAGACTCTAAATGGTTTGGTTTTATGTCGTGAATTCTGGGATTATGTGCAACGTCATGACAGAAACTCCTGCACTGCTTACAGCCAGGAAGGAGTACTATTGATCTCTATCTCAATTTTTAACAGAGTACCAATTTTAATACATGATAAAAGTATAAAGATATAAATGGGAATGTGTCATCACATATCTCATTTTGGAAATATACTGATGTACCATGAACGTTCAATACATCAACCAGCCTAAGTCAACGGAAATTTCCGCCATTGGGATCAATTAAGTTCAAACTTATCTTATCTATGCAACAAAAGCCAAAGACAGCATTGAAAATGGTTTCCACGGTGATGTTTAGGAACAGCATCTGCTGTGTCTGGATGACACTGAGCCATGCAGAGCAGAGCATTTATCCGCTTATACTTACATCTGTGGCATAAAGAATGTCCACGATCCTCTGCAGGGTTGGGTCACACTCGCCCTCCTTCTCCTGGCATATCAATTCAATATTCCTTAGCTTGCCAAAGTAAAAATCTCTCTCCTTCTCCATGTCCTGAATGGTGGACTTGAGAATATTTACCTGGAGGACAGAATATCTTGTTAAAGGGACATGCCGCTTCTCCGACACCTTCCAATATTATACGGCGTTAAAGGGGAGGCCAGGGCAGTCCACACCTCCTGAATGAGCTCGGCCCTTTCATCATCGCCACCTCCCATCCCTGGCCTCCGCGCCGAACTGGGGGCCATCTTGGGAGTGGTCTTGGGAACAGCCGCCGATCGCTGGGGAGCTGGACAGCAGCCAGAGGGGTTGGGGGAGGGGACACAGGGCAAGTAAGACAACGTGGGCCAGGACTGCAGAACAAAGTGGGGGGGAGGGGCACGTAGCCGCAGCCCCTCAGAGAGCACATGGGGTCCTGCCTTCCACCTGATTCGTCGTCCTTTAAACCCTGAGGTGCTGTGCTGCTGTTATCCAAGGTGACCGCTACAGTAGGCATTTCTTACACAGTGCGATCTTTACCACAGCTATCTGGATTAACATTTTGGCTCCGGGAGTCTGAGAAACACTGAAGTAGCAGTCTCAGACCTGAACAGCAGGGGGCGCTACCACGCATCTCAAAACCGGAACCGTTTCTGGGCAGGTCTAAGCACTAGTACAAGAAAGGTGTGCTGTCCTCAGTTCCTCTGGGAACTACCACTGCCCAACGTGTCTCTTCAAAAACAATAGATTAAAAAATTATACCACCCCTATAAGTGGGACATGCCAACTCCCCCCACACAAAAGAACAAGTGTGAGAGCCCAAAAACACCACGGGTAAAAACGGGAAACCCACAGTGACCCCAGTGCAGGGAAACTCCCCAGCGAGGAGCTACGGACTGACTGTACCAATCATTGCCGAGGGCTTGGGCACCTTTCTAGGAGAGAGTCGGACCTCTGCAATACAGTAAGAGGCAGCAGGAAGTCGGTTACTCAGCTTCTGGAAACGGCTCAGAATGCCGGCTGGGAACCGGCTGTCATTTGCTCAAAGTTTCGTTTACTCAGCGAATCGGGTTACAAAAAAAAAGCAGACAACTGACAACAACCCGATCGCTCTTTATGCTTCATGAATGTTCTCACGTTACCCTTCTGGTCCTTGAATAGTCATATTAGGCTCTTGCTTTGTCTGAAGTTGCCGTTTAGCTCCGGCCCCTATACTGCTCACACACATCTGGGCACTCAAAGGAGGCTCGACTCAGCTGAACTCATCAATAGTCATTCGTTTGTAATGTGCTACTTGTCCGACTCGTACATTGCTTCGGACAAAAGCATCTGCTAAAAACAGGCAGAACGGGAACTTGGGACGCCGAAACACATTTTCTAGCAGGAATAGCAGCAAGAAAAGTGACCTTTGTCCACCAAATAACTCAGAAAAGAAGCAGATTGGTCGGAGTCACCCGACACACGTTCACTTTAAAAACCGGTGCGGAGCCCAAGTCCTCTTCAAACATTGACCGCATGCAGCTTTTGGTTCCTTTCTGACGCCCAAACAGGCACGTGCCCGTGGGCAGAGCCACAACGCGGCGCCAGTCAGCAGGGCACTAACCGGTGTTGAGCAGCTTCTTCGGCTTGTTCAGGGCAGGCACTGCAGAGTTGGGGATGGGCACCGTCTCCTGACCCTGGCGAGCTTCTACTGGGTCATACTCCTTCCCGTCATAGTTGGCATCGAAAAACTTCTTGAACCACTGGACAAACTCAAAGTTATCCTGGAATTTCCCCTTCACCAATTTGTCAACAGGGATAATCTGGAGAGAGAGAAGTATGGAGAGTAATTATGAGCAGAGCTCCCATTTGTCATGTGACCTACCTCTAAATAATAATTTAAAAATATATAAAAATAAAGAAGTATTCAGGAGGCAGATCCAGACCAAAGAAACTAAATAATAAGACGGCAACAGGCTGTTAAAGCAAAGTGAGCCTCAGATGTGGAAGGACCATCGGAAAAATGACACGATCAGCAGCAAATGTGAATGTCAGGCTGCTCCACGTGTCGTGCCTGAAATTAAACACCCCTAAAACGGAAGAAGACACCCCTAAACATGAGCAACCACCCCCACCAATAATGAGACTATACTCCACACAGATAACAGCCGCTTCATAAAAAGTCTGGGATCAAAAGTCCAGCAGCAATAACCAGGTAACTTCAGAACTGGGAAAATAAACCTCCCAAGAGAATAGGAGCTTATGTAAAGTCACAGCTTGAGTGTGCAAGAGGATATAATAAGCGATGGTTACTGACCTTATCTACACCCATTTTCTTGAATCCAGCTTGCAATATTTTAAAGTTGTGGATAAACTCGTGTTCCAGTTTGGCCTGAAATTTGACCTTTTTCAAAGGCACACAGCCAGGAAACAGCATATCCATAAACTGGCAGTAGGCCGCACCTGAGTGAAAAGCAGGCAGATCCACAACTGTTAGCAGCTTCTTTGGTGGGAAATGGGACATGATGAAGAGTGTATTTAGCAGGCTTCACAATCGAAAGCAACACACAAGTGAGACGGCTTTTTTTTGAAGCAGCTGGAGGTTGAGGCCCTTGCTCTGGGGCCCAACAGTAAAACAACTCTGGCAGTTCTTGGAGTTGAACCAGTAATCTTCTGATCACAGCCACAGTGGCCTAACTCACCAAGCTTGACATGACTAGCAGTTAAATTGTGTCTAGTACAGCACAGGCCAAATTTACATCTATGCAGACATCTGGAGTCACACGGAGGAAGCTGCTTTAAGACTCCCCACCTGAACACAGCAGCTCGACCTTGGTGAGGTTCAGCTGTAAAGACTCATTGATCCATGCCAGCATGTCATGGCGACTCAAGTTGTCACTGGTGACCGAGGTGGAATAGACATTCACAGCCATCCTGCATCAGCTGCAACAAAGGGTGAGCGACTCTGGTTACGCCGGCAGCGTTCTACTGGACTTGAGTACAGCACAGAGAATCCAGCACACCTGTAGGCAGACAGAAATTGAGGTGGGATCCAGTAATAGCTGCTGAAACATCGGATAGATTCACACATGCAAATATAGGCATTTAATTTAGAATTTGGTGATCAGTGGTCATTGTTAACACACCACAGCACGCAACAACGAAATGTGTCCTCTGCATTTAACCAATGTGTGACACGAATGCACACCACAAAACACCTCTGAACTAGACGAATAATAAGCCAAAAAGCGATTGTTCATAGAGTACAGGAGCGATCTGAGTCCTTGACCAGAATTAACCGGGTAGACGGAAACACCGTCGCAATGACAGCTGCGTCACCCACCCCGGAAATGACGCATCCCCCGGCCCCGTGCGACCCGTGTGTCGCGCTCTGGTGTATAACCACGTATAATACCGGGCATCCCCCCCCCCTCCTTTCTCCCTCCGTATCGGCCGCTGACATCTCCCTTTGCCAGGCCACCCGGAGATCCCGGACACGAGACTGACGCACGGATACAGCGCGCCCCGGGAGCGCGCTGACCGGCTAACAAAAAGGCACCGAAGGCTGGGTAGGCGGGAAACAACACGGCCTCCCCACTAAGACACGCATTATGCGGTGGCCCCAGCAGGCTGCCCG
This sequence comes from Mormyrus lacerda, assembly GCA_015163995.2. NCBI lineage: Eukaryota > Metazoa > Chordata > Actinopteri > Osteoglossiformes > Mormyridae > Mormyrus > Mormyrus lacerda. The sequence continues at coordinate 12,655,974 of JAABNX020000044.1, forward strand.
TCACACCCCAGGCCTGGCCGTGGGACCGCTGGCCAATAGGAAACACCGGCACAGCCGGAAAGGCCTGCAGTGATAGTGGAGTTTTTAATGACCAAAAAAAAAAACTAACGGAAAGAAGGGTAGAGGACATCAAATATAATTAAAATGAGTAAATAGTCAGAAATACTGCATATAATGTAATCGAGGCAGGAAGAAAGCGAGCAGCCTGGTTCTAGCCTCGGCCGCTTAGCACCGGCTTCCCCACCGAAGTGAAGAAGGCTCCCCGAAACAGGGAGGGGTGTCTGGGGCCATCTGACCGAAGTCCATTCCACGGCCACCACGGCGTTAAAGCCGCAGACGTTGTCCCGATCCCACGCAGCAAAGGGCCGCCAGCCAACGTCTCCGCGACGCCGCCGTCGCTGTGAACTGGGCGGCTTTAGCATTTCCATATTGGCCGTCTGCCCCCCACCCCCCTCCGGCTAGCTGCGGCGGTTAGCTCCGGCAACCAGCTTTCGCACCCAGTGCTCCCCTGCGTCCGCCATTCAATCACTCTATCTCTCTTCCGCTTATGTTCCCACCCCCGACAGAAAATAAGAACGGTGAAAGAGAAAAGAAAAAAAAAAAGCCGCCCGCCTTACCCGCTAACTGAGCCGAGTAGCTGCGGACGTTGACTATACGTGAGGCGCGGTTTAAAACGTCCTTCTGCAGAGAGGCTGAACCGTCTGTCGCCGGTGAGCTCCCTTGCGTACTGCGTCGCTCCGGGCGTTCGCTTACGTCTCTGCGTAACGGCACGGCGTTCTGAACTATCAGTGACGTCAGCACGTAACGGCGCCGTGGGGCGAGGCGTTTGTTTAACTACTCGGTGGCTGGACAATAGCGTCTATCGTTTACAATCCTGACAGCCCCACCTATGATAATAACAGATAATAATAAAAAAACAGCATTTATGAACTAAAACATAGCAGTACTCTGGCAACGTTTTTTCTCGTTTGTAATTTCTTTTCTGTCTTTTTCTTTCTTTCTTTGTTTCTATCGCTTTGCACCTCTGTAATGTATAAACAACTACGGCGACGGTCTACTGTTTTTTTTAACCTGCACGACCACAATAACGCTGTAATTCAACTCTTAAATTGTCATTTCTTTTGTACATTGTAGTGCAACATAGAATATCTTGAAGTTACACAGTCACCCATATTTTTGAGATTGCATTGCAGGTTAATCTCCTGGTTTTGTGCAGTCTAAAAACACAGTTAAGGTGCTTTGGTGTCCATTCCATCCTGCCCTGCATTTCCTAGAATATGCTTCAATCTGTGACCCCGATAAGCAGTTATGGAAATTAGAGGAATATGGTATGTTTGCATTTTAATTGCTTAATAGCTGTTTCTGGAGAGATTTAAGTCAGCAATATTTGTGTTAGTTTAAGTTCCAGATACTCCTGGTTATAATCTCTTGCCCTAACCACTATCCTACCTGCTACAAGTATGTATACAAGAATATATTTTTATCTTATCTGTAATTTTCCCCTAAGAAGTGTGGTCATAATCACGCATAGTCATACCAATATGTAATTACTAGAAGACAATCTGTTCTAGTGCACATGCCCACACACACCCCAGAAACGTGTTTTTACGAATGTCTGCCAAACCAGCACTAGTGCCAGGGTATAGATCCATAACACTGTGGATTGCGCAAACCACATTTTCCATGGGTTTCGACAAAGAAGGATTTTGTCATTATGACCATCCGAGATATTGTAGGTTATATGCCAGAGGAGCTGTATTTAAACAGCCCAGATAAACAAAGGTGTGTAAGAGAGCAAGAACTTCAATGAATTAACCTCCCAATGCAATATCTTTAAAAAGAAGCATCTTATCTTATTGTAAATACCATTATGTGCATTCTGGAGCGGGCGCAGAATGCGAAGCTGGGAAAACACATCGAGCACCCCTAAGCTCAGCACCGAAGCTGCACAGGTTAGTATGATCTGCTCTGTTCTCCCTGCACAAGTGGCTGCATCTCCAGTCACGCAAACATTAAGCCCAGGTGACATGATTGGACTTAAGCATCACAAAAATGAGTGTGCAGACAAGCGGGAGGTGGTGTCCTGGTGCCGTCATGGCGATCTCCGTCGCCCAAAGAGATCATTTTGTACATCAGGAGGCTTTTTCAGCCCTAACCATAACCTCCCCCCTCCCCCCCACCACGCCTACGTTCCGTTAGCACCCATAGCTCAGCGGTTAATACTGTCAAGTCCTTTACATTCCTGGGAACAACAATCTCCCAAGACCTTAGGCGGGGGAACACTACACTGATTATTAAGACAGCACAGCAAACCATGGACTTCCTGCGGCCACAGAAGACATTCATCCTCCCTCAGACTATGGTGCTCCAGTGTTACAGTTGCATTGCACTCTTATTGGCATTCTGCTCTCCGGCTGTTACATGTCACGGTAAGCGCCACTCTGAGATGTGCATGGCCAGTGAACCTCATTCTCATTTTGAAATACATGAAAAAATTTTCCAGCATAGGTACCACAATGTGGCCTAATATTCGGGCACCAGTTTCATCTTGATTTTTTATTTAAACTTGCCAAGATTTATGAAAAAGTTGGGCAATTATTGGTAATAGATATATTTACAATGCTTACACAAACATTCCTGATGGCACAGACTTGTGCCGTAGGGTCACCATGGCAACAGTGCTGTCACTGTGAATCACATGATGCCTAGTTCACTAACTCTAATGCTGCATTACTTTTGAAGTGGGAAGTTGGAATTTCTGAGTTCAACCCCTGGAGTCTGACCTTCAAGTTGGAAAGTCGGAGGAACTTCTACAACTCCAACCTCATAATTCAAGATGGCTACGCCCCATCATCAGTGGTAAAAAGCTGCAGCAAATAGCTGTTCATACTGCACTTCTGCTTTATTTGTGGCTCATTAAGTTGGTCGTACACACAGTACTGCCCAGCCTATATCCCTGGGGTATGTAGCTACAGTATTTTTATGGGCAAAATACTGCGTAATGCATTGTTATCAATGATGACATCATTCCCAGCTCCGATCTGTGAGGTAAATGGAGCTCAGAAATACATCCGGTCCTGTTCACACTGTAACCCAGATGTTAAGCACCAATTAGCATCTTGTAAAAAAGCAGTCAGTTTGAAATGCAGCATACAAGTGTTGTTGAGGTGAGGTCATGTGCAGTTCTATAAGAAGGCAGGAAGCAAAAATACATTACAAAATGAGTTTACCTTCAACTTGGTTCTGAATTAGTGTGTGCTTGGTGGGGGGTGGCCAGTGTCAGGAGGCTGTTTTTGTTCATTTTTCACTGCCTGCTTCTTGTTCTGCTTTTCTGTTTGAACACGTGTTGCGTTTGTTTTTCTGTTCATGTCCCAAAGCAATGTTTGTGTCATTCTCTAACACCTGCAGTATGTCTTTTCTTTCAGTAGCCTCCCTGGTCCCTGCTGAATCACCCTTTCATATTTTTGAGAATTTCCCTGCCTCTGAGCAAAGCATTTGGCCCAGATATGTGGCTGTACGAACATATTTTTAAGGTTTAAAGTTCTCTTTGGAGAAACACTTTTCGCAAGATAAATGATAAAAAATGAATCAACTGCTAAATTAATTGTACTGTGTGAAAGTTTGGGCTACCTTGGCCAAAAATACATGTTTTGTTGATTTTTGTAAGCAAAACCAAATTAACACATGCTCTGCACTGAAACACATGATATATTCCTGCTAGTTTTATCGCATAGTCACTTTTTATTCCCAGAAAACTGAACGCACTAAATGTGGCAAGTGTGACGGTTTGGGACCGCGGTCCGTCAGCACTCAGTAGCACCTCCTTTGGCAGGAATCAAATCACAGCCTCCAATTGTTTCTTGAAACCAGCTAATAGTTTTTCTATTCCTACTTTCTTCCCTGCAAACACTTCAATATCAAAACCATCCTTAGGTTGTCTTGTATTTGCTGCGTGTTCAAGCTCTGCCTACAAACAGCGAACATTCACGTGTGAGGGCCAATGCTGTGTGGGAGCTGTGAGGGCCAATGCCGTGTTTCATTTTGCCATATTTTTTGCCTCACAGTCTTGTTGGTATCTCCAGCCTGATTTCAGCTTCAGGATCTACACAGGCTTTGCAAAATCCATTCTGCAGAATCCATTTCCTGTGTCACTGTGTTGCCCTGCCTGGTCCTCCTACCTCCTCCCTGCCATGGCCCTGCTAAGCCATGCCTGTCGC
>JAABNX020000044.1:12669989-12688091 GCA_015163995.2 Mormyrus lacerda
TACACAGAGAGTACCAAGTGAGTAAAGCAAGTACTCAGCTGTGGGAGTACTGCAACACGGCAAACTAGATATGCATAAGGTGTAATGTGAATGTCGGCGTCGCATGTTATGCACATGCAGTTGTTACATCATATGTGCTGTGACAGTGATCTGGTTTGAGACCATAAAGAAATGAAACATTTTTACTCTGTCGCAGGAAACAAAACTTCTGAATTTCTTAAAATTTAATTATGGTTCCTTCCCAAGATGTCTTTCCTGTTGCTTTTCTAGATTATATTTGAAAGATAGTCTAAAGTTCACCTCGGTTGCTTGGTGTGTGCTCTCTCAGTCATGCTACGCTTTTTCGTCCTTACTGTTAGACTCACAGACAGCATGGCATGTTCATGAGAAATTTTACACAAATCAGCGCGAAGGAGGAAAACCAGCAAGAACCGGTCAACAAGAGACATTAGCAGACCTTCTGCTGTACAGAAATGTTTTGTATCCCATACAGACACAATACTGAGCAGAAGCAAATTCAAATACCAGGATGTGAATTTTCTCCAATAGGAAAAGATTCTGCTTGTCATGGTATGGAGTGGTATAGGGTGGTATAGGGTGTGTATGGAGTGGTATCGGGTGGTATAGGGTGGTATGGAGTGGTATAGGGTGGTATGGAGTGGTATGGGGTGATTGTAAACATACCCAATTCCAGATATGTCTGTGGGTCTGCTGGAGCTAAATGTTTCAGTAGAGCCTCGTGATCTTACTGCGATTCTGGTCTTTGTTGTAAATCACACCCCCCTTTCCGCACCTCACTGCACGCCCCACCCGGCAGGAACCCGGCATCACAAGCACTCGCAAGGTAACCCTGAGGGCAGAGTTTTGGTTCCCAGGCAGGGCGAAACATCTCCAGCAAGATTAGGGCTTCAGCCCCCGACAGGTGAAAGGTGGAGGCATTTACTTTTTCACAAGCTGGTTTTTCAGCCAGAACAATGTGCCGGTTGTTTGTTTTGAGGTCGGGGGTAAAGACATACAGGTGCAGCTGGTGAAAGATTGTCTAGACAGATCAGGCATGGGTGCAAGAATATGGACAGGAGTCAAATATTTGCACAGACGTCTCAAAGCCCAATTAAATAAAGACTTCAGCTGCTACACTGCTCCAAACTCCCTGAATGCCCTGAATGTCTCTCTTTATGCTGATATGAATAGTTTATTCTTATTGGGCTCTTGTTTAGTTTGGTAGATGCTGTGTAGCTCCTGCTCCAATACTGCTGACACACACATGCAGGCGCTCACTGGAAGCTCAGTCTAGCTGCACTTATGCCTAGTCGACTCCTTCGCAGCTGCATGTTTGTAATGTGCTGCCTGCCTCACATGTGCGTCAATTTGGCAGCTGCTAAATAAAGTAAATGTAAATATGTAAATCTAGCAAGTCGAACCCATAAAACATATTAATACATAAATTTAAGGCTTGGGCATCCTTATCATCTACAACCCACAACCCACTGTGCACCCATCCATCCATCCATCCATCCATCCATCCATCCATCCATCCATCTATTGATAATCCTTCTCGGGTCTCAAATCCGCAACCCACTGTGAATCCATCTATCTATCTATCTATCTATCTATCTACAGTCCTTCCTGGGTCTCAAACCCTCACCCCTGCGTATCTTTAGGCTACACCCAGTGGCTCCCAGCAATGGCTGACACAGGCTAATCGAGGTGCTGACTCACATCCTTCCTGGTGATGTTCCTCACGTCATGGACGTACTGGATCTTCCCCTCGTGCCGCACCACCCCCACCGAGATGGAGTCCTCGCACACCTCTGATGCCACGTACTGGCCCACCTTGAAGCCCAGGTCCCGCAGCACCAGGTACCCTGCAAGCGCCACGGTGTTGGACGTTACAGTAACCCCGCGGCGGCTCCCCGGGGTGCCGTTCCACCTGTGTCTGACGGGAGCTCACCCGTGGCGATGCCGTCGAACAGCGAGAGAACGCGGATGGGGCGCCTCTGCTCTGCTGGTACTGCCGGGTAGATCTTGGGGTTCTCCTGGAGAGGAAGTGAATCCCGAATCCGGGTGGATCACACTAGGGCCAACATTTTCAGGAAACACTACATATTACATAAAACACTACAGAAAACGACACAAACTGCCTCACTGTACAGACACTGTACTCACTGTACAGACACTGTACTCACTGTCACATACACAGTAACCTTTCTACAATCTCTGTCTCTTAAGCTATAATGTTAGTATGCCGGGGGGGCTGGCCAGATGACCTTGGACCCCCCAGAGATTTTCTTTTGGTTCCTCTCCTCCATTCTCATCTGACTTTCTTTCTTTCTTTCTTTCTTTAATTTCTTTGTCTTTCCTTTTCCTAGTTTTTCATATTATTCTGTCTTGTTGATGTTGTATCACAACACAGCCATGCAACGCGCCTTGGGGTGACTCTGTGGTGAGTTAAAGGTGCTATTTAAGAATAAATTGAATGGAACTGAATTAATCCCACACAGTTGCACACAGTGAGACATTCTTTTATGTAACCTCCAATAGAATCTCTTACTTGTCTCTTTCAAACAGTCACACACAACCCCCAGGAAGATCCCCCCCCCCACAAGTTGTCAACATTTCCCTTTTATAAACTGTCACCACCAATTTACTTGTATAATTCCTTTCTGGCTCCAGTATAATGTAAACACAGCCAGCAAGAGATGACACTCACAAACTCCTGCCCATTGTCATTGACGAAAAACTCCTGGAGCTTGATGTTCCAGTCATGGCGTCGCCTCAGGGTGCCGTAGCGCGCTGGGGGCTGGCACATGTAGCAGCACCAGGGGTCCAGCGCACGGGCGCTCTCTGATGCCCCTGCACCCACCAGAATGTCCAGGCAGTCGACGCAGAAACACCTGCAGGCGGCAGTGTGCAAACGACGGGTAAAAGGATGCATTTCCGCTCGCCATGTTATCCCAACATCAGGCAGCTATGAAGTTAAAACAATTAATCAATTAGTATGTAACCCAAGTACTTTAGACACCCAAGAGGGGAAAAATCTCGTTAATCTTGGGCGCTTAAGGGCGACTCCGCTAATGACCTTTAAGTGTACTTCAAGTGTTTAAGTTTGACGTTAAGTTGAGGGGGGGGGGGGGTTCATTTTTCAATAGCAAATATTTAAGTGAGCCTGGAGGGCAGGTCCTTTCTCAGCAGAAAAATTTCAGATTTTAAGTGAGGTGAGGGGGTGTGGCCAGAGAAGTGGGGAGGGTGTGTCCTTAGATAGCAGTGAAAATTGAAATGAACGGAGTGGGCGTGTCCTTCGTCAGCGCTAAATGTTTAAGTGGGCCAGGGGGCGTGTCCGTTAAGCCAGGGGGCGTGTCCATTAAGCCAGGAGGCGTGTCCTCTAGCCATGCTGCACATTAAAGTGAGCCAGAGGGGGTGTTCATTGAGCCAAGAGGGGGCGTGTGCTCCATCGATGTCGGGGGGGGGCATCACCTGCAGCAGTTGGCATTCCCACACAGTAGCACCTCCCTGCCTCCACAGCACACGGTGCAGTAGGACTGGTATCCGTCATCGTCATACATGTAGCACATCTCCAAGTAGACATCCTGGCCACGTGCACAGACGTCGAAGGAGGAGTGGAGACACGTGTTACTATCACAGCCGCACATGCCCCCCCCAGCATAGAATATACTTCAGTATTATGGACAACTAATAAAGGCTGACATGACGCTGCATATGTGAATGTGTGTTCTGCCATTTCACACGTGTCGCATTATAAATCCTCATCAGACATTTTTACCACCCAAGAGCTGAAAAGCATGAATTGGTCAAGATTAGTTATCCCAAGGCAGCCCTGATTATACCCCCTGATCAATCAACAGTAGCAGTGCCGGTTAACAAGTGCTTAGTTATGACTAGTTATTTCTGAATTTTGGACCGGATTTGGATTTTTATGTTTAAATGGAATTTTAGTGGGAATTACATGTGAAAACATCAAATGAAATTGATGTACTTTCCTAAACAAAACGTCTAAATCAAAAAGCAGAATCAGTCTCCTAATCACACAATCAGACTTCAAAAAATGTTTACAGAGATTCTTGAAAGAGCAGGTAATGAAGAATATTTAATAACTGGTCATAACTTTAATAACTGGTTAATACTCTAAACTCCTGCTACAAAATCTGGGCTTATTTAGCATATCCACAATATGCAAAATGTCAGGATAACACAATGATTATTTTAAGTATCTGACTGTTAAAATCACACAGGAAAATGCACAGCAGCTCACGGAGAAGCACCGTTTCTTGCTCACTCGGATTTGCAGATTCTCATTCTCTGATTCTCTGTCTTCATGTTACCTGGACAAATCGCTGCATCCAGGTGCAATAAAGTAGAGCACCTGTTTCCAGCCGCATCTCTGATTCCCCATAAAAATGCCTCGCCGAGAGGTGGTATTTATGAACAGCTGGCGCACACATGCACATATTCCTTACAATATACACATTTTTTAAAATGCAGATCAAGGCGGAGATGTCTTTCATCAAGTGACTTTTATAAATTGTCACACTCCAGAGGTAGGCGAGTGTTGGACGATCCTTCATATCCAGCCCTATTTTTCCTCATCTGTTGCTCAGGTTGAGGACACAGCAAAGCCTCTGTCATCTCCCATCTTTCAAACACATGCATCGTGAAGCCGTTGGACTTTCAGATTTAAAGGTAAAAACAATTTTTTAAAAAAGGCTGCGGAAAAGGTGACTGAAAAAGGAAAAAAATATAAAATAGGGGACCACACAAAGCCCACATGTAGCCCCCGCTTACAGAGATTCTCTGGGGGGCTCTTAACAACACGGTGAGGTAATCGGGAACATCTGTCCTGCACTTTGAATGAAACTGAGGCTCTTTAAAGAGGCACCATAAAAAATGTCCAGAACTCTGGCCCGGTCCATGGTATTTGTATTTATAGATCAAGGAGGATTATTATAAAATTTAGCGTTGTGCCATTGGCCTACTATTGAGCCTGCGTCTCTAGCATTACATTAAATCAGTTACAAATGCTGTATATGGTAAACACAGACTTGTTTTCCTATGCTCATCTAGTCCGTGACATTAGCATGTAAACATTATGATGCTGACGTTCATCAAAGAACAACAACAAGCTTTCTCCAAAAACTGATGGGCAGACATAAATCTACAGCCTGGGAAAATAAAATAATGTGTACGGTACCACTGAAAAACATGCAGAAGCGGGAGACTCAAACCAGAGATCATCTATCCCCTGTGCTGGCAAAGAGACCAAGCTGGTGGGAAGGTATGAAACAGGGTAAGTCACAGCACCCTGGGGGACCATGATGGTTCTGAAAGCGGCACTGTCATGGCCCTGATTCCAGGCCCATCTCTGCATGTACAGTGTTTGTAAGTGCCACCTTGGTTAGGTCTCCTCCCACAACAATGCCTGTGGTTCAGGTTCTTGGAGCCAGTACTGTAGCCTTGGCACAACCTGTTCGTAACACTTGGCAAAGTCCTCTGTGGATCTGATCAGGGCAAAGAGCATGTCAAGTGGGCTGCACCATATGAGAAGCATCAGACTCAGCTGAAGAGGTTACCAGGGAAGCCATGGATCAGTGGGGTGAGATATCTAGCATACGGTTCGGCCTCAGAAGTCACTCATCGAAGATCTGTACCATCCATCGAAGTTTTTTTTATTTTGTCTCTTACCTATTTCAATGTTGAGTTCAAATTGCTTCTTTCTTAAAAATATACAGTACTTTGCAAAAGTCTTAGGCAGTCCAAAAAAATGTTTAAAGCTGTTTATCTGGGTAGCAAGTGTACTTTGGCTTAGAACAAAAAACACAATTTAACATTAGAACATATGCAAATTAAGAGTAACACAATAAAAACTAGTAATAATTTCTTCTGTTTTCTAAGTTACTGATATCTAGCTAAGCTGACACACTTTGACAGGCATAATATCACAGTTTTACACCAACACGAGGATAATTTAAACAACATTTTCTTTGCCTGCCTAAGACTTTTGCACAGTACTGTACTTTACAAAAAAGTGATGTAAAATGTGAATGAATGGTGCAACAGGAGCTTCAATTTCAATTTTGTAAAATGAATAAAAAAAAACCTAAAGCTAATCAGTCTAATTTGCCCATGATATCACTTAGTTGCGAACCAACAAGCTTCTCTAAAATTTCAAACTTTAGCCACTGCAATAATATGCCAGTCAGGCCCATCATTTAATGCTTTTCACAGAAAGAGGGATCGATGCAAGAGGAAAGGGGGCAAAAGCTGCCACTGACCTTGTCTGTTTTGGCTGTTTGGCCAGAGGGTGTCGTTTTATTAGCTGTGGGGCTGGGGGTTGCTGGGTCCGACCGAGTCTTCCCTGGGTTCCAGTGAATGTGGGCGAAAACCAGGCCTCAGCGGTGCTGTGAGCCTTGGGGGGGGTTTACCTGGGGGGAAGGGGATACAGGGACATCATGAGGAAATGAGATGTCCTACAAACTGACATCAGGCCTCTGAGCTGGGCGCCATGATGGTTTGGTGGCGCATAGATGCTGCTTCACACTAACCGAAGGGTTTTATTTAAAGCCCTGTTCTGTGTGCGTGTATAGAGTTTGCATGGGTTTACTCCAGAAACTTGTTTTCGTGCGCAAGGCAAAAAACATATGTTGTTCAGGCACAATGCCAGTGATTGTTTCAACTCGAACATTAAACAAAACCAATGTCCTTTTGTCTATATTCTGGGGCTATATACTTCCATCTATATCCAGACCAGGATGGTGTTCTCAGAATGGTAAGAAGTTGAGACAGAGTGAGTACATTATTCAAATAGGCAAAGAGAAGCAGCCTTTATTTATTCCTTATTTTTGTCCTTGACTTCCATATAATTGATGTTTCTTAATTCTTTTGAAAGGATGACACAGTCCCCATTCACACCTGGATTTTTATATAATCATTTCTCGTGGGAAGAGGGGTCCCTACATTTCTTTTATATATAACCGACATCAGCCGTAGATTCTACATTTTGTCTCGGATTTCCACAAAGGGCTCCTGGCGGGACAATTGAGCGAGGGACCCTGGGAGCAGGAGCTGGAGAGAGCGGATGATTTGTTTCTCAGATCCACGTGGCATAGTGTCCATTTCAGGATGAGGAGAGAAGCACGCTGGGCAGCGGAAGCCTAGTTTAAAGGGAAAAGGAAACAGGTAATAATTTTAAATGGTCACCGCAGGAATAGAGTAATGATCTGAGCAGACCTGATGCTCTAAGCGTTCCCAAAAGCCATTGGTACCCCCCCGCTCCTCAGCCCCCACCGAAGCCCGAAGCATCTCACCCCTGAGAGGGTCGAGGCTGTCAGAGCCTGCGTTTCGCAGCCAGCCTGAGGTGATGACACGTGTGGGTCAGCCAGAGTCCCCCCCCCCCCCATCTGAGACGTGGCACTAGAACAACGTAGTCCGGTGCAGACTCTGAACACCAGGGCAGGGGTGGGGGAGTATAGCCTTTCAAATGAAATTTTATAGAGCACAGCTCTATCATTCTCTTTCCCCATAAAAAAGCGTGATAGATAACCGGAGATCCTGGCAGTGTGTTGCGGAGCCCTGGTAGTGTTTGCAGCAGCTTCTTCAGTTTCATGTTCAGTTGAGGAGAGAAAAGGCGCAGAAGTCTTCATGCATCGTGTGTATGTACATCCAGTATAAATGAACACATTGGGTTTTTTTCCAAACAGGAGCCATTCCTGGGACTGAACACCTAGCAGAAAATGAGCTCCAGGATACACAGAGGCACCTTCTGCCATGGCCTGAAGGACTGAGGCAGTGGTTTTGTCTGAGCATCAAGTAACATGCCGGTTAAATACAAACCATGGTATAAATACATACTATACCTGGATGGTTCCTGCTGTTATACCCTTAAGAAAGTCACGTACGCTAAATTACTCCAGAATAACACCAGGCTACCTAAAAGTATCAGCTGAATCCTTAAATGTCAACGTCTCATACACCTGTCAATCAATATATCTGCAGGACAAAGTATCCCGCTAATAGCAGTTTAATGATACTTGATGAAGATGATGATGAGATCTTCCCAGCAGAATCGACTAATCTAATTTTCCTTGGAACTTCTCAACGCCTTGCTGAAACAGTAGATCATTGGTGTGAAAAGACAAAGGCCGCCGTTGTGGGTTTAAGGTAACCTTAGCTGTCACCACCTGCTTGACGTTGCTGTGAGTTAATCCTGGGATATAATCGAGTACCAGAGCGTGGTAAAGGCGAGCGCCTCTTCATTTCAGCTCCCAAGTTAGACATCCATTCTCAAGAAACCCATTTTCTTGCGGGGTGACCTCAAAACCATCCACCTGAAATATCTCAAGACCTCATTTAACTCTGACGACATGATATGACTCAGAATTCGACACTATTGTACCATCCATCGTTAGCATAGTTCTAGAATCTTTAAACATCTTATAAGCTACTAATCATACCCTTATCCTGTCTCATTCATTCAAAGTCTGTTAAGAGGCTGAAAGCTACACCCACGGCATCAAATACTTTAAGTTACTCCAAATGATCCAGTCCTCAACAGGGAGAGCAATTCATCACCTCAAAGAATTCAGCAATGACAACTCTCTCCCCACGGAGAAATAAACTTGGAGATTCACTCGACAAGGCAACCCCCCCCCCACACCCCCATCATGTTCCATGGGTGTACAGTAATGCCCCCCCACCGTCTCAGTAAGGCTGGAATGGCTACTCTGCACCAACAGTCAACATTTTTGACACTACATTGGAGCAGATACAGGTATGGAAGATAACCATTAACCAGCAAACATCATTTTTACAGAGAAAAGATTTGATTCATATCAGTTTCCTAAATTCCTTTGCATGAAAGTAAGATCTTGCAGAATTAAAATGAGAGAAATCCATAATTAATGTATTCTCAGCAGTAATATCTACAGCAAAGAAAAGCCCAGGAGAATTCACTTTCAGGAAAAAATGACAAACAAAAATGACATAACAAGCAAGTAAAATAACTTGCTTGATCAATTTTAGGCCACTAGTCTTGCGTTGCAAAAATTTTCCCCACAGGAAGTTTCACTGCCAGTCACTTCCAATTACTCAGATGGAGGTGTGGCTCTGGGATCCATAATGCTCTCCACACTATGAAAGGAAAAATGCAGGCATTTTTCTAGAAATACCAGTGTTTTTGCTTGAAGAAATTTTAATGTTAAGTAGAAACCCACGATGAAAGTCAGGCTAGGGTTATAAACATTTTTATACTTATTCAACATTACATATGAATTGCCAACCACTAGCTAGAGGAACCTTTACAAAGCAAAAGCACGACCACAGTAAAACGGTGACGAACCAGGACAAAGAGCACTCAGCCACTGATGTGCCACTTAGCCCTGGATTTTGAAAGCCATGCTATGCTACATTATTGGCTGAAGTATTTTCCATGAATGTGACATATATATACTTGTGAGGGATGATTAAAACAGGGAGACAACGGAGCTCCCCACTGCTCCCTGTGGGCGCCTCCCTGCTGGTGCCTCGTAACTCCTCTTCTTCTCGCCGCACTGCCCGGTCGTAAAGCCAGCATAATATCTTTAGCATGCTGCTGGGGGCAAGTCTAGCTGCCACTCAAGGTCACATGCTGTTAAAGTGTCAGCACAGTGAGGCCTGTCATGCGGAGCCGGCCGGCACACATCTGCTGGCTAAATACTAATATGGAAAACTTGTTTTCAGTGTGAAAGTCCAAGCAGGGACTCAGGAATTGTGCTCTTCTTGCACTGGAGAAGGCCGACTACAAAACAAAAGATGCTTCATAAAAATAAAAAAAAAAAGAAAAGAAAAAAAGACGTTCTGGGTGAGATTCACTGTAAGAGCAAGCAGATGAAGCCCTCATTCCTCATGTCTTGGAAACTCTTTGTTTCAAACACCGAAAACCAAGACCAAGTCCATTTTGCAAAAAATCACAAGTTTCCTTGCAACAAGGAGATACATATCACAGGGTTTTTAAAAAAAGAAACTTGTCTTTCATCTGACCACAATCCAAGCAGAACTCATATTACAGCTATCCAAAATAGAATGATTGAGTGGTTACTCTGATTCAAATTTCTGTACCAGCACGGGACATCCTTATGGAAGGGCCTCTTCCGTACATACATCTAAAAATACCTCAATCCACCTGTTTTAAATTAATCAATTATCACATACTATTCAGGATGACAAGTCTATTCTGGGAAGCACAGGTCATAAGACTGCACACCTGTACGGGACACCAGTCTGTTGCAAAGCACTTGTACAGACACACAAACATCAACAGCTTGTTATATTCTTGGAACTTCCTGTTGACTCCCATTTCAATTAATCTTAAAATTTGCCTTAACAATGACAAGAAACACAAATACATGTATTTCATGCTATCATACTCTGAGAGGTATGTCAGTAGCAAAAGGTAAGATTACACTGCATATTCTCCCCCCCCCCCCTCCCCCAAAGCAGGCATTTCCATGTTAATGACACCTAGCAGGCTTTAATTAAAATGGGGACCCTATAAGGCCTATCAGAGATCAAGGGGGTCACCTGGGCTCAGGGTAGATAGGGAGAAAAGGAAAAGGAAGGTAACTTGTCCTCAGTTTGGCTTATGGATTTTATGTTAACATTTTGTGAAGGGCAGGACCCCCACTCTCTGCTAATGGTCACTACCTCCATTTAAAAGCCAGAACAGAGGCAGGAGTCCTGCAGCTTTTTAGAACCTCCCAACATAGAACAAAAGTCCAAGTTTCCTGGCATAGAAATTTATAAAGTCATGAAACGAGGACCTTCCAAAGCTCCCCCAAGTCCTTTCAGAAAAATGAAATTGTGAGGGGAGTGATTTACAGCAGCCCCCAGAGGGCTGTCATATGCTTTCTGGGGTCAGCCAGAACCTGGACATGGAAATGTATAGAGGGGGAATTGACAACAGCGCTGGTTCTGAACTTTACAGTGGGAGGTTTTCCTGTGAAACTCTGCCTTGGCC
Organism: Mormyrus lacerda; assembly: GCA_015163995.2. Taxonomy (NCBI): domain Eukaryota; kingdom Metazoa; phylum Chordata; class Actinopteri; order Osteoglossiformes; family Mormyridae; genus Mormyrus; species Mormyrus lacerda. Next base: position 12,680,995 of record JAABNX020000044.1, read on the forward strand.
TACCTCTGGTTTCTGCTCTGGACAGCAACAGGATCGACAGGGGATGGACTGGGTCGTGGAGGTCTCTGGGCCTCCTCATCCTCCATTGCAGATCCCGCAGTCCTCAAAGGATCAACCAGCAGAGCTCACCCATGGTTTGCAGAGCCAATGGAAGAAAGCTACTCAAAACTGGGGCTTCACTCCTGAAACCTTTTTCATGGAAACTCACTAAACGATCTTCCAAATTTCCACTCAGATTTTAACTCACCCTCCCCCCCCCCACCCAGCCCATTATCGTCATGTCAGAGGGTGACCAGAAATGCTGTGGTCATGAATCATACAATGGCTTACCACAAAACTTCATTCTCTCGGGGACTGCGAGCACTCCAGCCTGAAGACCGCCTCTCCGCAGCATGGCTGAATAACTAATGCCGAAATAACTGGGATAAAGAACAGACGCCACACTCAAGACATTCCAAACATCTAGAAGTGATTGAAAAACTGACATCAAACGATAAGCATAGGATTTTTCCAATTAAAAAGCTGACAAATTACATTTAAAATGATTTGTTTGTTCTCTGGTGATGTCTCCAAAAAAAGTCAGATGAAACTACCTTTTTGGCAAAATTACCTCAAAATGATTCCATGCAGGGATAGCTAAATCTCTGCACAAATAATGCTCCCTTGATCATTTCTTAATTTATTTCAGTTGTTTTCACAGAACCAAAAAGGGACAAACATAACAGTCGAAATATTTAACACGTAATTATTTTTTTGTGGATGTCTACTTGTAGAAAGGTTATATCAAACTCCAGCTAATATTTAATATAGGATAACAAACTAATTTTGTACTGATAAGTATGTTTAAGGTAAAGCCACTTCTCAAATGAATAACATCCTTTCTTACTTTAGTGTGATTTTTTTCCTTGAAACTGCCTTCCATTAGCTGTACAATGTAAAGTACTTATAAGGTTATAAAAAGCCCCCAGTTGGCGTCTATTAGTACACAAGTGAAGAATAGTGTGTTACACTACAGCAATTTTTCTAAGTAAAAATCATATTTTTCTCATTCTACATCTTTCTCACGCAGCAATTGGGCACCTTGACCCCGTTGAGCGAGGACAGCCGCCTGGAACATTTTGTGTCAGGTCCTCCCATGGCTGTGAGGGGGAGTGAAAATGAGGACCGGTAAGACGCGTGTCAGAATGACCACAGGAAGCGCCCGGAACAGTGACGGACGGCCTGTGTGCTTGAGCCTCACTCATCTGTAACTTGAGGTAAGGCTGGAGGTGGGGGCCGATGGGGAGGGCTACAGCTAGACTTGTGCAATGCACCTGCTCCATCTGATGGCGGGGGGGGGGGGGGGGAGAGTAGGTGCGAAAGGCAAGAACAGCTGGAAACAGGAACAAATCACGCAACAGCTAATAAAAGAGAGGCTAACGACCGCTACCCTGTCTTCCTGTGCCCCAGACAGCCAGCCGAGGCGCATGTTTTTCCAACACCCGCCAAACTAAATTATTTCCTGTACCCAGGTGACGGGACGGGGCCAGCTCACCACCGTATCGGCTGGAACCATAGAGGTTTATAATCAATTAGTCACAGCCCATATTAGTAGACGCGCATCATATCACGGTAAGACAGCTCAGTTTCATCCGGTGTGGCCACCTTAACCTGGGTCCCTTTCAGCTCATATGGGATCTTGTGTAGTCCAGACACAGTGGGTTTGTGAATATGTTAAAAGGTCTCCATCTTTCTGATTTCTTTTTTTAATTGTGATCGTATGCCCAAGCTTATGTTTTATTATGTCACTCTAAGCCTGCCTGTATGCATGCACATGCAAGCATGCGTGTTTTTTAGTGCCCATAATTCCTGTCTGTGTTATGACTGCTAGGCAAGCACACGTGTGTTTTATTGCGTGTACGTATTCATGCCTTGGGTACGTTCCCGACACCCCTCACGTCGTCAAATCCCCACCCCCGCCGGGATCCGTGGGCGTGCCTTTCTCCAGCCATTTCCCATGCACTGCCCCCACCTGCAGACTCCCGGCTCCCACCTGTGCGCGCTGCGACTGGAATGCCCAGAATTAGCAGTACGCCAAACAAGGCCCTAGGGACCCGTTGAGTTTAACGAACTGGACAAAATTATCTGCCTTATGCAGACACTGACATCAGGCAGCCATTAACAAGGCTCTGTTTCTGTTCAGCCGCGGTTTAAAAGGGAGTCTGACATCTAAAACGACCCATTTCCACTCTTTTCCACCTGAAAACTGGCATTTCATTAAGCCCCTTAATGGCTGCTAACTGGAGTCTAACTCCAGCGGTACTAACAAACAGGCTTGTTGTTTATATTCATTAAACTGTAAGTGCCCCATAATGTCCAAATCATCTAAATTAGTAAACACTGATCAAGGAAGAAAGACTAGTTCTATTTGTGTCTCGTACCAGATGTTGGCGATACTAAGTAAATATTGTAGGATTTACATCGCTTTTTAATTAAGTCTCCCTTCTTTACAGCAAAAAACCAACGCTGCTACTTAAATACATTTTCCGCTTCTTCAGGGAAACATCGGCTTCCTACTTTCTGATTACGTGTGATGGGTCGTCAAGCTCTGGGGAACCGGCGGAGGAAAGCCAGCCGAATAGCAACTGTCACTATTAATCTCAGGGCCGAGTAGCTTGTCCAGATCACCGAGGTCAGTTAGAAAAATACACTTTTGAAAAGCGTACGGACCGTTTTACGCCTCCATGCGCCATCACTCATGCTTATATTAAATCGATGATATGTCTGAACTCCCTTACAACCAGGTAGGGGGAGGAAACTGCTATACGCAGAAACCAACCAGGAGAATGGCAGGAATTTCATCACAACCGCAAAAGAAAATGCAACAGGAAACGACATCCAGTCTGGGTTTGGGTCGGAAAGAGGGCGACGGGGTTCCTCAGCACCGGTGCGTCCGCGAGCGCATAACCGTGTCAGAAAAAGAAGAAACTCCTGCCCGCACTTCCGCGGCTCGCGTGATTTACCTCGCGGGGTCCCCACGCCTCACTTCCCATAATCCCATGGGGTCGCGGAGAGCTCCGGCTCGGAGGCTGACCGGGAAGGCGAACTGAAAACTCTTACACAACATATTCTGCTTAAGTAAAACCTCCAATACGTAGGCCTACTTACTGAACAATTGGAATGCTACATCTAGCATCTAAAACGGATATATCACACAGTTAGTAATGAACAAAATTAATGAAAACAAAATTAATCACTTTTAACGTTTTCTACCTTCCATAAATAAATTTGCGACTGTGTGTCAGCTGCTGTCCTTGTGGGTCACATCAGTCCACAGCCCGACGTACTTCTGAGACCCACATCATTCAGTGTGTTTTTAAAGGACAGGTAGGGATATTTATTTATCTATTTATTTATTGTTCCTGACATCTTTTATGGATTTTAAACAATTTTGGTAATGTTTTTGACCTCCCAGTTTATTGTCCCTTGTCAATGTTTAATTGTCATGTACATTTAATATAGAAATATGAAATATTTCTCTTATAACAATGCTTGCAGTAGCATTACAGTAGTATAAATTGCACATTTGCTGTTTTCCACGCTGCTTCTCTGAAAAGTAGATATTCATCAGACCTGCCATTTGTAATACCCATTACCCTGTTTTATCACCCTGACCTTCACATTTCCGCAAAACTATAAATATCTCCAAACGCTTTATAAGCGTTCCAAAGCTAGCTATCATTCAAAGGTAGACATTCTCCCACCTCTGCCTGACATCAGCAAACAATCTGCGGTTATGCAGCTAGATGGATGAACTTAATGAATCGGGGAGAAGTTGTAATGAAACTGTGATGCCATTGAAGGCAAAAATCTGCTGTCTGTTGGGATTAAAATATCTGCCAGATCTGTAACCGGTCACATGATCTAAAGGACTTGAATTACTGTTGCCCACTGGGTAGGTCCCCCCTGCCCTCTCATATCCTCACTAGCTCATTGCCTGTGTTAATTATGCTGTGCTTGGGTTTTAGGAAGGATGTGCAAATCTGTTTTTTAAAGCTTATATCATAGTCCCGTGCTTTGTGCTTTGCACTGTTGTGTGTGTGTGTGTGTGTGTGTGTGTTAGTAAGGCTGATTGATCGACCCACGGAGTAGGCCTCTACCTCCCTGTGTCTGTTAAACCCATTAGCATCCTCCCTTTGGGCCCTGCTGCAGCAGGAACAGCACACAGCCTTGGGGGGTAAGCGAACACAAACACGGCCTTGGGTTTCACAAACCCGCAACACAGAGGAAGTGTGGGGCTGTGCCGTAGAGGTGGACAGCACATCCACCAGGGCAGCAGGGAGCGAGTCAGCCAGCCCGTTAGCACACGTGACACGAGCCGTACTGTCGAACAATGCAGGTGATTTATTTTACTTTAAAAATGTCACGGCCCGGAATGTTCTATGTTCTGTGAGTGCGGTGTACTGGGCTACACTTGTTCCTTATAACATATTAATGCAGACTGATTACCGTGTCATGGGCCTGGCAGAGTTCTCTGCACGTCCTTTGGCACATGTTATGTGTGTATGGTTTACGTAAGGCAGGTCACAGAAAATGCAGGATTTTTTTTCTCACCCCAGGCCCCCATCCACACTGCCCTCCTGTGATCACACCCTGCTTGACAGACATGACGTCTGATTATTTGAACAAGCACCACGGGGGCCGTGGACTGATGCAGATGCTCACACTCCGTCTTTCTATGAAAGCTGAAAAAGCACTGGGTTCCCTGCGAACAAGCAAACACACAAAAGGCATCATGGGAGAAAGCACTGCTCCCTTCAACGGCTTTGAACAGGTTTTGGAGTGTATGGGAGCATGATAAGCAAGAGTACGCTGAATTCTGGGCAGTGATGATTAATGCCCCTATGTAGTCCTTCACTGGTAAAATTTGGGTGATCTGATGATTTAATGCCTCCCAGAAGAGGCCCAGTGGGAAAACAGGAAGTTTGATGATACAGTTGCTAAAGGCAGTTTTCTACTCATGCAGACATCAGCGACGGTCTAATCGATAACAGGTGGGAGACTAATTAAAAATGGTCAAAAGCAATAACGTCATTCCCACATACACACTCCAGGAGACCCGGGGCCAAAATGTTGGCGAGAAAAAATATCTCATACCTCAGTTCTTGGTGGAATAAACGAAAAACAATTCAAATAATGAGAGAGAAGCGCGAACCTCATGACAAATTTACAGAAGTTTGTATTTTTATAACACAGGTCTACATTTCATCAGACGGAAGGTGGTCCTGCTGCATGGTAAATGTCACGTGGATGGGACAGTCTATCTACAGTCTCCGTTGGGCCCCTTACTGCCGGTTTAGACGAGCAAACTTCCTTCTCACGTTGTGTGTTTTTCAGACACGCCATGCTGCTTTGTCATACCGTTATAAACTCAAGCAGCTGAGGAGGACCAGAGGGGACTTTATGCACCCCACCACCCCTTAGGCAGACGTCACAGATTCCCTCAGAGTCATGGATGGATTTAAATGATTTTGAATGTGAAAGGTTATGGTGGAGCTCTGGAGTGCAGATCCCAGCCCAGCAGTGAGCAGGTGGATCAGATCGGCTGGATTTGGCTACGCGCTCAGATTGCTGGACTTCCCAGATGAAGTTACACCACAAATCCTTATTCTGGGGGGCGGGGGGAAGTGGGCTCTCAATGGGAGGGGACTATAAATTTACCCTTTGTGCTGACTTTAAAAAATGCTGTTTATTAACAGATCACCACATCCTGGGCAGTATAAATTAAACCAATAAACAATTTAACACAAGCCAATTTACATGCAAAGATTTGAAGGCATGCAGGACACCGACCGACCAGCCTCCACAGTACTTCAGGTATTTAAGCATCGCCAGTTAAAACTGGACCACGAACTTGATCTGAGAACTGAAAGTCATGTAAATAGAAGTGTCCTGTCACACTGAGAGCCACCAATACAAGCCCCACCCTAGTCTGTCTCTTGTTAAGAGAACATGATTCTGTTGCTAGGGTGATGGATGAGAGAGAACTTTTTCGATAAGCCGCCAACAACGTTTTCACCCTTTAGCTGCCCTCCAAAGCATGGCACATGACTCTTGTCAAAATAGACTTGATCATTAACCAACGACGTCCTCGTCTTTGATCTCCTGGTTGGTACCACCACATCCCCCTCAACCAAGGTCCAAGGGGTCTCCCCAACCTGCCCTCAAGATGACTCCTTCTCCATGCACGCTTGGTGCTGTTTCAAGATATTTATCCTTTTCATCTTTTAAAAAAACTGCACTGAGATGTATAAAGCTGCAGTGAGGTATTCTAAACTGCAGTGAAATATCCAAAGCTGCAATAAGATCCAAAACTGCAGCAAGATACCCACATTCTTTGGTCTTTCCAGGTGGTAAGATATTGATTTAACACAAATGCGGAAATTCCTGCAGGCCCCTAAAAGCCTCAGGACTCTGAGGTTTATGGTGGCTTAGTGGTGCGCCATAGAGATTATGAGGAGGAAGTCTGAAGTATTAGCAAACCCCCCCCAACCCCCCCGGCTGTGGTGCGGGTTGCAGTTTGCGGCTGCTTGGCCCGTTTTGCCAGATGATTGCCAGATGATCACAACAGAGGCAATGTGCTCCTTAACTGCTGGACACCTTTAAGATTTCGGTACCTGGTATTTCAGGTACCACCGGTGCCGTTATTGGGGCCCGGCAGCGGGGCCGGGGGTGGGTCGTGGTGGAGTGGACACTTCATTCCCCCAGCTGTTCGGAGGGAAAGCCCAGCAGCTGCTGCTAACTCCGCTCCTACATCCTTTGCCCACATAAACAGCAGTGTTTCCAAAAGCACACTTGGCCTGCCAGCATGCATGCGCATGCTAGACAGCACACACTCTGTGTACGCTCTTTCATAGTGCACTGACTACAATTCACAATTTACCAGCACAGAAAGAATGCTGGGAAAACAGGAATCTTGGGATATGTGATATTTTAATCACCAGTTTTAGCTTATTCCCACAACCTCGTACTATTGTGCAAGATGGATGGATGGATGGATGGAAGGAAGTTTAAATTTCTTTTATTTTCACTAAACCAAGTAAATGAAAGACTATTAA
>JAABNX020000044.1:12703877-12716602 GCA_015163995.2 Mormyrus lacerda
GAAGAGAAGAGAAGAGAGAGAGTGCAAGAAAGGGAGCCAAAGAGAGAGGGTGAAGGGGAGAGAGAGAGAGAGAGAGAGAGAGAGAAAGAAAGGGAGAGAAAGAGAGAGAGACAGGGAGAGAAAGAGAGAGGGAGTGAGAGAGAAAGAAGGGGGAAGATAAAGAGCAAGAAAGGGAGAGAGAGAGAGAGAGAGAGAGAAGAAGCGAGAGAAGAGAAGAGAAGAGAAGAGAGAGAGTGCAAGAAAGGGAGCCAAAGAGAGAGGGTGAAGGGGAGAGAGAGAGAGAGAGAGAAAGAGAGAGAAAGAGAGAGGGTGAAGGGGAGGGAGAGAGAGAGAGAGAGAGAGAAAGAGAGAGGGTGAAGGGGAGGGGGAGAGTCCTTCCAGAATTGGCGCTGTTGTAACTTGAAGAAGAGATTACAAAAAAATGTGGATCCTGCCCTGAAAGATTACTACACCCCCCCACCCAACGTGAGACGAGTCACTCGAAGAAAATTATGGACTCAAGGAAAAGCACTATGTAAGAAAGGACTGCTGTTTGTCCTGGTCTGTCAGCCGGACTTCATGCGGTTTGTCTGTCAGCAGATGAACAGGTTTCCGTGCTAATAAACCTGTCACAGGCCCTGTGTCAAACAGAGTGCATGTTAAAATGAACCTTGCGAAATGCAGCGAATAAGGGAGCAAGAAAATTTACATTTGATTTATTAAGCAGACACTTTTAGCCAAAGGAACCAATATTGTTGAGCAGCTGGGCATTAAAAGGGCCTGACCCAGAGTCAGCAGAGACCGGCAAACTCAAAAGAAGGTTACAACCTACCAATGCCCAGAAAAACGATGCACAATTAGGACGGAAGGGAAATACTGAACCCTGGTCATTATTTTAAAGCACCTTGTCACATAAACAAGACGTGATGTGGAAGTGACATAAATTCACATTCAAATTTGCGATACTTTCCGATGGGTGAAACATCGCAGTACTACATTGAGGTAGTAGGGGGAAGGTTGGTATGGGTCACAGTGTGTCCACTGTGGGGGGGGGTTAGTCACAGACAGAGGTGCTCTCGCTGCCCACTCCCTCCCTGAGCTGGTGGGGGAAACAACAATGGCTTCAAGGCCCCTTGGTGACAGATTAGGTGACCACCCCACCCCCCCAATCTGCAAATCCCTTCAGGCATAATGAACGATGGGTGGGTCCCCCTCATTAGAGAGATTAAAGCCACACACACAAGCACGCCATTCCCCACACATGCGGCAGCAGTCCCTGGGGAGAGAGACGACAATGTGGCTGCAAAGAGTCTGTCCAGAGGAGCCCGACAGACATGACAGTTGCCAGAGTTCAAAGGTCACGGGCAAACTCCCTCCGACATCCACAAGTTCAGGGTTGCCATGACAATTTCCGTGGGTCCACATGGAATGGAACACGCAATTCCACACAATATAACATATACTTTCCAGATAGGGTGCCACGGGGCTGCAGTGGCTAGCACTGCTGCCTCACACCTCTGGGTCCAGGATCTGACTGCCCCTAGGTCAGTATATGTGCAAGTTGAAGTTGTCAAATTGTCCATATGTATGAATGGGGTGTGTCTATCTAATCCAGTGTTTCACAATTCGGTCCTCGGGGACGCACATTCGGTCTGTATTTCTGCACCCTCCAGGCTCCCTGCCAGACATTCCACATTTCTGCATCTGGTAGGGAGCTCGGTGGGAGCAAAAAGATGGACTGTCTGTGGGTCCCCGAGGACCGGATTGGAAAACGCTGATCTAATCTAACTTGTTCTGTCTTTAATGCTAATAAGATGAGCTGATATGTAGATCATATCTAGCTCCCATCTCACCACCTACTTGCAGCACCAAAGACTTGCAGGAGATGCCTGAAAGAGCCATGGGGGCGGGGGGGTTAGGGGCGATACCTTTCAGCAAGAACAGGCCGCACACGCTGACAGACTGACAAACGGGGCAGCTTAGCACTGGGATCAGAGAGAGCGTGTTTGCAGGGGATTTTCTCGGAAAACACAGAGCGAGGCCAGTGCTGCAGGTTTCTGAGGGGTGATTTATTAAAAGTGGGTTTACGCAAGAAGTCTGAGATGAAGCTAGAAATGCTACTAATTTACCGTCATTATTATTCTTATCAATCTCATTTGCCATCCCTCCACCTCCCAACTTCTGATCCAGTTCAGGGCTGTAGCATACTGTTATTATTATGATTATTATCATGATTATTATTATTAATGTTGTTGTGACTGTTGTTGCGTTTCCTTCACCATTACTGCCCCCCCCCAAAGATATCTTTCCAGCCACAAACCGCTTTATGCCCTAGATAGGTGTCGGGTTTCAGTGAAAGCACTTTTGAGAGCCCACCACGCACGAGCGATGGGGCGGGGCTTTGCTCGTTCCAGCCAATCAGAGCAGCACAGAGCGGTGGCCATCACAGCAGGTGTGGGAGCCTGAGAAAAAAGTGGGATGAGGTGATTTGGGGGGTAATTCTTTCTTTTTGCCTTTTGTGCTGGATCTGCGGGGCCTCCCCCCCACCCCACCCCCAGACAAAGGGGCCTAGATGGGACTCTAAACGCACCAGGCTTTTGTAAACTTCAAAAAAAAAAAAAAAGTCAAAGTCCTGAGGCCAGCCTGTAGCCCAGGTGGTTGCGTGGTCCATTTAGCGCCATCCAATGGGATCACAGGCTGTCTGCTTTGATCACATTCTCAAAATGGGGGGCGGGGGGGTGGGGAGGCCACCCCCACATTAGGCCCGCAGGAAAGAGAGGCTCGAAGACCTTTGGACGGCGAGGTGAAGGAGTACAGAATTACGGACGGAATCAGAATTCACAATTAAACAAACTATATAAATATTTGGTGGAACTCTGAACAAGGAAACTCTTGTGTGCGTCGTTTTCAGGGGAATTCCACAAACTTCAGGAAATACGCTCAACATGCCACATTGCGAACGTTAGGTTTGGAAATGCCTACAATTCTCACATGGGGTCTCGACGGTGGCAGTATGCCGGTGTACCGGTATCGCTTCACACCGAGGCCACAGTAGCCAGTAAGAGCTCAGGAGATCATAACCCCAAGGGTCTGGACAGGAATCAGAGAGCAATTGCTCGGCAGAAAGACGCTTCCAGCAGGCAATGAGGAACAGGATTAGCTATGTTGTACGTGCTCATGGGAGCAGATTCGGAAAATATCTCGTCATTGTTGACGTTCTAGAGGCAACGCTGTGGCCGTCAGGTTTTCACGTCTGCAGAGTACAGCATAATGTACAGAACGGGCGGGATTTTTCCCACGCTGGCTACCATTCGGGTTCTGAGAGCGTCATGCAGTGACCAAGACGAAAAACTACACGTCCTGTTACAGAAGCATTTCCCTGCATGACCTGGTATCTCCACCAGAACATCTTTCTTATCATCACCGAAGCTAATCTGGATATCTGCGGCACAGTGGCGTGTATCGACAGCGACCCGGAAGCCCTCATTCTTCCCAAAGTCTTCCCAAAATTCTCTGATTGCAGCTTGAATCCTGGCTTCATGCCTTGGTGACTGAGCCCAACAGGCTGGTCAGTAATGGAGGTTCTCTACACTGTATATTTTGCTTGTCCTGAAGTTCAATTCCGACTAAACAACGGCTGAGAACCAAATTTCATCTGTCCATCAGTCTATATGGCCAAAGTGGTGGATCTCAGGCTAGGGATGTGTGCCAGCAATTAAAAGATTGCCGGCTTGAATCCCATGAATGCTAGGAGTGATCCTACTCCTTTGGGCCCTTGAACGAGGCCATTAACCATCCTGGGTATGACGTCAATTTACATCCGCCCTGCAAGCAGGTCTTCAGTCTTTCAGGGAAAGTTTGGGGTTGCTGGCAGAATTGGCACCCCTGGAAAAAAACTTCACACTGTTCCATTCAGATTAGTGTGGTGCTGAGGTATCACCAGCTGCACTTGGGTTCTCATCCCTGAGGTGGTTTGTCATGTGGTGGGTGCGGCAACGCCCTGTACCAGCTCTCCTTATCTATTTATAATTACTAACACATTTGTCCAGGACACCCTCCAATTTACACATCTATACATCTGGCTACTGTGGCAGCTCAGTTTGTGTGGATTAGGGTTAGGAGTTTATTCAACTGTAGATGGGGAGACTCTTTCATGGGTCTTGAACCAACAACCATGCCACGTCATTAAGCACTATGCTACATCCAGTGCAACTGCCCCCCAACAGTAGCTGAAAGAGTAGCGCCAGGTATCCTGCAGCATGCTCTCTGCATTACAGCCTGACATTAAATAAACAAAATCTGACTATCCCCACATGCATCTTGCATATCTAGGCACTCCACATTACTGAGATAATACAGCAAGTTACTCATGTAAATACTTGTTTTGCCAAAGTACACTAATGAAAACCAAATGTGCTTTTTATGCCTCAAGGTTTATGTACATGTGTCAGAACTAAAAGCTTTGGGAAGAGAAAAACTACTAAAAATGTTTGGATTGAATCTATCCCTATATAACTGCGGTTAGAGAATCTAATGGTGATTTGGAATTATTGGCACAATTCAAGGTTTCTGGATGGACAATTTTCAGTTCAGAGGGAGAAAGAATTAATAATATTATTGGATAGTATTGAATAATACCGTGATAGAATAGCTGTGTGAAACCCAGTAAGCCAAAGTCTCACACGCACAGGAACACCCGAAGAGGAGGACCGGAAACAGGGTGAGAAATGCAGCGAAGAGACAGCCATTTCATGGGGGATATTCAGAAGCGCAGCCTGACCCAACCCTGCACCTTCGAATCATTGACGTCGCAAAACGCCCTGAATACAGATAATCCCAGACCTCCAGGAAACGAAAATCCAGACACTGGTGTCAAATGTCCGCTTTTTCTTCAGATTCCGTAAAAAAACAAACTCTTAACGTCTATACTTTAAACTGGGAAAACCATACCCTGAGGTTAAAGACGGATATTACGTGCTGTGATGGAGCGATATCGCATTTTCATTTTTGAAATTGCTGCTATCGTTGAATTAGTATGCTATACTAAAATTAATTTTATTGTACAAACATAAGGTATAAATTTCTGATTACAGACAACTACAGTAGTTTTCCGCCAATTAATATAGTTGCCTGTCATGGAATTTAAGAACTACACGGTAACAAATACTGTATAACTTAAAAACTTATCAAGCAGACGGTGTGCAAACACCTGTACGCCTTATGCTATTTCCGACTCAAAAGGGTGTAGTCTTATTAAATTATTAAAGTTTAACCATTACGTCGATTTATTAAAACGGCAAAAAAAAAAAATCTGGATCATATTTTAATAGCAGTATAATTATGTTCTTTGTACTAAAATAACACTTAAAAGGCTGAGGGCTACATTCTTTTCAAGCCAGGAATACAAAATTGGAAATCCAGTCACACTTTCCATAGTCATCATTTTTTAAGGTCACACTAATCTTAATAACCAATTTACCGTCCCTGCAAAACTTATGGTCTGCAAATTCAGGAAGGGGTGCTGGGATTGATTTTACCAAATACGCCGATGATGACGGCAAATCATCTAGGAAACATTTACGGAGCGCATGTTAATCCCACTATGCGCACTGTCAAGGCAAAATGATGCAGCTCCATAAAACTGCAGCCAATTCTCATGTTGAAGGCTTCACGAAATCAGGTTTAATGCAATCAATTAACGCCAATTCCCCATTTAAAAGTAATTTAAAAATTACTAGCAGTATAAAAAAATATTCTGAGAAAGTCTTGGCGCTTTAGTATCCCAGTGCGAGTCTCCGTCGTGTTCTGACGTGTCGTTTTACAGAAACGTCAAGCTTAATTAAAACGGGGCACTTTTTATAAGCTTCTCACTTCCAGGTTAAATTTGTTTTAGAGGGTAAAAGTAAGCTTGAGGGTGACTGTGAATGTCTACATTTCACAGGGAAACTACACAGTTAGCCTAAAGGTTAGCGGGATTTGTAATATTTATGAGCATGTTTATGTTACACGTGCGAGATCGTATGATGTGAGCATATTTCCACGTTTCCAACCCTCTTCCGACCGCTAAATCAATAGGGGGCCGGGCTGCGGCGCTCCCGGAGCCTGTCCCCGCATGAAGCAGCGTCAGATCACTGGACACACACGCTGGAGGCAATTTAGAACCACTATTTCAACCGAAATTAATGTCCCTGGACCAACTCCATGGCGAATACAGACGGACATTATAAATATGCATTGACGTGGTATTTAAAAAAAAACGTAGCCAACATAATGTTTTTTTCTCAATCAAAAGTTTTTGCCACCGACACCGACGACTTTTTCCACGGACAGGTTTGCCCGTGTACGGACACGTTGACGATCCCTAACCTGGACTGTGGCAGGTAAACTGAGAACCAGGAGGAAATCCACGCAACTCTAGGAAAACACGCAAGCACCGTACACACACAGAGGAGGTGGGAAGCAACGCTGCTGCCTCCCTGGTGAATAAGCGTGTGTGTGCTCCTATGTCATTTGTGTGCGGACAAATTTACGTGCACGTGTTGGTGAATTCACGCGAACGAACGGAAATTCCCTGGAAAAACGCACGTGCGGCCGCGGGTGCTGGCCGGTACAGGGGGCGCCGCGACCCGATTCGACATTCGGCATGCGAACTGAGCGAAAAGGGGGCTCGCATTTAGACCCACACCGGTGCACGATCACGACAAGTCGAGTCTGTGGCTAGGGTATAATGGGCCCTTTGTGGGGCCGTCAGCTTAGCTGTCCAGTCGCATCGCCAGCGGAGACCGGCTGCGTGGTTTTGCTATCGGAGGTAAATCATTAGACTGTGTAAAAAGAGGAAGGGAGATGGGGGTGAGGGGGGGGGGTAGTTTCTGAAGGGCAGCCGTGTTAATGGGAGAGGTAGATCTGGCCTGGAAATGTAAGGGGGGACAAAGGGTGACTGAATAATAAATGCTCATCTTGAAAAAGGGGTTAAAAACCTACTATAAGGCAGAAGTTTGTCTTTGTATTAAACCACACTGAACGTGATCTGCATGCACTCAGGTATGAATTCCCACCAGGGGCAGAAAAAACAGCAATTTGGCAGGGAGTATTTCCAGAATCGGGTGTAGGGATCCCACCAAACAGCACCGGGGGCCCTGAGCTTGGTCTTACCGTTGCTGTTATCTTGTCACTCTCCACCATGATAGCAGAAGAGTATTTGTTCGATGGCATCAAAATTCAATGTCTTCCTTGAAGCCTGTAGAGAAAATAGGGCAGAGTCAGGCACTAAGCACATAACCATTTGGGTGAGGCCCCTGAAGTTTGGGGTCCCCCTTTTGACCACAGTCACCATACCAGGAAGAGCAGGGGCCCCTCAAGTTACTTAAGTGGGGCCCAGAGTAAAAACTCTTTGTCCTGACAAAGTAACTGATGCTGCTACACGAATAAAAAAAACAAGCAGATGCAAAAAGCCATATTAGTCACCTACACATGCATGGGAGGAACTTTAAATGAAAATAAGCTACGTTACTGAAACTATGACTTAGATGCTTTAAAGAAATGTTGTCCGTGGACAAGCCGACACCAGAACAAAAACGCAAGTGGATTACAGTTAAGGTGACATCTGTCCTGACAGGAATATCCAACAATAACTTCACACATCAAAGCAGTTTACCATTACATTTCAAACTTTGCTGCCAAACCAGATAAAACATTTGAATAAGAACATATAAACCCAGACAGCTGTTGGTATAACACTCAAATTAATTGCACTAAAAATCATATAGCTTGGCAATCTGAATGGTTCTTATACATGCAGTTACCAATATAATCCAGAAAAAGAAATCACTATTGACTAGAAAATGTATGTCAAGTTTAGACTTTGGAAGAGACAGGCAGTTAAGGGGTGAAATGGTGCTTTTTTTGGAGGGTCAAACCAAAGGAACAATTAGACAATTAGAATTGGTTCCCCGGGACAGCAGAACATGACAATATACTTCTCTGAGCAAGACTGGACTAGTCAAAGGCAGTTAAGGGCACAGCAAAGAGGCTTCATGTGTAGAAAAGAGTCAACATGAAATAAGAGCTTCTTAACAAAGGGTATAACTGAAGTAATTGCTTGAAGAGGAAGGTTCAATGCACCTGAAAACAGATAAGAGAAGCCTACCCTTTCATGGAGAAAAATGGTAAATATTGTCCGGGCACTAAGCACATGTTCGACCCTGGGACCATCTATGGGGGGTGGGGGGCTACCAGGTGTTTTATGGATTATGAATTTCAGTCCCCACATGGTGCATGAACATGCACACACACCTTCTCGCAGCGGTGCGGCACCACAGCTTCTAGGCGGGTTCGCAGCCCACCGGCGGAGGGGCGGAGGCGGTCAGAGACGCCCTTTTGTTGAAGCCGTTCCTACTGTTTTCCTACCTGATTACTCTTACCGCAAGGCAAAGAAATCACAAAACAGACAGCTTCAGATTGAAATTTCATACATAGTTAGACATGACTGAACATAAAAGTCCAGGGCTTTAGGTATTATTTAATATTCTTGCATATTCCTGGGCACACCTACACAACCTCCGCTTGGATCACGGCCTGGAGTGTGTAAAGTTTCTTAAGCTTTGGGACAAAGTTTTATTTTCTGTACTATTTAAGGGACAGAATTGTATGTAAAACCCCAGTTCTTATTCCCCGCGGACTTTAGCTCAGATCTAACTGCAGTATTTCTCAGCATTGTTGCTGTTGTTCCCTCGTTGGCAATTCTGGCATCTTGTAGTTTCCATGTTTCTTCTGCAGAGTTACAACTAAATAAATCAAAGGCAAAAAATTCAAGACCACTATATGAAACCAAACAGCAAGATCACGCGGATTGCCGTCTAATTACACTCCCAACGCACTTGAAGGTCTAAATTCAAGATATAGCGGAGCCATATTAAACGTAAGAAGCCGGTTAGGTCTGTGGTCTGCGGAATTCCCAGCGGAATCACACGCACATGTACAATTAGCGCGTTAGTGTCGCGCCAGTTTATAAATAACTGCGATACCTCAGGAATGCAGACAGGTGGAGAGATTCTGTATTAATTTTTAAATTTAAAATCTGCCTTTTATAGTTTTTTTTTTCTTTACTTGGAATTGCGCGAGTAGAACAGGCGACAGAGAATTCCTCCATCATTTCGGCCCCGTATAATATGTCTAGATGCTGCCTATTATTATTACAATTCCTTGTTTTGGTATACTTTGCGTGCTAATGACAGATCACAGACTTGCGTGTGTTAATGTTATGTTAATGGGTACGTCTAATAATCATATTAATGAATGCCTGCTTTGAGCTACTTGTCAGCGCGGCATTCAACAGGCAGCGTTTACTTGTGTGTTGAACAAGCAAAGAGACGGCGTCGCTTTGGCGAAGGGACTAAAGTACATGGAGAAAACACGTGTTAAAGCACTGGGGACTTGTACCCAGCAAGTACAAGTGAGTAAAATTGCTTTTCGCGCTCCAGTAGTAGAAAAGGTAACACACGCAACACAAATAATCACAAATCATAAGGTATTTTCCCCATTTGTACTTATAGCCTATGAAGGCTACTTCAGAAGGCACGTTGTCCTTTTTTTCTCACTCCTGCTTGAAGTCTCTTTACATATAAAAAGTAATCAAAATGATAATGCATTCCCTACTAGTTAAATAATACTTATTGAAAAGTTAAATAAAAATGCAGCGTACATTGGAAAAATCCGCTGCATTAATTAAACGGGCTATAGTATAGCGTCTCGTTGCATGTATTAACATCGCTCGCCAGCTATAATAGAGCGGATAAACTATAGCACTGATCGGTCTTGCCGTAGCATGCTGGAAGCGTGTGATCGCAAGGATCGTCCATTGAATGTGAAAGTGGAAAAAATAGAAAAGGTACCTGTTGCGGGAGCCGCAGTAAGGGGTCGCGGAGTGCTGGGGTCGATCACTCCCTTTTGAGTTTTCTCTAGCCGGAATGTCACGGCGTCTCAGGACCGACCCCGCATATACAGCGCATTTGAGCCGATATGTAAATATAGTCCAGTTTTTCCTCCCACCCCCCTCCCGATTTCCTCCCACCGCTGCGGCTGGCTCACTTTCACACAGCACTCAGGCGTGACTTTTCCCAGGTCTCGAATCTCACTGTAAATACACTATATTTACTTATTTTCATTTAGAGCGCCTTTATTATTCTCCTTAATTAACCACTTATAATACTAGCTTTCAGCTGCCACCTCAGGGGTTTTAATGCTCTGAAGATTTTGTTTAATAGTCCAGAGCTGATAAACATACAATGTATAACGTTTTATTCGTATCTTTAAATAATAACCGGTAATTTATGGCGTGGAACAAAAAAGAGCAAAATTTCCATAGGATAAATCATCCGTACAGGTATCGATGTTCTAACCACTTGATTTTCCATTAAAAGTTTTTATGTCGCCATCTAACGTACTGTGTGTGTTTAATTTGGCCTTTTCTGCACTTGCTAGAAGCAGGCCTATTTTCTAGGAAGGGGCATCGAGAATATTACCGCAGAACATGTTGGGGGAATCCGAACACCTGGGTTTGTGTATTCAGGATCTGTGTGAAGCAGGTGTAGCACAAGACTCCCCCCAAAGCCTCTGCTTCTATTAGACCTCTGCCTCCTTCCTGTTTGCTTTGGCGCTTGACTGCTGTCTGCTATTTGCTGATAATATTACGCGCGTAAAGTATGCTGAGGACATTGAACCCCAATTAAGCTGGGCCACATAATAGTAAACAACCTTCCCCAAATTGATCACCCACTGGTATTGTTAGATCTTGAAGTAAGCCCTATGATATATCTATTTGGCATTAAATGTTTGCAAAAGGGATGTCAAACTGCAGATATGAACTGGGTGAGTGTGATAAAATCTTTTTATGCCTATTTTCCGGTATATTCTTGGTGTGACCACATAGCTCTTCACTTGAATAAATAGGCTAGGCTACATGGAAGATTTACACTACAACGGCCTAATATCTTGTTAATTTTGACATTTAAATTTCAAATTAATGTATAGTCATGTGTAACCTATGATTACAAATTAAAAGCCGTAGGGGAAACAAAAACGTTTGTAATTTGAAAACATCTGTGGAAATGGAAATAGCAAAATCCGGCGCTATTACAATTGTATTCTGTTTATTGAAATATTAAAGTGCATAGTTACATAAACTTTGTGATTTCATGGGTTTATGAATTTTTTCCCAATTTGTTTAAGATCAGTAAACAAATGGAAATTTTAAAAGCCCTGCAACGGTAAATTATCGAAAGTGCTACTGCGGACTCGACGTTGCGGTTGCACCGGCGAAACGCGGAAGCAGCTCCTACTGCAGCCGCTTCGCTTGCCGAAGCTGAAGGTGGTTTCCCGGCCCGGAGAGGGACCATGTTGCCGCTGCGCTTCATCGCAGATGCGCTGCCCGATTCCGTGGCCTCTGATTTCCAGAATCTAAATAAATTCAGTGAACAGGTAAGTCCCAATTATATATAAAAAAGGAAAAATCAGCAGCCATGTAACCAGCGTTTATACAAAAGGTGCAACGCGACCAGGGTTTGCGTGCGTTTTTATGGCCGGAAGTCTAGTTTCTTATTAACTCCATGTGTAAGGATTGCAGTGAATTGGTCTGGTGAGTGTCACATTAACCAGACTGACCAAACCGACGCTTTCGCGGAAATCGGACTGAGGCCACGTGATTACGCGTGTGCGTGTCTACCAGCTGGTTAACCGGCTGATTACCTATAAACCAGGGGTCTCAAACTCCAGTACTGGGGGGGCTGGAGCCCTACACAGTTTTTGGTTCACCCTCATTTAACACACCTGATTCACCTCCTTGTGCTAATTACCACACAGCTCTTGAGCTGAAATATTTGTGGTGGACACAGGGCTCCAGCCCCCCAGGACTGGAGTTTGAGACCCCTGCTATAAACGGTCTAATAACAGGACACCTTGGCATCCGCTCTTACCAGTCCTGCTCTGGTCAAAGAAACTGGGGAAGGCTTGTGTCTGATAAATCACTGGGCATCAAAAGACATGATGAAGCTGAAAGTTAAGCAAAAGTAATGTCTGCTATTAATGCCAAACTATTATTTCCATTTGATTTCCGCAGCAATTTATAAGCCTGACTGACATTCTCTTCCGTTTCCTTGTGGAACCCAAGGAGGTAAGGTCAGATTTTGGCAACTCACTGTTTTTATAGGCCTATTACCTCTTATTATGGGAGATTTTCTTACACAAAAATATTCTGAGGGCAGAAGGAAAAATGATTGGTTCAGAGAGATAACCATCAGATTATAGAGAAGGTGGATCAAAGCAACTAGAGGAGGTGGAACCAAGAGGTCAGATGTTCCACCTCTTCAGTCTGATTGGTTATCTGTCTGAACCAATCATTTTCCTTCTGCCCTCAGAACATTTTTGTGTAAGTAAAACCCACTCGGGGATTGGCCTACATGGGTAGGTACTGTACTGATGGGGCCATAATCAAGTATCACAAAGGAATGTGCTGTTGTACCATTGAGAAGTGTACCTAACTGAAGTCACTCAATTAAAATTGCAGTCATATAATTTGAATGCTAACTCCCACCACTGAGGTATTCCTGCCTCTTCCTCTCTGTCCTCTGCCCCCCCCCCAGGCTGAGCAGTTTTTGCTGCAGCTGAGTGAGTTTGCAGCTGAAAATGGGATGAGCGCGGGTCCTCTACGAAACCTGGTGAAGAATCTGCTGCTTGTGCCCCAAGGTAAGTGC
>JAABNX020000044.1:12773529-12783935 GCA_015163995.2 Mormyrus lacerda
CCGGGACCGTAACCGAGACCCGAGGAGGCTGCCCGTACAAGCCAGCGCCTCCTCACCATCACGTGTGCCGTGTATCCATAACCGGGACCGTAACCGAGACCCGAGGAGGCTGCCCGTACAAGCCAGCGCCTCCTCACCATCACGTGTGCCGTGTATCCATAACCGGGACCGTAACCGAGACCCGAGGAGGCTGCCCGTACAAGCCAGCGCCTCCTCACCATCACGTGTGCCGTGTATCCATAACCGGGACCGTAACCGAGACCCGAGGAGGCTGCCCCTTAATGCAGTAAGTCATCCCTGTAATGGCCACTTGATGCTCGTTTTATCTGTGCAAAATCAAACAGACTTAATTCTTTAGCATAGCCATGCATGAGTCGGCTTCAGTGAGGCTGTCAGCCCTCCCCTCCCCCCACCCTCGCTTCCAGCCCCCACTGCTCCAAGGAGGCTGGTTTTTTTTGCCAGAAGGAAATTAGATCAGATAATGTCCCGCTTACTCCAGCCCTAGACTCAAGTCTACCGGGAACCCTAACTAGCAGGGACCCCCGTGTGTCTCCGAGGACCCCCCCCCCACCCCTTGTGACTCTGAGGGCCCTGATTAGTGGAGACCCTCATATGGTTGCAGGGGACTTAACAGGCAGGGACCCCTTGCGACTCCTGGGGCCTTAACGAACAAGGACCCCCGCTTCACTCTGAGGGCCCTAATAAGTAGAAACCCCCATGTTACTCCAGGGGCCCTAATGAGCAGAGACCCCCCCTACTGATAGGGAAACATGGCATGGTAGTCACTGGCAGCTCGCTGTGACTGTGGCATTGGGGTAACAGCTCCACCTTTATCCTCTGTAAAATGGGAACAGTGAGGTAAGCAGGGCTTTGCACTACATGATCACCTTCTGCAAAGCCACACCTGCCCGTACACAGCTCACCCCCCCACACTCACAGACACACCATACATTTACAGCCCCCTGCAGTGCGGGTCCGTATAGTGTTACTTTACAGGACACCCGGGAAACACAGCAGCCTGAGCCCCACTGATTAAGCCGCTGCGGAGTAGCCCTGTCACCATAACAAATTTTGCTGGACGATAAATTGTCCCAGGAATTATTGCAATAAACAATAATATTGTTGCATAATAATATTGTGCACATAAAGCAGTGACGTCATACCCGCCAGTGTGAAATACGGTTCACTTGCTTCCGGTTTGAGTAACTATGAGCACAAGAAAGGATAAACTTGTGTTTCAGAAGCTAATAAAAACAATAATAGTAATTTCCTAAGTGAACAACGTCCTCAAAATACAATCAAGTTTTAAGTTTCCTGGCACACCTCTGCGAAATTCGGCAAATCCCACATATTTATACTCACATTTATATATTTATATTTATTGCCACATTTTACTGTACCGCTTATAGTGAACACGTGTGCCTGGTGAAAATGATAATTATAATTGGATGATCACCATAAGCAATTTTTTCTTCTACATGTCCCAGTCTAACTGACACGTGTATATTTCCGACATGAATAATAGGTAATAAAATGGACAGCGTCACTAATTTTGATTGCAAAATATAGTACAACCATTTCAAATGGTTTTCAAATTACAGTACTGTACAAATTAAATTACTGAACTGTGTATAACTAAAATACGCTATATAATACAGTATAATGGTGTACCTAAGTATTCAATTTTATTTATACAGTGTATTTTCACATTTTGCCTGACAGCGTTTGCTGCAGCATCTCCGTGGCTCGTGTTATGGAGGTTTATAACTCATAAGCTTTGATGAGTCTATAACACAAATCTGAGTATTGAACAGCTTTAATTAGAACTCTGACAAATTGCCAGTGCTGCCATACTTTTACACTATGATGTTTGTCGTGCTTCTTCATGGAGCTGAAGCAGCAACCTCTCCTGTTGCCGTGTTTCTGTTTGACACTAAGAATAGCAAACACAGATTAATGCAATGTGTACTTAAGCACATATAGAACATACCAAGTTAAACATTCTCCGCTAGAATGACTGGGGATGTTCATATTTACTTCATTGCCACATGCATACACTATCACTGTCCGGGAGTAACGTCTATTAGCGTAAGCTATAGGTAATGCCAGCCACAAAGTTGAACCAGTAAGACTCCCCTTCGTATCCATGGATGTAAGACAAGGCAAATATCTTAAAGTCCAATATAACCCAATATAATGGGCCTGTACTTTACCTCCCCCTGGGTGACAGAGCCCCTCCCCCAGTACGGAGCCGACCCTCCCATATTACAGCGCGGCCCCTCCTCTAGTACGGAATCGACCCTCCCATGTTACAGCACGGCCCCTCCCCTAGTACGGCGCCGACCCTCCCATGTTACAGCACGGCCCCTCCCCTAGTACGGAGCCAACCCTCCCGTATTACAGCGCGGCCCCTCCTCTAGCACGGAATCGACCCTCCCATGTTTCAGCACGGCCCCTCCTCTAGTACGGAATCGACCCTCCCATGTTACAGCGCGGCCCCTCCCCCTGTATGGAATTGACCCTTCGCCTGAATGTCAGAGCCCCTCCACCTTTTACAACACAGCACCTTCCCCAGTATGGTACTGGTCCTTTTCTACTATAACAAAGGCACTACCCAGTGCAGCTCACCCCTTCCCCCCAAGTAGAAATCAGGCCCTCCCTCTGTTCCCGTGCAGAGACCTGCAGATTATGTCTAGCAATGTCAGAGCTCTTTACACAGCTGTAACACGCACCACCCTGCCTCCCTCTCATGCTCCCTCCCTCTGTCCCTGTGCTGCTCGCTCTTCAGAAGAGGGATGTGTAGAAACGCTGCTCCTGTGTGAGCATTACCTGAAATTGGACCATCACTCGTTCAGATCTAAAGGGAGAAACACACCTGTTTATACCTGTCCTGCATTTTCAGTAACCACGAGGACCCTGTCCCTGCATACCTCAGACAGGGTACACCACAGATAGGGTACGCCTCGGACGGGGTACGCCGTGCGCAGGGTACACCACAGATAGGGTACGCCTCGGATGGGGTATGCCGTGCGCAGGGTACACCACAGATAGGGTACGCCTCGAACGGGGTACGCCGTGCGCAGGGTACACCACAGATAGGGTACGCCTCGGATGGGGTATGCCGTGCGCAGGGTACACCACAGATAGGGTACGCTGTGTGCAGGGTACACCACAGATAGGGTTCACCTCGGACAGGGTACACCACAGATAGGGTACACCTCGGACAGGGTTTCACCACAGATAGGGTACACCTCGGACGGGGTACGCCATGTGCAGGGTACACCACAGATAGGGTACACCTCGGACGGGGTACGCCATGTGCAGGGTACACCACAGATAAGGTACACCTCGGACGGGGTACGCCATGTGCAGGGTACACCACAGATAGGGTACACCTCGGACGGGGTACACCATGCGCAGGGTACACCACAGATAGGGTACGCCGTGTGCAGGGTACTCCTCAGGGTGGCTCACCACCACTCTCGCACACATCTTGTCACAGTCTCATGTTGTCTTTGGACTTGCAGGGTCTCTGAGCTTTATAATCCATAATATCTCCTTGGGAGAAGAGGCTGACTTTCAGTCCCAACCACCACCCCCCCTCCCCCCCATCCCAGTGCTTCCCCAGTCATGCTTGCAACCATCATCTCTCCATCTTCTGCCTTCTTTGTGTCGCTGGGTTGTGGTGTGAAAGCCGCCCCCTGTTTCCGCACACGCCAGGCTCACATTGTGCGCTGCTCAGCCCAAGGTTACGCGTGGGGGGCGGGGGCGCTCGGAAGCCAGAGGGGGGGAGCTTTCTGAGCCTCCACTGCCTCTTCTGTCTTTCATCCCTCAAGGCCACAGCCAGGATGGGGAGGGGGGCACGACACAGTTCAGACCCGCCGCTGGAGTGTAAGGGACGTGAGAGAGAGCCTTGTGCCATGTCAGTGTTCTAGGGGGTGGCCGAATCAACCATGATACCCCCCGTGTGATTTACACAACCAGTGGTCTGTGTAATGCTACCTGCCAGCCTGTTTCTCTGTCTGTCTGCCTGCCAGCCAGCTTATCTTGGTCTGCCCGCCTGTCTGTCTGTCTGCCTGCCTTCCAGCTTATCTTGGTCTGCCCGCCTGTCTGTCTGTCTGTCTGCCTGCCTGCCAGCTTATCTTGGTCTGCCCGCGTGTCTGCCCATCTGTCTGTCTGTCTGCCTGCCAGCTTATCTTGGTCTGCCTGTCTGTCTGTCTGCCTTCCAGCTTATCTCGGTCTGCCTGCCTGCCTATTTCTCTGTCTACCTGCCTGTCTTTGTTCGTCTGCTGCCTGTCTGTTTCTCTGTCCTATGCACCCTAGGGGGTGGGGGCGGAGAGACACCCCTCAGCATCTCCACATTGTGGCAGCATGGCTTATTTTAATATGCCAGTTGACTTAGCATTTGGGATCTCTAGTTAAAGGGAGCTTCTGTTTGGACGTGACACATGTCCAGCTCGGGGTCAAAGGGCCAGTCAGCTAGCCTGCCCACCCTGTCTGTGGTGGAAATGTGTTTCTGGTGCAAAAATAAGCTTTCCTACCTAGGGCTGCACAATTAATCGTGAAAAAAAAAACATGATCTCGGTTTACACCTCTATGTGATCTCATTTCTAAATTACAACGGTTCTTCTGTATTGTATTACATCAGCTGGATCAAAACAAGAGCTCCTACTCTTCCCCAGAGAGTCTCAAGCGTCCCATAATTCAGCATTCTCTTTAAAGGGTGCTTTTCCACTGCACCAGGTACGGTTCTTCGACGTGGTTTTCCACTGGCATAAAAACAGGTACCGGTGTCGAAGGACATCACAACACGAGGCGGGATGTTTTGTACTGAATCCGAAAAATGGCTGTAGTCTATTATAGGTCTGGACAATGTCTGATATTAATATCAACATCGTATTTTGTGCACATGCAATTCTTACATCGAGATTAAGATCAGCCTTTTTCTTACCTTCAACTCATGGACATGATGGCGCTAAAATGTTTTTAGTCATAAGAAAAAAACCTTATCAAGTTTAACAATTTTAATTACTATTTCTTTTTGAGATTATATGGTATAACTTTAAAAATACGTTACCTCTGCTGCTTCTGCATGAGTGCTGCATGCGTTCTCAGAGACAATCATAATAATTTACATCCTTGCTGTTTAAATCGCTCCTAGACGAGTTTATGAGAAATTTATGTTGAACTTCTTTTTTGTTTCCCCAATATTACAATATACAAAATCATATTGCAATACAATTACACATTTTTATAATACTGTGCTGTCCTAGTATATTATACAAAATACTTTATTTCTCTGGTTCTTCTGACCAGATCACTTAATTTGTCCATGCATCCATTATTATTATTATTTATTATTTATTTTGTGTATTATTGTTTTACGTGTCAGAGGCAGGCTATTTGCATAACCAGTTGACAAAGAAAGCGTTTCAAGTCCCACCCCAAAGTCCCGAATTACCAAAACAGTACCCACTGTCACTTTGGGTACTGGAACCTTTGGTGTGTCTGTTTTGGTTACTCTGATTGAATGGCCCGCTGAGTGTTTCCTTTCTGTTGTCAGAAGTTGATTATGTCGGTCGTGGATCAGTCATGTGTTTGGCAGTTATGTTTTGCACTCCCCATTAAATTTGAGGAAAAAATTGGTACAGAGAATCGTGATTTCAATTCTAAGACAAATAATAGTGCAGCCCTACTCCAAACCGGCTTTATCTGCATTTCTGCTTATTCTTAAATCTGTCTAACAAGCTTCCTCATTCAGTTATCATTTTGTGTGGTGGGGTTTGTGAGTAAAAGCTGCACCGCTTGTGTCTTTGTATGCCAAGGGTGGGGCGACCTCGCATTCCTCACCGCAGGACGGGGCAGTTAAGTGACGCCGCTCCCCGTCGAAACGTTTCCTGACCCCGTGTCCTTAAGCGGCTCCCAAAGATCCAGCCGTGCAAGCAGGGAGAGTCGGGAGCTTAAAAAAGGGAATTAGCGGCGAATGGGAGCGTAGGCGCGGCGACCGGGGGGGTAATGAGCAGGAGAGGCCATGTATTAACCATGATGGAATCCTAATGGCTTCCCCGGGAGGAGCGGACGGACGGAATGTCAGCGGACGAGGCCGCCAGCCCCCTGCCTCTCCATCCTTCACAGGGAGCCGAAATTGGAGCAAATTTAATTTATTGTAGTCAGGAACTGAAAGGCTTGCAATGGCGGGGAGGTAGAGAGAGGGATTTGTGTGGACGGGAGGGCCGTAGGTTGGGGTGGGGGTTTTAAACCAGGGTTCTTCATGTAATAGCTGGACAGCCAAATGTATTGTTGATCTTCCTCTAAAATTCAGCTCCCAGACTCTCCTGCCTGTGCTTCTCTGTGAATGTATTCGCATTTTTGCTGCACTGTGCCTTGCGACGGTGACGGCTGGGAGACACACAGGCAGAGTTTGATAATATAGGGACGCTCTGCACTGTACTTGCACACGGGTGCATCCCGTATGAAGAGCAAATCGATACCCCCCCCCCCCAACATGTATAAGCTGAGCAGGTTTTAGCTGAGATGTTCTCTGTTAATGGATGGCATGTTTACTGTCCTGAGCACCATGACGGCTCAGTGGATGACACCGTTTCCTTACCCATCCAGGGTTGAGGGTTTGAATCCCACCTCTGCTCTGTAAGTGTGGAGTTAGCCTTTAGCCTTTAGCCTGCTCTCCCCATGTTACAAAGGTTTTCTTCTGCAGTCCAAAGCCATGCAGGCACTTCTCTAAATTGTCTGCAGTGTATGATAGTGTGTGTAAACTCAGGGACCAACATTGGGGCGCACCCCAGCCGCGGCTCCTATGAGATCTGCGATTGGCTCCAGGCGCCGTCATGAGCCCAAGCAGGATAAGCAAGCGGGCGATGGATGGATGTCCACGGTCCTCTGTGAGTCCGTGTGCTCAGGCTGAAGCTTGCAGGTGGAGATGATCTCTGACAGGCCCCGAGGCATGGAGGACTTCTGTGGAGCTTTTCCCCTGAGGCGGCACGCATGGGAAGGCGGGGCTCCCCCTTTGGTGATTTAACTGAGCCCTTGTGATTGGTCAGCCAAGTAGGGAATCGATCAAATCAAACCGATCGCTCGGGGGGGATCCGGGCCCAACTGGTGGGAGGGGCTCACTGGGAGTGCAGAATGGTTCAATTTTCTGTTTCCGCTGTATCAGTAAGGCAGAGAAAATAGCAGCACAGGGGACAGGTGCTGGGCTGGAGGGTTCCCCAGGATGATGAATGGGCGGGTCTTACCGGACTTTCCCATATGGCCAATCACATGGCAGATTACTTTACACAAATGCCTGGGTCCCCTCCTCTTCCTCCCTGTGTGCTAGCCTTCCGCTTCCTCCTTATATATGCATGACAGCTCCATGTGACATTCTGCTCCTCGTGTGTAACAGCAGGGCGTGGTCTCATATGCCTACGAGTCATCCTTCTGTGAGTTTTTTTCTCTGTATTGGGGGTCGGTGTGCGATTGTCCCTCATTAAATCGTCACACATTCATTTTCCTATGCGGTTCATCAGGGGTATATGGTTCTTTGTGTGCGGCAGCCAGCTGGACACCCTGACGACGGCCATCCCAGGATCCCCGAGATCGGCCCGAGCCGGCCTGCCCATTCTCACTTTCCCCCTGCATTGTCTCGCCTGTCACACAGAGACCGAAATGGTAATATATGTAAATAGGAGCCTAAGTGGGAGAAACACACACACAGACACATGTGCTCCCACGCACGCGGCAAACGAGGGCCGCCTTTGATTAAATTGCCCCCCCCGCGCTCTCCTCTTGCTCCTTGTTGTTTTCTCTCCCTGGTTCACATTTTCCCTTTTGTCCGTCGTTCGCCTCCCCCCCCACAGGAGGAAGCTGGTCCCTTTAACAAGGGCCTGCTATAAACTAGCCCTTCCCCCACCCTTGCCCCCCACCCCCCAGTTTATCTGACTCCCATTTGCTGATCGGTCCAGGTTGAGGTTTCTCCTAATCAAGCTGTGGGGTCCGTGCCGAAATAGACACTGTTCGCACGCAGCCACTGTGCTGAGCTTAGGGGCTAAATGTAGGTGGAATTGGATTGATGTTTGATGACATTCCCTTACCTGATGCTTCCCACCAAAACCAATTTAATTTTAGACTGTCTCTTTATGAATATCGAAAATGATTAGGAGTCACGGGAAAAAAAACAGCAGTGAAAGGAGTAAAGGGTATGATTCTGGTGGCTGTCCTGTAGGTCTGTGTGGAAAATGACTTGTGTGTGTGTGCGTGTGTGTGTGTGTGTGTGTGTGTGTGCGCGCACATGTGCGTAATATGCAGACATACAGAGGACAGAGTGACGATGAAACTGTTTTAATTCACAGAGACGATGACAGTAGGTGCCAGTCTGCTGTTCTCTCCTCAACTGTGCCCCCCCCCCCCCTCAAAGAGAGAGAACTCAGTCAGTCTGGAGAAGCGAGGAATCCTGAGTGCTCCTGCCTCACCATCCCAACGTGTGAAGACTGAACGTAACGGACAAAGACGTAAACGTCTTATGCAGTGGCGCACAACACTGGTAAAATTTGGGATAAAATTCATAACCGATGGAATAAGACATAGACAGATAAGATCTCCCCACACATAGTGCCGCCACATGCGCCAGCCCTGCTGGGGTATAGACATGCCCCCTGTTCCTCTAGGGCTGGCTGCTCTGCTCCCTGTCTGCCCACCCGGACCCGGCTCCCGTCCTCGTCACCAGTCTCAGAAAAAGCTCCCTTTGTCTCCTTTTTTAAAAAAAAAAAAAAAAACAATAATGTGTATTGAGCTGGGTGAATTATAAGGGTCCCTGTCCTGTTTCTCTCCCCCGCAGGCCGAACCCCGGGGGGGGGGGGGATTGAGGTCCATTCAGCAGCCACGCCATTACCGCCAGGGGGGAGGGGGCCCTCTCTCAGACGCGTGTCACGTATGCGGGTTCGACAAGCACTCAGGAAGGAGGTTGGCCAGGTGATCGTACAGGAAGTTAGGTGGTCGGCGGGCTTGGAGTGGGGTCGCCTGTCGCGTCTGGTCAGCGCCACGGTGTGCTGCCGAGGCTGCCTGAGCGCCACCCCCCCACCCAGTGCCGTACCAGGCCCCCCCACCCCCAGCCTCCCTCTGCACAATGACATGCTTTTAACCGCCTCCCCACCAGAGCCCCTCATTCAGCCACGCCCCATGAATGGGGAGCCTTATATCCTGAGGAACACTTGCTGTCTCTTCATCGCCTTGGAGACGGCAGGTGACAGTAAAGCCCGACGTCGCTGAGAGGAGCGGGGACCCCCGGAGGCCGAGTACGGTACAGCGAGAGGCTGCCTCTCCCTCCGCGCATAGAGAGAAGCAACGGAGAGTTGCTCAGAGCTGAACTCCTTCCTCAGCATTAAGATGCTGCAGGGAGACACATCCCCCTGAGGTCTGAAGGCACCTTGAGGCCCCCCACCCTCACAGGGAAGGACCTGCGTCTTGAGCTGTCACGTTGGGCGGGACGCAGTTTCGGTGCTGGGGAGGGTCTTCAGGGCCACACCAACATGCATGTGATCAGACTGTCTCAGCTCACCCCTCTCTCTCTTTCGCTCCCTCCCTCACTCCTCATCCTGAGTATGCTTCCAGGGTCAGCCATCTTTCTGTTCGGTGGGGGGTGAGGGGGTTGCTGGGGGCGTCCTCATGATTTCAGCAGGAGGGGTGGTGGGGGGGGTCAAGCAAAAGCCAGTGGGAAGTGGCTTGTTGCTATGGGGATGCCAGCCCCCATGTCAGCATGGGGGGGTGGTGTGCAGCTTCTTACCAGGATAATCCACTGTAATCCTGCAAAGGGGAGCCAGCCTGGGTCCCACCCCCCAGTACACACACCCCAGGGAAATGGGAGAGGTGGAAGTCAAAAAATTAGCATCTGTTACTGCCTGTGTTGTGGTCTGCTTGGCCGTGAGGGGGTGGGGGGAGGTTCAGGCCATCAGAGAGACAGGTTAGCCCCCCCTCCCATCTGCTTACACAACCCAGTTATGGCTGCGTTCCGTCGGTGGGCTAACAAATGCTAATTGTGTGTGTTTTATTATTATAAGCATAACTGGATAATTGTAGGTGCGTGTGAGAACAGTAGCAGGCAGCGTCACAGCCTGCTGGATGTAGCTCACACATGTTAAACAAACTGTTATCAATCTCCGGTCCGCAGCGGCGTGGGGGGCGGCGGGTGAAGTGGTGAGGGGAGCAGAATGGGGAGCGGAATGGGGAGCAGCGGGTGAAGCGGTGTGGGGGGCGGCGGGTGAAGTGGTGAGGGGAGCGGAATGGGGAGCGGCGGGTGAAGCGGTGTGGGGGGCGGCGGGTGAAATGGAGAGGGGAGCGGAATGGGGAGCAGCGAGTGAAGCGGTGTGGGGAGCGGAATGGGGAGCAGCGGGTGAAGCAGTGTGGGGGGCGGA
>JAABNX020000044.1:12784035-12806512 GCA_015163995.2 Mormyrus lacerda
GAAGTGGTGAGGGGAGCAGAATGGGGAGCAGCGAGTAAAGCGGTGTGGGGGGCGGCGGGTGAAGTGGTGAGGGGAGCAGAATAGGGAGCAGCGAGTGAAGCGGTGAGGGGAGCGGAATGGGGAGCAGCGAGTGGAGCGGAATGGGGAGTAGCGGGTGAAGCGGTGTGGGGGGCGGCGGGTGAAGTGGTGAGGGGAGCAGAATGGGGAGCAGCGAGTAAAGCGGTGTGGGGGGCGGCGGGTGAAGTGGTGAGGGGAGCGGAATGGGGAGTAGCGGGTGAAACGGTGTGGGGGGCGGAATGGGGAGCAGAACGGGTCAGCCGTGTTGGAGCAAGGGCCTGTCAGTCACATTCCCAAGCTCTGATTGGCCGAGGAGGCAGTCATAGTGGTAATAGGATCGTCGCTCCCTCCCTCTTAGGGAGTGGTTCGGGCTGAAAAGCCGGTGACAGACTTTCACTCCATTAGAGCTGAGAGCAGGGAGGCACAGGGAACCCAGGGACCCCAGCTGGAGGTCTGCCTGAGGAACCTGCAGACTCTCCCTTACACACTCTAACAGCCACCACATGCGGAAAAACACTGTTTGTTTTAAGGGTGCGTTGGGTGTATTGTGGGAGCGGTCACATGACACACAGCCTGGCACCTGCACAGACACGTGCCCTCAAATCATAATCCAGGGTCTACTCATTCATTCAGGTGTCCATTCCCATGCAGTCAAGGCCTAATGACCAGTGAGGACTGGCACTTTAGTTGTACACCAAACCCAGGTCAGTTATTGGCCTGCTGATACACCTGAGTAACAATGAAAAGTCTGATTGGTGCAAATCAATTGCAGATTATTGTTATCCAATCAGAAGTACAGATGCTGACATGCTACATCCTATACAGCACAGGGTGGGTGCTCCAGATTGAATTATGATTGAAATTAATCTGTTTACTCATGAATACAGACTATTAGATTGTTTTGCGTGACTTTTTAAATATATTTAGAGGTTTGTATGTAGTATTATTCGATGGGACAGCTAACTCTTGAGAGAGAACCGTAAATGTGAATGACAGTCTTTTCTGATTTATATCTTTGTGTATGAGTGTCGATCATTTGTGGGATTCAGCCCAAGGCGTCGGCGAGGGTCCACTGTAGACGGGTATGGGAGTCAAGTGTCATCCAGTCACATGGGTCCACTGCAGACAGGTATGGGAGTCAAGTGTCATCCAGTCACATGGCCAACCGGCGGCCCCATGCATTTGGATTCTGACCGCACCCCCGCCCAGCCTGCCTGGCACTGTCATGGGTTAACATGGCTTTAAGTCGGGAGATAGGTGAGGGAAAGAGTGTATTTGGGGACGGGTGTGTAAGTTCAGGTTAGTTTTTCTTTTAAGGCTCACAGGAGAAACATCTGGGTAGATTCCCAGAAAATCAAAAGCCATCACAAGAGGAGGAAGCAGGCCGACCCGCAAGTGTGTGAGAGAACGTGAGCGCTCCCTGGAGCTGAGCTGCTTAATTCAAGGTCATGGTGCTGGATTTGAAACCAGCCAATTACACGGCTCTCCATTTGTAATTTGGTAATGGCAGTAAATGGCAGCGCCGTGAGTGGTGAGTTAGCAGGGGGTCCAAGGAAAAAGCTGCAGCTTTATCGGGTTAGCGGGGCTGTGGG
Source organism: Mormyrus lacerda (assembly GCA_015163995.2). NCBI lineage: Eukaryota > Metazoa > Chordata > Actinopteri > Osteoglossiformes > Mormyridae > Mormyrus > Mormyrus lacerda. Next base: position 12,785,685 of record JAABNX020000044.1, read on the forward strand.
CGAGCATGTGGAGGGCCCCCCCGACAAGGGCCACGCTGACCACGCTCTCACCGTGACGTCTGCAGCCGCGGCCTCCTTCACACTCCGCCGCCGACAGCGCGTTGGCGCTTCTCCAGCATGATCTCAGGACACTGAGCCTTTGTTCTGCGGGCGTGCTCCTCTCCTGCCCCCCGCTTTCACGGGCACCGCGCGTCTGTATTGCGCTGTGCGTGTCGGGGGAGGGGACACACACTCAAACAGGAGCGATCGGGCTGCAGGGACCCTGTAAGCCCCCTGTTTGGACCCAACTCTCAGTTCTTGGCATTTTCCAGAATGTAAAGGGATACAAGGGCTTCCTGTTGCGCAGGTCCTTGACAACACACCCCCCCCTCCTGTATACAGCATGCCAAAGCAGAAATGGGTCACTGGCCCTTTAAGAGCCACAGGGAGGGGCAGCACGGCAGCCCCAGTGCATTGGTGCAGTGTTCTTGCAGGGGGTTTGTATGGGTCTGTCCAGAATTAGGCTAGCATCACTCTGCACACATGAATACTCTTTATACCCTAATAAATCCACTCCTGTCCCTCTGCCTCCCCCCCCCTCGTTGCTCTTCATCTCCCCCACACTCTGACCCGCTTCTTAATTCTCCTTCTGTCTCTCTCCTCTTCCTGTATTGCTGATCTCCTCATTGGCACCCCCCCACTGCATATGCACCAAACGGCTAGCTCCCCGCCTCTCCTTTTCATATCCCCCCCCATTTCCCATGCTCATCCAGATCCCGGCATTCACCCCCTCCACGGATATGTCAGAGGTCTTTCGTGTCTTCCCTGATACTTCCTTGTTAAGGTCCTTAATTAATAATGAATCAGCATATCTGTGGGACGGGGATGCTCGGAGATGAGAGCGTTATGAGAATGTTATAGGAAAGTTGCAGCATTCAGCATGTTCCCAGTCTCCCGTCAGCGGTCGGGTTACCGCTGTCTCACCATCCCCCGCCCCCACCTCCAGCGGGTCCCTGGCCCACAGCCACCTCGTCACGGCAGGGAGGTATAACTTCGCCCAGGGTGACGTTTAGACACCGTAAGCTGCCACTGTTAAGGGGGGGGGGGGGGGCTGGCTGGACCTGATGTGTGGCAGCAGCACCACCACCCGACAGAGTATGGCCTACCCAAAGGGAGGTGCCAAATAACCGTCTTGGGGGGGGGGGAGTTCAGTGTCTGACTGTTTGTTCCTTGAGTCTGCCTGGCTCTGTCCACCTGACCGTGATTTCAGGCGACCTGGGCTACTTCTTCATTAAGAGTGTGGACAAAAAGCGAGATGCTAATCGAGCACCAGTCACAAAGGTTCAACGGCACTAATTCGGGATCGGACCTTATCATGGGACACAGCTGAAGGTTTAATTTGACAGAACACATCCTGTATAGATTCGGACCTGGCTCCTTATTCACTACACCGTCGTGAATCAACTCACCAAGTCACCAAGTGCAGACCCTGGTCCAGATTGGACCTGTGTAATTCAGTAATCCAAGGCAGTACCACGCCTTACCACAACTAATGCGCGCAGCATGACAGTGTGACCACCGTGCCCTCTGTATTCCACTACAGCCCTCCTGGAGTGTTTTTAACTGCAAACAGCGCCCTCTACTGTCGACTAGTGGCAACCATATTTGCATGTGTTTTCCCAGACAGAATGTAATCAGCCGGCATGTATTGACGGAGCCATGGTGTCCCGTCGTCGTATCTGCAGCCTGTGCGGAAACACCAGAAGATATAATGGTCAATGACCTGACCACATTTATGAAAGCTTAATAAATGTATCCATGGCTACACTGGAGGTCACAAAAATGCCCAATCGGTATCTGTCTGATCATGTGACACCCCCATTCCCTCCCCCCAATAGATGATTCGTCTTCAGAGAGCGGCAGTGGGAATGGCATGCACAGCCTGACTCCCCCATCTGCGGGCGCGGCACCCTCATCCGAGAAGCCCGGTGCGGGTCCGTACAGCGAGGTGAACGGCACCGGCACCGCTTGTCCCCTGGATTTCAGCATCACATCCTCTTCCTCCTCCTGTGATGATCGGCAGCCCACGAACCTGACCGAGCGGCTACCCGCGGGGGCCTCGCTGGGCCCCTTCCAGCCCGACCCCCCTGACAGCCTGCGCAGGAAGTACCCCAGCAGGCCCGCACACCTAGACGGCCACGTCAGGGATTACAGCAACAAGGTGGGGACAAAAAGCACAAGAGGATACTTTAATGAAACTACTGAGGGTCTTTTTTTTTCCTTTTTCTTTCCTCTTATTTAAAAAAAGGTGTGTTGTTGCAGGGCTGCTTTTAGGTGGGATCAGCTCCATTATACATATCGCTGTCACATATTATCTTATAAGCACCTCTTAGTTTCATGCTCTGTCCCACATCAGTGTGGTCCAAATGCCAGCAGCGAATATCTATACGTGCTCACGGCCTAGCTGTACATGAGGAGCCCTTCCAAGGCCTCTCTCCTAATGAGCCTGGAGCCCATAATCGCCCCCCTGCTCTGGGGGGGGGGGGCTACGGTAAAGCTGCTTCAGAAATATTAGCCATGTCAGAGTCATTCACACAGACTGGCGTGATGCTTTTCTCACTCTGAAGGCCTGATGGAAAGTCGCTAAGCGGAATGCTTCAACACATCCCTCGGCACGTAGCCTGAGCACGGACATGCAGCCATCGGTAACAATGCGCTGATCAAAAGATTTTACTTGTCCAGCAGTCACTCCAAATTGACAAAGGTGTTTGACAAAGGTAGCTGCCTTGACGGGGACAGTCCTTATTGATTGTGCATCTGTGAAGGTCTGAGAAAAAAGGCAGGCCTTCCGAGAGCAGCCGAAAAGGCCAGGGAGACCATCCCGCCTCAGAAAAGATAGAAAGGCAAAGGGGTCCAGGCAGGAAGAATGGGAGGGCTTGTCATGGGCGCTGATGAACCAGCCTCGTTGTCAGAAGGGGGACCATGACAGGGGGCTGAGTGACATGAGGTCATTAAGAAAGCGCCCAATGATTTGTAGCGACCTTGGACGTTTACTCCTCCCTCCGCCTCTCTGTGGACAGTCTCCACCCTACGGCTCAAGGAGCTACGAGTCTGTGAAGACGGAGCCCGGAGCAGAGGATCTGACGGTGAGCCGGGTCCCGGCCGGAGACGACGACGACGACGACCACGACGACCATGATGACAGCGACAAGATCAACGACACCGAGGGGGTGGACCCGGAGAGACTGAAAGCCTTCAATGTAAGGTTATCGGCCATGGCGCTGGGCCACTCGCATGCTGGAACCACGTCCAAGCCGTGCCTCATTCTCTCCCCCCACCCTCACCACTTTGGGCAGATGTTCGTAAGGCTCTTCGTGGATGAGAACCTCGACCGCATGGTGCCCATCTCCAAGCAGCCCAAGGAGAAGATCCAGGCCATCATCGAGTCATGCAGCCGGCAGTTCCCCGAATTCCAGGAGCGAGCGCGCAAGCGTATACGTACCTACCTCAAGTCCTGCAGACGGATGAAGAAGAACGGCATGGAGGTACTGACGTGTGTGGGGGGTGGGGTCTCACAGGAGGAGGGGTGTGTGGGTGGGTGGGCTGTATTAGTCTGGGCTCCGCCTGCCAGCTGTGCCTTCTAGTTCTGTTAAGTTATGGCACGTTGTTCCCAGAAGGCAGTCCCATTAATTTGCTGGTGTGTTCCCATGTGCCCTGAAGAAGATGGGAAAGCACCACAAGGATGCTGTTCCCAGATCTGGCTGTGTACTGGAGTGTGTGGCGTGGGGGAAAGCTGGCACGTCTGTCTCCCGACAGTCATTCCCCCCACCGTCACTTCCAAGTTGAATAAAACCTCAGCCACAAACCCCCCCATAAAACAGCGGTACCCCACGCCCGCCCCAGTAACCCTTTGCTCTCCCGCCAGACGCGGCCGACGCCCCCGCACCTCACGTCCGCCATGGCTGAGAACATCCTGGCGGCTGCCTGTGAGAGCGAGACGCGCAAGGCAGCCAAGAGGCTGCGTCTGGACACATACCAGGCTGCGGTGAGTGCCACCGTGCCATCCCGCACATACAAGCCCGGGTGTCGGTGCCTTTCAGACACAGTGGGTCTGATGCTGACTTGCCTCCACAGGAAGAACAGATTGCACTAGACAAGCCGGGCTCACGGGAGCCGGCCGCCCTGACGCACCCGGCGTACTCCCTGGCCGCCTCAACCTACCCCCAGGACCAACTCTACATCAACGGCGGGCTCAGCTATGGTTACCGTGGTTACGGGGGCCTGGGCGCCAGTATGCAACACCCCGTCTCCCTGACAACCGGTGCAGCACAGAGCAACGGTGATTGCACGTTTCTTTATTTGGCAGGCAAAGCGTAGATGCTCCAAGTTATCAGTATTTTAATGACAAACCTGTTAATAACAGAACCCTTTCAGAAATGTGATAATTTGTGTCCCTTTTAGATCAGGAGTCACTGCACTAAAAGAAAACTGTTATCTCAGCTTGATGTGATTTCAGTGCACTCTGTGTGTATAAAAACTACAACAATCAGCTTGGAAAGGGGACATTTTCACTTTTCCTATTTTGTATCATGATATCACGGCATTTGTTTCAATGTTGTTAATTTATTGATCTGTTAATGTGATGTTTGCTGTTTGTTAGTCACGTCTCATCTCCCCCAAGGATTTCTCACTAGCCCTGCACCACATTGACGATGCAAATTTGACTGATCGGGCCTGCCTGAGGATTCCATGCTAGCCCTAAACCACACTCTGTAGATTTCACCGATCAGGCCTATTTGAGGATTCCTCAGTAACTCTGTGCCACTCTTTCTCCAGGGCCGACTGACCTCAGCATGAAGTCTCTGGCTTCTAACTCCTCATCCTCCAGCTCCAACAGCCATGGGCGGGGTGGGGGGGGCAGTGTGAGCCACTCATCGCAGCTGAGCCCCACCGAGATCGCGGCAGTGCGGCAGCTCATCGCCGGTTACCGCGAGTCAGCCGCATTCCTGCTGCGCTCAGCCGACGAGCTGGAGAGTCTGATCCTGCAGCAGAACTGAGCCCCCCCCTGCCCGAGCCCCCCCCCCCCCCTCGTGCTGTACACCCTCATGTCCCACCACTTCCTCACCATCCTCATCCTCAGCTCCTCCTCCTTCAACGACAATTTTGGGGCGGAAAACTGCATCGCTCCAACATCACTATAAAAAAGGGGGGGGGGGGTTAGGCAGACGCTGAGAATCTACCAAGTGTTGTGTGTTGCACAGCTGGAAGTAGGAGAGTGCTGGCGGTCTGGCCCGGACTGGGCCGCATCACTCCTATGTGGTGTCAAGGTACAGTACTGACCCAGAGCACCCAGCGCTGGTCTCATCAAACAGCTCCTTGCTCCTTGAGGAACAGACTGTAGTTTTCTACTAAACTCATTCCTTAATGACAATTATTTTGTGTTAATTTAACCTTTTTGTTTTGAGGGCCATTGAATATTTTTGTGTGTGTTAAGCTACTGAAAAAAGGTTGTGACTTACCGGATGGCACTAACCCTACGGAAACACTTTGAGCAGCGTCTGGGGGGGCCCGAGAAAGGGACAGGGAATAAAAGTGGACTTTGCTCACTGTAAATACGCTCTCTGTGTCCTGAAGCACTTTGCCCCCCAGCCCAATCGACTCTGCCCTTGGCAGAAACACTCCGTTTATGCATACTGTATGGAAACACCCTGCTTGTTTTTTTTTTTTTTTTCTCTTACGTGGAAATACCTCAGATGTACATAGCGTCCCTCTGCACCCACCCCATCCCAACCGAGTCTAAACCAACGACCTGCGTGTCGCCAGAAGCACGGTGGAAAATAAACACGCCTTCTGCAGCCTCAGAATAAGGCTGCTTGTTGAGATTTTTTATGTACATAAGCAGACCTCAGAACAGCATTGTTCACGGTGTCGGGGCACCGAGATGGACAGGGTGGCTGGATGTGAGCTGTCGACATCCTTACCAGACTGGGGTGTTCCTGTGGGCAGCTCCCTTGCCCTGCTGCCCCATAGCCTTACTGTCTAATGACCCACCACGTCTGGGTGGGACCCATTTGGTTCTCTACTGAGTTTTCCCTCTTTCTCGGTCTTCAGATCCATTCAGCTGCCAGCATCTGAGTGGGCCTGCCATACCCGGGTTTCCTCATTATGGCCATTAACTAAGCTGCTATGGACCAGACCTTTGCCACAGACCTGTAACCTCAAGCCAGGATACCAGCCTCCTTCACAACCAGAGCACCTCAGACGTTCAGGAACACAGACGGGCAACAACAGACTTCGTGACATGGCCAAAAAAAAAAAAAAAACCTCCAAGCTGGTCGATTCTTACTGCTTCACACTCGGAATTTGAACCTCTTTCTCTTTTTTGCAGGGCTGTGTTCTGTCGTTTTACTTTTCTTTTTTCATTGTTCACTGGGACATCAGTGCCCTTCATTAGACATTCGGTACAGTGAAAAGATTCTGAGGGCGTAATGGCGCCCCTTGCTGCACAGACACACCCTGGGATCACTGTGGGATTCCAGTTTCAGCCTGGGACTGGTCTGGACCGCTCCCTGTCCTGCGCAGTAATGCTCTTGGCTTCTCTCCCAATGCACTGCCAAGGCTCCCGCCCCTATTACTAGATAGATAACAAGACTGGAAGTCCAGCTTCAGCCAGCCGGAATCTGTGACGGAACCCCCGTCTCGCACTTGTGCAGTGTGTCCCATTGGACGACCCAAGACAAGAATTGCGACGCAGCTGATAATCATAGCAGCCAGGTCATGGATACGAGTATTAATGACCAAGGATGCCTTTAACTAACAAGAGGCGGCTTGTTTTTTGCCCTTATACACGGTTTTTGGAAGATGCCAGAGTGTGAGAGAAGGCTCTTTTTGTGACCCATATGAAAGTGATTTGATACTTTTGGTCCTTGAGCCATCGAGGGATGACCTGTAACCATGGACGTCCATTAAGAAAACATCCAAGTTTTGGATGAACCTCACTGTCACCCTTAGCCACAAGAATACTGCCTATGTCCAGCAGACGTGCAATTCCAAACCTCACACAGTGGTATATTTTTATTTTAATGTACGTCATTGTTACCTAGAAACAGCCTTCCTCTGATCAGATTCTGAGGGTATCTCCACCCATAGGCTGCTTAGATTGGTAAGGAGGCTTCCTTACAGAAATATGCAAATTAACTAGTCAAGAGGCTAAACCTTACTGTGTTTTCTTTAGCTGTGGATGGATCCAGAGTGATTCCAGAGTCAGCTGGAAGCTCATTTTATATGGACCTAATCCCGGAGTGGTGAGACACTAAAGCAATGCATTGTGGGAAGCGCGAGACAGGCAGGCGTATGTGGGAGACCATAGAATGGATTCCTACTCAGAGGTTTGGGTTCCCTCAAATAGATTACAAAAACATGAACAACCTTTTCAGTATATTTGAATCATATGGAGTTCGAAAAGCATACCCAGCTGCGTATAGTATATACAGTACATTTCACTGATTGGTATTGATTAATCGGCCGATTAGTACTCTCCGCCACCTGTCTGTCAATTTTTCTCCCCTTCATTTTCCTCCGGCCCCGGACTGTACCCCGTCGTTTTAGGGAGACAGACGATCGCGGCAGCCGGACCCTCGCCCTCCTGCTCTGCATTGCTCACATCCGAGTTCACCTTAGCAATGGATTGAGTCCCGCGATTTGCAGCGCTGCTGAATTTTCTGACCTCACGAAACTCGCGATAATTAAAGGAGAAAAAAGAACGATTGTAACAGATATGCATTTGTAAAATATACTAGGGACAAGCGAAATGTATTTGTGGAAAGATACCAGTTTTGTGGTGTACAGGTTGTTTGCGTTTCCGTTTCTCATCAAAAGCGAATTTAAGAAAAACTGTAAAAAGGCAGGCAAACGACAATCTTGAAATTGTATCATTTCTTCACTGTTTTGATTTCCATTCCTCTCTGTGTACAGCTATTGTATACAGTGCGTCTTGAGGACCACAGAGTGTTTTTGCCAGAATCGGAGCATTCTTACTGGACTTCAGAATCTGTTGGGCTGTCGTTCTGGCTCACCATTCACGCATTTCTATCTGATTTATATTTTTATTATTATTACTATTATTTTATATATTTTTTGTAGTGCAAGTAAGTGGTCTTTAAAAAAAATATTTTGTACAATAACTGTGTCAACAAGGGAGGTCATTCTACCTGCCTAAACATTCCAAACAAGGATGTCTACATATTTAGCAACTACCTTGGCCGGCATTATTTGACTGTGTGTCCCGTACTGATCACGCACAAGGCGGCGTCCCGGAACCATATGGTCATGGAAAAAAAACCGTTTATTCCCAGAATTGACGGTGCCAGCTCTGCATGTGCGCCCCCTACAGGGCAACTTCAGAACTCTCGATTCCTCCGACTGCTATCGCTAGTCAGCGGACCCCGTTGACACTGTCCACAGATACGGTTCCTGTCGGCTTATTTGCTAACCAACACAAAGTTGTAGGTATCTGTTTTGGTCAGATGTGTAGCTCAGCAAAAAGAAGATTTTTTTTCTTTAAATTTCTATCAGGGCAATGTACTGCTACAGCTGAATCGAAATGGTCGCAGCCAGTGTTTAATTTTATTTTTTTAATTTAGTGGTGCTTTAGGATCCTCTATTTCTGTTCAGGATTTTCCTCTATCTGCCAAAAGCTGATGGTCTTGGTTCGGTTTCTGTTTGTACTTTAATACCAATGTGAAAAACTGTATTTTCTCCTCATTTGGACTCAGTGGAAGTGTGATGTTTACATGTACAGATTTTTTGCGATTAATTTTTTTTAACTGTTTTGCTTTGACCCCCCCCCCCCCATCCCATCTTTAATTTAATCTAATACCTTGTACATGGAGGGAAAATGGAGCCGTGTCTAAATAAGGCTGAGGTCCTTTACATTCAACGAAATCACGCGTAAAATAAATATACAATGGAGGTTTGGCTGCTAAGAATTTGTCCCCTTAAGCCAATTTAATACGTAAAAAGCAAAGGGAAAAAACTTTGTTTTTACCGCTATCTGACACGCGAGAATTTCTCCTTCAGCGATTTTATAAGCCATTTACATCCCCTGAACAGGGTTTATTAGACTGATAGTATTTTTAAAAAACATATAACAAATCTCAGGAAAAAAAGACTACACACTTTTTAAACGAGTTTTGTTGAAAAGGCCCATTTCCCTCTTTTATAACATTATATCAAATAATTCTTTTTATATTTATTGTGTTATATAACAGTGAATAATTTTGCAGTTCATGTGGCTAAATATTTTAATTCTTTAGAGAAGTGTTGATACATATATGTGGAGCAATTTAAAGATAAAAAGTAAATGCGAAACAGCATGAGCAGTTGTCTTTGACTTTACATATCACTTTGATTAATGAAATACCAATGATTTGAAAAGAAGCTTTCTTCGGCGTGATGTCACCGCTACGGTAAAACGCTGTTTCCAACATGACATTGTCTAATGATTTATTCTCCCCCGAGCTGTACGTCACAAGGCTAAATATACTAATAAAACAGTGTGCTATATATCAAACCGAACCAGAAAAGGTGTCCATGCATCTTATTGATCGCCGTGTCGCGAAATTATCGTTTTGATACGCGGTCTGCTGTACAATGAGAGAAACTGGGACGGCAAGACTGCGTGTGTTTCTTTATTACACGATGTTTATCACCCATCCATTAGTTTGCTGGTTCATTCTTCTCAAAGACCAGTAATTTACCTGAGAATAGCCGTGTAGTAAATATATGTCATTTCTTCAGCAGAGACCGGTGCAAAACATCACTCGTGGATTACGTTTTCAGACAGTACATGTACAATTAAATCTGGGTCGTTACAGAAGAAATTTGGGTTAAGCTTCCTTGGTTTTTACAGTACAGTACAAACATTAGCAGGTCCTCCTGGAATACAAGACTGGAGCATTACACTGAGAAACGTTTTCATATAAAAATGTGGGGGAGTTTGGAGAGGAGACTACGGAAACACGTGAGTCATTTCAATAAGCAAATGTACTACCTTAAGTTGGTTTTAGTAAAATGCGGAATGAAGAATTGTTTTCAACGGCCTGGTTAAAATTTGACCGCGCCCAGCGAAATGGTTAAACAAAGCCACCCGCGTTAGGTGGTGTGTGGCCAGTGATCTTTATCTTTCATGACCATCCATGCGTCTCATAAGCATGGGCAGCAATTTCGCTCTGGATAAGTTGTTACCTTTAATTTTATATAGCCCATATATTATTTCCCCGGACGAGCAGTACTGTGTACTTCGGGCTTTTATCCACCAAGATTTCACATGACGCTACAGGATTTCCTCGCGAAGTGATACAGTGATGCTTGTGAGTAATAGCGATTAATATCAGGTGAGGTGCAGGAAGAGGCACGCCACTGCCACCTACTGGTTCGCGTGGACTTTACCATTGAAAACCATACCAAAACAATTCATTAATAGGCTTACTAGGATAAAACATAGAGTGAAAATATTAGTTTAGCAAAACTAAGAGTCGGTTATACAATGCAGTTTTGTAACTATTAATGTTATCATTCGTTATTATTCAATTCACATTTGATGTATCAGCAATTCAATGCTCATTGATCACAGATACCAGTAAAACGCTTGATTTCAAAACATTATAAATTCGCCGCGTGAGTATCTTCAATAATAGAATTATGATGCGCGATGCTAACATGACGATCGTAACCTTCGTTTTTAAAACCTTTATAATATGCAGCTACAGTACCACGCTGGGTGGTAATAACTCGCCTTGAGAATACTACACAACTCATCATTATGCAAAGTATAAACCCACCAACTTTTGTCAGCCGGCTTCACAAATGAGACGTTAATCCATTATGTCGTTTCCGCATTCCCGGCGACCTCTCAGTTCAGTGCCTAGGATAGGCTATAATCAACAGAAACCGGTTTCATCAGATTGTCAGTCTGTTTTAGTGTTTTAGGAACTGCCCTGCACTGCCTGCGAGATCGTACTCTGCAATAAGTGTTTCATAGGTAGGTGGAGAGAACAGGACTGACATTGATATTGTCGCTTTGTTCTCCTGAAAGGAAAACAAAAAAAACATACAGTATTGCCGTCGCTTCGAGGAGCTCGAGACGCTGGCTTGGGATGGAGGGCTGCTGTCGGACCTGCATGCCGTGTATGGGTAGGTTATGGAACTGGATATGGCCCGAATCCGCCGACCCGTCCTGCTCGGAAGCCGCAGAAATCCGCACCGTTTCGGGGGACATCCGGATCCCGGACCCGCGGAAGAAGCCGGCGCAGCTTTACGCAGCTCTCTTCGACTTCGAAGCCAGGAGCGACGAGGAGCTATCCGTGAAAGAAGGCGACAAACTGTCGATCATAGAGAAACGGGGGGAGTACGTCCTGGCCAAAAAGCTCACCGGCTCGCTGGAGTCCGGCTTAGTCCCTGCGAATTATGTCACACTGCTGCAAGATGAATTTGCCAATTACAAGTGAGTCTTTCCTACTTCCCACGAATCCCCAAACACATATTAGCGAATTATTAAACTATTTGCTTCTGTTAAAGGCTTGACACACACATGCTTTTAGGTTTATAGCTACAGCTAGCATACAGCCCACGAGTGTGGTTTGGAAAGAAAATACTAATAGCCTAGCGTATTTTGTTTTGTTTTGGTTTTTTTTTTTTTGGTAAATAGATGTATGCTGTGTAATTACATTTCCATTCATGAAACCCAAAAGTTAAACAGAAACTACGTGGAGCAGTACTGCAGTAAAATGACAGGTGGTTTGTATGTAGTACTAAATTATCTACAATATGTGGACTGTTGGACTCTATTGTTCCATCAGATGCATATCTTTAGTAAATATAATGAGTTTTTGTTTCGGAAAGTGTGTTTTTGCGTATGCCCGAGAGAATGGTACGCGCGCTGGATTTTGATGACAGCATTCAGAGCCTCGCAAACTAATTAACTCCCTTTGTTTTCAGACAAAGCTGATTAATCTCTATGGGCACACAGACTGCTGACGAAGTGACGCCCTCCACCCTATCCCCATAGCACTCTCCCTTTCCAATTATTTAAAAACGTTAATTTTGCGGGACACTGCCGCCTACATTGACACCTTTACATACACCGCCCGTCCTGAATTAGCTCTCTTAAACAAATCCAATTAAAGTCACATTAATTAGTTAGCCGACACTCCCAGACAGAGAAGTTTCTGTGAAACCTGTATTTCGCGAAGCTGTGCCGTGTGCGCCGGATACCGAGGCCGTGTCCGCCCTTGTGTACTTTACGCTTTGCTGTGTAACTAATCTAATGCGTCCCGCACTGGCGAAAGCAGCGTATTTCTCTGCGTTTGCACATTCGTATCATCACCATTGTACGCCTAAGTGTGTCCCGCGGTGATGGCTGCCTGCGTTGTATCAAGCCGCTTTTGTGGGTGGTCATCTCACATATTTTTGACTGGTGCACGTAAAAAGCTGCTCCAGAAATTTAATTACTATTTTTATGCTTTCTTGAAGCCAATATGCTAATAGAAGTGATTGAATTATATAGGTTGCCTATAATTTCACGGTATGTCCATGAACTCTCTCATGCCTGTAGGTAGGCCTATTCATTTTCTTTGTATTATCTTTAATGTAATATCAATCTAAATGAATACTATGCTAATCTCCTCCATCCATCTTCCATACCATACATAGGTGCGTAGAGTTGTGGTTGATTACATATGGCTGATTTTGCATTTATGTGTGCCGTTACGCTATAGGCACGTTGTGCATGGATTGTGTCCTTGGTTTGTGCTGTTTGCACGCTCTATTAATCTTCCTTGGCTCCCAATACCGTGTGATTCTGTGCGGCGCCCTGAGGTGACTGTCCTCCAGTGCGAATGTCCCCTTCCTTACTTCCAGAGGTAATATCTGAATTATCACGCTTTTTTGCGTTGATTGGTATTAATCACAGGATGCGCGTACAAGTAGGCCTATTTGGCATTTTATATCGCAGACAATGTAAGGCCGAAAATATTTCCCTAAGAATCGGCACATTCCAAGGATTTTTTTTTTTCTTCAGTGACCCAGTCGGATATCTTGATCTGTGTTTACAGTTGGTTTGCTTTAAGCAAAATGAAAGAGAACCGGTTCAACACAGTCACTCGTTTTTCCCTATAGAACAAAGAGCGACGAACCCAATCTCCGTTATTAAAACTTTTATAACAATGTTACAATTGGAGTAAATGTAGGACTGAAGAGCTGATAGCCATCTATACACCCCTTTTCATTTACTGTCGAGGTGGTATTACGGCAATATCAACAGAGAAAAGGCTGAGAAGCTTCTTCTGGCGCCGCAGAATAAGAGCGGATCCTTCCTGGTGCGCATCAGTGAGAGCCACAGTGATGAGTACACAATTTCAGGTGAGCTCCGCTGCGTCTCAAAGCGTGCATGAAGGCACGTCCGACCAGGCAAGCAGTGCAAAAGAAAGACACTGTGCACCCGTGCCTGCAGGTGGCGCAAAAATCGATATTCCATGGCATTAAAACTTCGAGGTATTGAAACGTCACCAGAGAAAAATGCATGTAACTTGAGGTCGTCTTTTGTTTAATGTTATGCAGTGTTTGACGTATCCATCAGTGTCTCTGCGGGGCTCTCGGTTTTAGAAAAATGTTGCAGTGGATCTCAGAAACTGCAAATGTTTTTTTTTTGTCCTTTAAGACTTAAATCGTATATTGGAATTAAATGATTGCATTAATTGTTTGATTTGGATAATGGGCTGCACACATTTGATGAGTACACTGTCAGAGAAAAAGCGGTACCAATGGTACAAAAATGTAACTCCAAATCCATTTCTGTACCTTTAAAAGTACATTTACCCACAGCTAAGGGTACAATTGGCGGATCCTCGAGGGTACAGCCACAGTGACAAGCAGAGGTACAAACTGGTACCTTTTTTTCTGACACTGTAGGTAAAAATACATTTGTTTATATTTGTATTTTCAGAAAAACCTTCAATGTGAGAATTTTGTCATTTGAATAAAGGTTTATTGCATATAGGCTTATACTCTTTTGGTAATGGAGATTTTTACCTGAATGTCAGTCTTCACAGTCCATTAGACCATGCAGGTAAGAGCTTCTCCCCCCCTTGTTAAACAGCCAGGAATGAAGGCAAGGTCTTCCATTTCCGAATCCATCGCTCGACCATCGGCGCATACTATGTGTCTGATAAGATTTCATTCGCCACCCTGGATGAGCTGGTGTGCTATTACCAGAACAACTCCAAGAGCCTTGGTGTGCCTCTGGTCCTGCCCTGTGCCCAGCAGGTGCGTTCACCTGACCGATTGATACCACTCTGGCGCAGATGATAAATAACCTGTCATCTGCCTAAATCTCATGTAACGTTATAACTCCACCCTCTGAAGTGTTACTCAATTTGTGTTTGAAATCTTAATTTATAGGGTCTTACCTTACAATGTTATTGTTGATTGTTACTATGATCTTCTCCTGCTGTGATACACATTATTAGTTGCTAAAAATAATCTAGGCCTACTTCATAGCCTGACGGATTTTTGTTTCATCTTTCACACTTACCCGTGATTACCACTGTTATTGACCCCAGGATGCTCTGGTTCACACCAGGTGTGAAAACAGCAGAGATACAATATTACAACCAGGCCGGTGGCCAGAATGAATGAATTTGGGGGGGTGGGATGAATCTGTATGGATGGGCAGGGATGGGAACATCAGGGAGTCTGAGTCAAGTCTCAAGTCATTTGCTCTCAGGTCTGAGTCCAAATATTTTCATATTACCATTTTTGATGACAAGTCATAAGTCATCAAATTTGTGACTCAATTTGTGACTCAAGTCTAAGTCAAATGGTGAGTCATGTAACTTGAGTCCCTTACCTATATCAGTTTTTTACATGAAGTGATTAAAATCCACCACAGTAAGTTGTATATGGGCAGAGAGAGGTTGAAAAGAGTGTCTCCACTCTGTCACACTTGTCCTCACAGGTTTTTCATCCGGGCATATACAGGAAGTGATGCACCTTTCCAACAAACTATTTCAGGAGACCTGGCAGTCAGCCAATTGAAAATACAAACAGCAGAGAATTAACATTATGGCAGCCAGAGGGGGGCGCTATAATCTCAAGGTATAGGGTCCCAGTTGGGTCCATGTCTCGAGTCATTGCCCTCAAGTGCAAGTCCAGTCACAAGTCATGAAATTTGTCAAGTCGCGAGTCAGTGACTCAAGTGTCCACTTCTGCTGATGGGTCCTTCTTGGTAAATTTTACTAACTGAGGCAGAAGCAAATTTTGAGGAGTTCTTTAAACTATATCAAAGTATACAAAGTATATCAAAGCCCTGCTAATTGCCTGATTTGTAGTAAACATTTTTTTTTGGGGGGGGGGTCATTTTACTATAGGGCTATGTGCCTGATCACAGGTGTGGTATGCCTAGGCATATCCGCTTGGTTTTCTTTTTTGCACATGGGACACACTCTGCCAACTCGATTGATAATCAGTGTACTTCTGTGTAATATCGGTGGTAAAACCAGCCAGTGGAATAACATTGTTTTTTTTTTCTGTGGAAAGCAAAAGATCCATCTGTTGGCCAGATTTAATAATGAATTATAAACGTGTTAATGAAGAAAATGCAGTGTCCCATTTTTTAACCAATACAAGACGTGATAACTAGGCCTGATTTATAACTAACCAAATGACTTGTTTGTTTAGGGTGCTGGCTGACCGCTGTGTTGTTCATTTAGGGTGCAGACTGACCGCTGTGTTGTTCATTTAGGGTGCAGACTGCCCGCTGTGTGACCACTACTACATAAAGTGTTCAGAGAACGCAGCCATCAATTGGCTCATCTTGCATAATGTCCGGTCCAGTTTAAATAGTTTTTCCTGAAAAAGTCTGGGTTACCCACGGCTGTTCTCAGGCTGATCTGTTTCAAAAATTAAAATGGGCATTTGTATTTTAGTCATCTGACCGAAATTAAAACGAAATTAAAAATGGGTGTCTAACACTGATATTTATGAAAACTGAGCTATTAATAAGATGGATTGTCATTTAACAGCCCCATGCTTTACTATGGAAGTCTCGCATCAAGCTGTTTTCTTGCCATTAAAGTGCTTCTGTCTAGATTGCTTTCATAAGGAGAGTTTTCCGTGTCACTGGTCTGTCACTGGTCTGTCACTGGTTTTTGGCTGCTCTGGGATATGCAGGAAGAGTCTGCAAAGTAAAACTCATCATTGGCAGGGATAACATTAATTATATTATTATACCATTCAGTTCTGTTCTGTTATTTTTACTCAAGGTCCTTCATTACTTTGAAGCACTGAGTGGCAGCTTAATTTGCGGGTTAAATGTTCATAGAATAAATTAGCATGGTAAATAATGTTGTCTATATTTTTAAACACTAAATTAGCTTCATGGTGCTGTGCACAGATTATCAGAATAAATTTCTTTCAACCACTTATCCTGGTCAGGGTCATGGGGAGGATTCTTAGATAAAGTTATCAAGTTCCGTATTTACTGTGCTGCGAAACTGGTGCAGGTGGAAGTTTTTCCTTTATTTTCCTTTATTAGCAATTTAAAGTTCATAAAGGACTTTTAAGTAGCTTTGTCCTGTGCAGCCAATCAGAATTTGTCTCTCTGGGGAAGGTGGGTCAGGTGACCACATGGGTCAGCTGATCAGTTCCCAGCAGTGGCCCTAACGCAGTGTGCGTTCCCACAGAGAGAGCTCTTCGACATGGAGCCCTGGGAGAGACCGCGGGAGGATTTCATCCTGCAGAGGAAGCTGGGCAAAGGCCACTTCGGAGAAGTCTGGGAGGCTCTCTGGACAGCGGAGAATAAGCGGGTCGCCGTTAAGATGTTGAGGCAAGGTGACTGCTGTGTGCTGATATACTGTGGTTATGGACTCTGGCAGAGACTGAAGGCTGGGCTCGCTGTCACCCACAATCCCAGAGCCCCTTCGGCACGGAGGACAGGCGCCACCTGCAGGCCAGATTCATCTATGCAGTTCTCTGCGGTTTCTTAGCTACAAACAGCATTACCTATATGAAAAATGGTCCCGATGCCTCTACAAAGTACTTTCCTGTGATGGAGACGTGTGGTGCCTCTAGTTATTTCCCAGAATAAGCTGTAATTTTCAGTAATAATTGCAGACTTTAGGGAATGACCCTCGAGAGGTGAAAATTAAGAGCAGCGTGCGGTATAAATGAATAAAAGTTTGTGAGGAGCCCCCCCTGATTGTGTCGCAGAGGGACTGGGCTGCCTGGGGAGCCTGATTTTCTGCTCTGTCTGCGTCACTCATCTCAATTTCGAGGAAGTCTCTGACAGCTGCCATACCTTAGCCACACACTCTTTGTTCCTCTTTTAGACGTCAGTCAGCTGCTCACTTATATTGTTCCATTTAAGTCCCGGGAAATGTAGCCAGACCCTTAACCAGTCTCGGAAAGTTCCATGAGGACGACGCAAAACAACCACTGGACCAGGCAGCATCCCTTACAGATACTAGCAGTGTAAACATTTGTTTTTATACCTTTGCAGCTGCAATCTGAGCTAAGCTTTGCTATAGTAGCCATGGTTACTTACCTGCGAATCGGTGCAGTAAAATATCCAGCTGTTGTACTCGAGCAGACAGGAAGTGGGGATTAGAGTAAGCGGCGTGCCGGTAGGTCGGACGTCCGTGTGACTGGTGGCGACTGGCTGTGCTCTGTGCCCCCCACCCCACAGAGGATACCAAGCAGGATGAGTTCGTGAAGGAGGTGCAAGCGCTGAAGAGCCTCCATCACCCCAAGCTGATCCAGCTTCTGGCCCTGTGCTCCCGGGGGGAGCCCATCTACATCATCACCGAGCTCATGACCAAGGGCAGCCTGAAGGCCTACCTGGGCTGTGAGTACCGGGGAGCCCGGAGCAGGGCCGATCTTTCCGGGGACCGGGGATGGCCGGCGCCGGGATCCCACATCACCACCTCATAGCTGTGAGCAGGGGCCCCATTGTGGGCTCTGGGGCTCCACCCCCCCTTGTAGTGACTATTGGGGGCCTACAGGGGGCTCCCAAACATCAGTGTATGTGGATAGATATTCCAAAAGGTGTGAATAATCACAAAAGTCACCCCCATGACGGTAAAGTAGCATCACCTCTGAATTCCTATATTCATCTTGCGAATTATCCAATAAATACACTCAGGCCAGGATGCAGCAACACGGATTTAATCCTGCAGCCTGTACTGCAAAGTGGGGTCACTGGCTTATTGAGGTGACTTGTCGGATTTAAGGTAGTCTGGGCAAGATGTCAGTAAAAGAATATGAAGTCCATTTAAACTATGGTACCTTAAATCTGACGAGTTACCCCCATAAGCCAGTAACACCGCTTCTTAGTACAGGCCACTGGTGTTTAAATTTAACCCTGCGTTATTTAAACCAGTTTTAAACTATGATTAAAATAGGATTCAATTAGGTTCAGTGTCCGCCATGATGGAATCCAACGAAACGTAAGCAAATTCACAATGCATCTAGGCTAAATAAATATGGTCCTAAATAAAGTTAACACACATGTCTCATGAACTTTTAAAAAAAAAAATCCAGTACATTTACTGTACCAGACTTTTGCTTCAATTATGTTGATTTACTTTAATTTTTCACTCACAATTTAGATATTAATTGAGCAGAAGTCCTTTCAATTATGAAAAAGTTTCCCATTCTCACCATCTGGGTTACTATTCAAAATAAGCATGGGAGAGACAGACAAACATAGTTTCATATGAAACTCCACCACCACACCAAAACAGTAAAGGACAAAAAAGTCATTTGTTACTTATTTGTTAGTTATTGAGGAATCAATAGCAACACAGCCTGTTATTTATATTTACTTATATGGCCTGTGCCGTGTTTATGATTCATATTAAATTTGGCCAGCAGATTGATCTTTTGTTTTCCACAGAATAAAAAACGGTGTAACATTATCCTACTAATAAGCGGTGGAAAGTTTCACCGGCAATATTACATAAAAAGCAGTTGGGTTTAACCTGTCTTGAATTTTCCTACATGAGACTATTTCATCTGATCCCACCCAGCAAAGAAATGTAGCCATGTTGTTAATAAAACTGAAACAGACTTAACGTAAACCTCCTCAAGGGGTGTTTTAAATATGACTGCTAATCCAGTGTTATACTAGGTTTAAATTTACTGGCGCAACAGACTTAAATGTCATCTAAATTTAACTGGAAATTAAACTGAGATTACCAAAGGTTTAGATTTAATCAGGATTAATTGTGAACTACATTTAAAAAAAATTTAAAGTTCAGTGCAACAGCATTGGATGTATCTTGATTTAATCCAGTTTAAAAGTTAAACCATGTTGGTGCAACCCAGCCTTAGAGGCCTTTTTATTATAACCCACTTTGTCATGGACAATTAGTTAGTACCAGGTAGGTCCGACCTTATTATGGAGACATCTAGTACCATGCAGTACCCACTATATTAGGGACTCCTACCTAGTACCATGTAGCATCCACTTTAATAGGGACCCCTATCTTGTACTGGGTAGGACCCACTTTATTAAGGCCGCCTAGCTAGTATCGGGTAGGACCCACTTTATTAGGGAAAACTAGCTAGTACCGGGAAGGACCCTTTTTTAGGGCGCCTAGCTAGTACCGGGTAGGGCCCACCTTAGTAAGGACCCCTAGCTAGTACCGGGTAGGACCCACTCTATTAGTAAACATAGCTAGTACTAAGTAGGACACTTAGCCTAAGTAAGACTGGCCACTGAGTGTATTTTTTTCAGTTAAGTAGCAGTTCCTTTTTCATTTGAAGAAAAAACACCTGTTTTATTATTTTTAAACACAGTTAATTACATACTTCTGCAATCACTATGTAGGCCATCCACCCCCCATCTGCTTATCTGGGTTAGGGTCAAGGGACCTGAAGCCTACCCAGGTAGCAGGGGGCTCAAGGCTGGGACACCCCCTGGATGAGATGCCAGTCCATAACACTGTGTAATGACGGGGTAAACAAGCCACCTAATGTCTGTTTTCTTACCTGTTACAGCTGCTGAAGGGCAGTTACTGACCTCCGCCCACTTGATCTACATGGCCAGCCAGGTGGCTGAGGGTATGGCGTACCTGGAGGACCGCAGCATCGTCCACAGAGACCTTGCGGCTCGAAACATCCTGGTCGGGGAAGATCTGGTCTGCAAGGTGGCCGATTTCGGGCTGGCGCGCATTATAAGGGTGAACTATATTACTGTTCCATTACTTTTTTATGTTAAATTACTAGCATGTGTTCATGTTTTTGTATTTACTGTGTGCTCATCTCATTGTACAAAAAATGTGCTGAAGTTGAAAAACTGAATAGAAATATATATTTCTAAAAAAAGGTGACTCCACAAATATAGACCATAAAAAGGAGACATTAAATCTGTTTGTCAGTAAAAGACTAATGCAACAGTTTTAAACGCGTACCTGATCCCCTGGAAATGTTTCGTTTGTTCACAGAATAACAGACCCATCTGCGTGTGTTGTTGATTTTTTAAAAAAAAAACAAAAACATTTCCATATAGATTTTTAACTAAATATGCTTCTCGATTATACGGTACTATTCAGGAGGTTTCGTCTGAAGGAATAAAGCAACGTAGCTTCACCTTAACCTTTCAGTGTCTGTATACAATTAACTCACGGTTCAAGTTTCGCCCTAGGTAATCTTTTATTATTTTATTACATACCCACAGGGGCGGATTAACGCACAGGCTAGATATGGCTTAAGCCCAGGGGCCCCACGTGTGCCAGCCTGCAAGGGGGCCCCCATTGGCCAGTAAAAAATATATAATTTTATTTAAATTTGCA
>JAABNX020000044.1:12811717-12832819 GCA_015163995.2 Mormyrus lacerda
TAAAGAGAATAAGGTAACATAAAGAGAATAAGGTAACATAAAGAGAATAAGGTAACATAAAGAGAATAAGGTAACATAAAGAGAATAAGGTAACATTTCTCCACCACATTCACAGACGATTGCAAATGCTCCACAGAAGAATATCTGATGGGATGAATGAAATGAACGTGATTGGCAGATTCAGATGCTGCGGGCTAAAGATGACCAATTGGGTGGGCAGAGCAGAAATTTGGGTGGCCATTTCCCTGCCCCTGCCCACTTTTAGATCTGGGCATGACCATCTGTCAGACTGACTATTTGCTAAACGGCTATGCTGGGATGGATTAAGTTGTCACAGTACCCTAGGTAGACAAAGTGTTTTAGGTCCCTTATTTATGTAAGCATATCATGTTGGAGACCGCCAGACAGTATACTATTACTAACCTAGTAATATGGTCACACACACACACACACACATACATACATACATACATACATACATATATATTTAATTTTCCCCAGGTACAGATTTTAATACTCACCTTTAAATGGCTTTTCTCCTGAGTATGGATTTTAATACTCACCTTTAAATGGCTTTTCTCCTGAGTATGGATTGGGTCCAATGACTTAACATAGTTAAACAGCAGCTTCTAGCAAAGGTGAATAGAAGAATATAGATGCAGATGGTTATTCAAGGTGTCTGTGTATTTGAGTATTTTTTTATGGCTCCAGTCACATCCGCCTGTGATCAACATCTCAGTCTGAATCTAAGGGCATTATCCTGAAAATGCTCCACCCTGCATTGCTGCAATAGTCTCTACTCTTCTGGGAAGGCGTTCTTGGAGATGTTGGAATGTCTCCTGCCCTTCAGGTTTGGTATTGATGTTGGCTGATCAGCTGTCCTTCTGTGAGCTTGGGTTGCTGATCACTTCACAGCTGGACTTCGCTTCTAGATGTTCCTCTGTTCTCACATCCACTTCACGTGTGTTTGACCAGGGATCAGGACAGATATTTGATGGACTGAGCTGTTGTAAAGATGCCGTGCTTTGGTCACGCCTGTGCAGCCAGCCATTCTGCTGCTGATGTTTCTTGCAGGATATTATGTGACTGTGTGCTTAATCATATATATGTGACAAAATTGGGTGCAGTTTAATTAAGCAATATCTCTAATTAACAGGATCACCCACATACTTTTGGCCATAAGCTATAAATAATTTTACAAAACTGTACCCCCCTCTGCAAAAAAAGTCACACATGGTGTTATAGAGTAGCAGGATCTGCCATAGATGACCCAAAAAAGACACTGTTCACGGAGAGAGAATATTTGTATTGAGTCTAACACTGGTAATATGCTGAGAAATAAGCCCCTCCACACCTCTGTGGTGTTCAGGTGCCGCCGCCGCCATGGTAACCTACCAGCACTGAGCATTTTCTCACCCCTACAGTGAAGGAGAACAACAAAGTCAAGCATTTCAAAATCTTAGAGGTAGCGGGAAGGTTTCATGTGGACAACATTCAGAGCTTCTCCAGTCTTGCAGAGCTGGTTGAATACTACAAGTCACACCCTCTGGCTTCCATCCAGGGGCTAAAGATTGCCTGTGCAAAGGTAGGTTCTAGAAACCAGCAGGCTGTTTTTGTGACACTGTTTACCGAGTAAGAAAATGATACGAAAGGTCTTGAGGTGGAGATTTGCAGATTAATGCGCGTCGGTACTGATGCCTTGTGCTCTGTCATTCTTTCACGTACACTGTCACCATCATTCCATCACCATCAGTACTCAGGGGTATGGGGGGCTTCTACTTAATCAACCAATGAGGAGAACCTGCTGTTACTTTGAACTCATAACTCCCAGGTGTGATCTGAGACGAAGGACCTGGTTTGGCATTGCAACTATTACTTAACAGCCCAAATGTTTTAAGATAACTTTATTTGTCCTGAGGGGAAATTGCCTGCAACCTGTCTACTGTCAGGGCAACCAGATGCTGGACAAACCAATAAGACTGTCAACCAGAACTACATGCAAAGGGATGCACATGTCATTTTGACATGTGACTTGGTCTTGACAGATACAGCCCCAACCTCAGGACCTCTCTCACTCCACAGTGGATGAATTTGAGCTCCCAAAAGAAGACTTCATTCTGGGAAAGCGATTGGGAAGTGGATATTTTGCGGACGTCTACAGGGGGACATGGAAGAATCACACCAATGTCGCCATCAAAGTGCTGAAAGACGGTAACGTGCAGAACGCGTGTCCCGTCCGATAAATGGGAAGGGGGGGGGGTTGCTCGCATGGTGTTGCTCAGGAAACGGTGAAGGGGAAGTCTGCTTGAGGGAAAGGGCTCAAAGGGTTTGCATTTCAGGTTTGGGTGGTTCTGGAGGAATGCTGAGAGGTTGCAAAAGTGTCCAGCTTAACCAAAATACCATAACCCTGCCTATACTGGCTGCAGGTGCATGATTTTATATAAAGGGAAAAATCCCTTGTGCTTTGCAACACCTTAACTTATTGTCTGTAAATGATAGGCCTACTCCATGCTAATTAAATTATATCAGCGTTATAGGCTTCTTTATTTAACTGATAAATTTAATTCCATTGTTTTGTAAAGGTATATTCCGGGTTCATTCTTCTTATCAACATGATAAGGTCCTACCATGGTACTAACTTTTGCAGTTTGATATCACGCCATACAAAGTTTTCTGGTTGCACTTTGCCCGCATCTGGTCCATGTGATAACCTCCGGTAAGAATCCCGGAATGCATTTTTTAGTTACACTGATATCACACTCCCTTTAAAACATGCTGGAGTTTTATGAATGGTTGTAATAAAAGAATGTAGTCTGTGTACGTGATTATGATTGTGAAAGATTCCGGCTTGATTTACTGTAAGTTTTCCTCTGAGCACAATGAGAAATGCTGCTTGACCCGTCCCGCCAGGCTAATGAATAACGTGACAGACAGATACTTGAAGTCGCTGAAACTGCGTCAACGATGTCATTGAAATGAGTCGTAAGCTGCGCATTATAGTGTGTGCTTGTGAATTTGGGAAAGTATATACTGTATATACTTCATGTTTCATCATAATGCTGTTGGCTGTTCTTTGGGTCACTTTATCAGGATGGTATGTGCGTCTGAATTTGATTCATGACTGTAGACCACGGCATTATCGCTAAACTCTTGTCCTTGAAGGTAGGGTTACCTGCATCATTTTCCGTTCAGATGGAGGTCTCCTCTCTATCTGAAAGTGTCTACAGGAAATGCAGTTATCTCCCCACCCCCACAGATCACACCTATCCTGCCGGTTAGCAGAACATGCAGCTGAATCAGCATCTCATAAATTAGGAGTAGGTTTATTTTACATTTTCGCGGACAGCTTGCTCTACAATGAGCAAGTTGAGGGAGGCGTGAAAAAGAATTTCCCCAATAAAGGAACTTCCCCACGGGGATCAATAAAAAGTTGTGATTATTATTATTATTATTATTATTATTATTATTATTATTATTATTAATGGCTGTTTGTGACGGGGGGGGCCTCAGGAGGCCCAAGGTAATGAGTGTCCTGAGTTGAAAGTGTTTGACCTCAAAAGGTCCATTAAACGCATCACTAAGAGCTGGAAGGCTAATCTCCAGTTACCATTAATGTTTAAAGTATATTTTCTTCCATGTTTCTACTGGCCATCATTGGCACGTCCCTCATACAGCACACATGGCTCTGAATGTGTGTCCATTTGATCGCATTGTGCTCAGAGGGTCTGGATCAGCAGGAGGTCCAGATGGAGATCCAGATGCTGAAGAAGTACCGTCACAAGCACCTGATCATGCTGTTCGCAGTCTGCTCCTCCACGCCACCCTACTACATCATCACCGAGCTGATGGAGAAGGGGGACCTGCAGCGTTTCCTGCGAGGTCTGACTCTGCTGCCGTCACCATCCTGCATGGACGCACCGTCGCTTTTCACGGGCAAATGAATCTACCGAAATCAAATTTTTTCATTTTGGTTTATTTGGTTTAATTCATCTCATCTTCATGTTTTCCATTGCTTAAGGGTAATCATTGATAAAAGAGGATTCGTTTTTTTTAATCTCACACTGAGACACACTAATTTAGCATATTTTCCAATATCCAGCATAACCAAACCAGCAAACGGATAAAAATATTACGGGAATCGGAAAAAAAATAAATGCATAAAGTGCCGATTTGGAAAGTTCTGTAATATTGCTGCAGTTCAGTTTCTCAATCTCATCGACTGCAGGCCAAGAGGGGATGGTTCTGGACCCCAACGCCCTCACTAACTTCAGCATCCAGGTTGCAGATGGGATGAAGTTTCTGGAGTCGCAACAGTGTATCCATCGGGACCTGGCTGCCCGCAACGTCCTGGTTGGAGAGAATTACATCTGTAAAGTGGCGGACTTTGGACTGGCTCGCGTCATAAAGGTAACCGGGTCCTGGTGTTCGATCGATTTCCAAATGTGTATAATTCCTTAAGGACCTGGGGGATATTTTTCGTACATGGATCACTCGATTGTAATTGTTGACAATTTGGCATGATCCTGGATCTGCTGTTTTAAAAAAAACTTTTGCTGGATGTTGTCATAGTAGCACATCCATGTTCTGTGTAAACAAGGATTAACTCTCACTTAATCAGTGTCTGCGCATGGACATCCATTCAGTCATGTCCTCACCATTCATGGATGAGCGACCAATTGCAATCGGTGCAGAAGGGAATTTCAAATTGAGACGGTTTTGCACGATTGGCAAGATCCGTTATTGTTGCCGGATGATATTCCCTACGAAAGATACCGCTTCAGCTGAGATGGAATATTATATCTTAAAGATGTATTTTTAAGTAGAAGTCCATAGTAGATTTATAGTAGAAGTCCAACTAGGCGAAGTTGGGCTCTCTCAGCCACACAGACAATGTGCATCGCCTTGAGATATTTTGCAAGCGGCACTTTTTTGTATACTGTAGGTGATGCAGAAAACATATCAAAGAGTACAGTTTGTGTGATGTGCGGGCGAGCGGGGAAGCAGGCGAGAGAGTCGTAACTGCGACCAAACGGGTTTATTATCGACAGACGGCATAAAGGGGAGTACATGGCAAACCACGCCAATGACAGACCTGGGGAAACAGACCCGAACGCGGACTAATATACACAAGACAAGCAGAGACTAACAGGCAACAGGTGATCACAATCAGGAATTAACACGAGGTAACGAGGGGGGCGTGGCACACACATCATGATCAATGAAAAGTGGCGCAGGTCATTACAAGACGTGAGAGCATGCAGATGCCTACAGTGACCACTACCTGCTCATCACTATCAAGCTCAAGCTGAAGAGGTTGATGCCACAAGGCCAGCGGCCGAAGATGCTAGATATTGCAAAGCTCCAGATAAGGAATTCGTGCTGGAACTAAGGAACCGCTCTAGCACACTCTGTGCTACCTCTGCAACAGAGGTGCCCTCTGTAGACCACAAGTGGAACATCATCAAAAACATACAATCTGAAACAGCACAAAAGGTCTTAGGTTATAAACAGAGAGGAGCCAAAGAATGGATGTCTGCTTACACATGGCAGAAAACTGAGGAGAGAAAACAGCTAAAAGCAAAGCTATTGAGCCTTAACTCCCAACGACTCATTGAAAAAGTCAACTGTCCTATAAAAACAAGGACAAAGAACATAAGAAATTTACAAACAAGAGGAGGCCATTCGGCCCATCAAGCTTGTTTGGGGAGAACTTAAGAAGTGAAGAAGAGTGCAAGGAGAGACAAGAGGACCTTTGCAGAAAGCCTGGCAAAGGAAGCAGAGACGGCTGCAGCCTTTGGGTACCTGGGGACTGTATATAAGGTCACTAAACGACTCTGGAAACCACACAAGCCAAAGCACCCACATTAGGGATAAGAACGGCAACATTTGCTCATCGGGGCGTGAGCAAGCAGCCAGATGGGTCCAACATTTCCAGGAAGTGCTCAATCACCCTGAGCCAGAACAACCTGCCAACATCACAACAACAGACTACATCCTGGCTATTAACATCAACTCCCCTGAACTTTCCGAGATCAAAACTGCCATCCTATTCCTAAAGAGTGACGAGGCATGTGGCCTGGATGCAATCCATGCGGAGATGCTGAAGGCTGACATTTTAACATCAACTGTCCTTTACTGATCTCTTCCAAAACATCTGGAACAGTGATACCATCCCCGAAGACTGGTCTAGAGGCCACATAGTCAAAATCCCAAAGAAAGGCGACACAAAAACTGTGACAACTGGAGACGAATCAGGCTCGTGTTCATCCCATGCAAAGTGTTCTGCAGAGTCCACCTGAGCAGAATGGAGCCAGCCATTGACTACAGGCTCAGACAAGAACAAGCAGGCTTCAGGAAAGGAAGAGGATGTATGAACCGGACCTCTGCACTGTGAAACATCCTTGAGTAGAGCTTAGAATGGAACACACCCCTGTACATCAATTTTGTCGATTTCAAGAAGGCATTTGATAGTGTCCACCGTAACACTCTTTGGAAGATACTCCAGTACAATGGAGTCCCACCTAAGATAATTACAATCATAAAAATCTATTATGAAAAATTTGAGTGCAGTGTCCTTATGGGCAACGCTCTCACTGAATGGTACAGTCCAGAGTGAGACAAGGGTGCATCATCTCTCCCATCCTCTTGCAGTAGACTGGATCACAACCAACACAACAGCACTCCAACATGCAATCGAAAACTGATAGGCTCAACAAACATGCCAGACAGGCCAGACTTCACATCAACACCTCCAAAACCCAAGTGATGTACATAAACTCCCACAGCACCCTTCCAGGTGAATGGAACACCACTCGAGTTTGTGGAGGACTTCACCTACCTTGGCAGCCTTATCAGCCAGGACAACGCTGTCCATAAAGACATTAGAGCAAGGCTGGGAAAGGCTCAGGGTGCCTTTTCCCAACTCTGTTCCAGCTGGAGGTCTAAACAGTACAGTCTAAAAACAAAGACGCTCCTGAACTGCAGCAACGTAAAGTCTGTCCTCCTGTATGGTTCAGAGTGTTGGCGTGGTCAGGACAGACATGAGGAGACTTGAGGTCTTCCACAACAGATGCCTCAGACGAATCTGCCACATGTTTTGGTCTAACAAAATATCCAACCAACAACTATGCAAGAAACCAAGCAGTCAAAGCATCACCAAGGCCGTTACATCAAGACGCTCAAGATGGCTTGGACATGCGTTAAGGATGGAGCAGAACCGCATCCCAAGAGCTGCTTTAAGATGGACACCAACTGGAAAAAGAGAACCTGGAAGAGCCAAAAACACCTGGCGGAGAACTGTGGTCCAGGAGCTTCAAAAGATGAACCTGTCATGGGGAGAAGCACAGCATGCTGCAAAGGACGGCATGCGATTCAGAGAGCTCACTGAAGCCTTATGTCCCACCAGGACGAGGAGGATTGAGTTGTGATGACAGAATTTCCAAAGGTTTTGTCTGCCTTCTTATTAGTTTCAAAAGGAATGTTTTATAAATATTAAAGATTTCCTACATTTCACATACATAAAATTAATATACATATATAATATAAATATTGCGAAATTCATATATCACATATGAATGAATGAAATGTCATGTTTGCCAGTTTGAAGTATATTTTATACTTCACTTTAACTTGTTCCCTTGTCTTGCATGATTGTGCTTGTATTTGATTAATGACAATAAGATAATAATGAAACATTGGAAACGTAATACTACATTCAAGTCATAAATACAATAACTAAAAACTACTTACACGTTTAATTTGTCGGACGCTTTTTGCCAGCCGTCTTTTCTGGTTTTGGCCGCCTTTTATGTGTTTCCTTTAGTACATATTAATCTTTGAATTCATCATACCCCTCTAATAAAAGGTCCTGCTCAGATTGCATGAAATTGCATCCTACATTTTGACATTTTGTGGAAGCCAATGAGAGACTTGCCGATCAAGTTTTCTAGACTCAATATATATATGGGCTTTTGAAGCGGCGCGGGCACGCACAGTCATCTCGGATGAATATATCCAGCTAGACTAATCTACTACACAGCTGCGTTTGAAAAACCAACTTATCCCGGATGAGTTACAATGGCATTAACTAATCCAAGATGATGCATCTGATCTCGGATGATTTAAGCGAAGTACGGAAAATACCCTCATGTTTCTGTTTGGTGAAATTAGGTTGTTTAGGGTCATAAATGCATATATTACATTGAGGGCCTTTTTCAAGGCTTTTCTGTTGTTACTTGAACAAGAAAATGTTTCCCAGCATTCTGTGTTATTACAGGTTGGCACCAAGTCATACAAATGTGCATGGGGTCAGAGGTCGAGGGCCAGAGGTCAGGTGTCACCGGCAGCTAGATGAAAGGGCCATCTAATGATCATCATGTGAAGAGATTTTTTTTCCAGTGCAGACCGAACAGTGTTGATTGAAAGATTGTGTCAATAGTGCCACTGCAGTGGATTTATGTAACTGCCAGTTGAGCATTCAAGTCCTTATGCTTCTGTATTGGACGGGTCCTGGGTCTGCTGTGACACATTATGCTACCTGTAAGGTGTAAAGCTTAACAGGGACTGATGAGGGCACCGTTTGCCTTTTGAATCAACCCAGTGAGTGGGACACTGCCAACCATGGTATTATTCAATAAGGGAAATTTTCCCAAGATAACTTCAGAATTAAGTGCTTCACTTACAGCAGTTAAAAGCCCTGCTGTCTTGCTTTGCTTCTTACCCTGCA
This sequence comes from Mormyrus lacerda, assembly GCA_015163995.2. Lineage (NCBI taxonomy): Eukaryota > Metazoa > Chordata > Actinopteri > Osteoglossiformes > Mormyridae > Mormyrus > Mormyrus lacerda. The sequence continues at coordinate 12,820,443 of JAABNX020000044.1, forward strand.
TGGATGTAGAGGCTTTGCACACTGACCCCTAGTGTGGAGAGTAAAGCACTGCATTCACTACAATGTTTCTGCAGGATAAAGTTTACGTTACTGATGACACGAGGATCCCCTACAAATGGTGCGCACCAGAAGCCATTAGCCACGGATGCTTTTCCACCCAGTCGGATGTGTGGTCTTATGGGGTCCTTCTCTACGAAATCTTTTCCTACGGAGGAGTACCTTACCCAGGTATCCAGAAATCCGTCTCTTACCTCTGTTTTTACATATTACAACTGCGCGTTCACAACGTTCGGCTTTTCATGACTGCATATAAACTTTAATGCAAATTACCTGACAGATATACTGCGAAAGTGTTGTATTAAAAAATATATATTCTGTTACATAGCGTATGGTAATGGTGAGATGTTCAGCCTCCTCATAAATGGATACAGGATGCCCGCTCCCCCTGACTGCCCAGACCACATCTATAGCATCATGAAGTTGTGCTGGAGCACCGCACCAGAAAGCCGGCCCAGCTTCAAAGACCTGCACTGTGACCTGCTCCATGTAAACGACTATGACCTGGAGTAAGGATGGACTGCTGTCTCAATAATGACCACAGGGTGGCAGCAAAGACCTGAGCCAGGAACACATAGAACGCTTCCCAGTGTAGTCAGTGCTTTGTGTCTCTTTATTTCTCTTTCTTACCTGCATTTTAAATGTGCTTTCATGGTTCCTGTTAGAGAATACATGGTTCCTGTTCAAGAGTACATCCAGCACCAAGTTACTGATGCTCTTTTTCCTTTAACTCATCGTAAGATGCTGGTATTCAGCTGCTGTTCAGCACAGTTTGTCCTCAGTCGAGTTAAGCGTTAATCTAAAGCCAATGTCGGTTTTTCATGCCTCTTGACAAAGTTCAGGTTCCGTATTTTAGCTGGGCCCCTCCAGGGTCTCAAACCAGCAACCCAGGGTGTGACTCACCAGGTTAGGTTTTTGTGCGTGGAGTCGGAAGGTTGCTGGTTCAAATCTCAGGGTTGATAGTGATTTAATTATTGGTTCAAAGAGGAACGCCCCTTAACCAACATTGCTCTGGCCCTGACTTCTCAGAGATGTTTTTAGCTTAGTTTATGCTAAACAGATGTAGTGTATGAGTCCTCGTGCTTAAACTGATATGCTGTATCTTGTAAAAAGGTAATTATTCTTGTAATCTGTGCAGTTGTTTACAGCCAATATGAACGAAGTTTACATTTAAAGAGGTAGATCTGCATCTGATGTTAATAGGACTTCCCATGATGGAAAATATCCCACCAATATTCATAAGTACGTTGATATTTTTTTGACCTATTCTTCTGGATGAATCATGCCGTCAGAGCTGTGTACGTTGCCCGATTGCAAGAATCAAAAATATTTACTTTAACTTTTCATAATATAAATTTAAGTAAGACTGTGAATAATATGAATATTTATGAGGGCTGTGCATAAACCACAAGCCCCCAAACTGGTTTATTGTTGAGAAATCACTGTGTTTTACGCAGGTTCAGTAGTGCAAGACGACATGGATTAAACATGTGCTGAATTCTGCAATAAGATTCCTTACATTCTTTTAATGGGACTTATTTTTCTTTTTTTTTTTACAATTTTGTAGTATGTATGGCAAAAAATGTTTTGATTTGTTTGTTAAAAAGACTAATTTTATAATCCATGTAAATTTCTATTTTCATGTTTAAGTGAAACCAACAAGTATTAAAATACGTTTTAATAGTGGATTGTTATGTAAATAAGTATGTAAATGTAATTCTCAAATAAAATAAATGACTTGGTTGCCATAAGTAAACCTTTAGTATTATCTTAACTGAAACTTCCGTGGAAAGCTATTAGAGACGAAAGATACAGAATAAACATTAAAAGTAGTGGTTGCGTGAAGTTGGATTTTACATAGAGTTTGTAATGTTCAAAATGTCGTATTTCTTATTGCTGCCACAGGGTAAAGTGTGTAATGAATCAATCTTTGCGGAGTAAATGTTGACGGCACTCTATGTACTTATGCACCATTTTTGTGTGTTTTACGAATCAATGCTCTTCGTATTCGGTCGGCACTACACCCGGTTAGTATTCATTTTCATTATGAAATATAAGTTTAATGATTCGTCTGTTGAATTATATTAAGCTTCTGGCCAGGTGTCAGTTCGAACTACAGCCCACCCCCCCATCTGGGAGGGGCCATAAGGTGGCGTGAGAGGATGCTGAAGGATATATATGGAGCTGACACTCTTTGTCCACGTGCATCGTGCCTGGACAGAGTGATGGAAAAAGAACAAGTGCTGCAATCTGTCACCCCCGAAAAAAAAACAGGTCAATGATACAAGCCCACTAATCCAGCACAGCGACGATGGATTTGCCAGGAAATAAAAAGATAGGACGACTCGTCCGTTCGAACCGTCTCTACATGTTCTGAATCGCGTGTGCGAGTCGCGCATGCGCCAGCGTTGAAAGTCAGATACAAAAATAACTACAACTGGAAAGTAACTAAAACTATCCAAATACAAAAAAAACGTATATGTCCAGATCCGGTGAGGGGCCAGTGCCAATACAGACAATTAAATGTAATCAGCCATTTTAAGAAAATGTATGCAATTACATGAGATGGGCCTTAAATGTTTACAATTGGTGAGGGTGCAGGTTTGGCAGATGTAGACTCTAGAGTCTAAGTATTAAACTATTTAACACGTTTGACTCGGCAACGCATGCGCGACCCAGACCCACGGTTGACTCGGGTCCTGTAGTAACTCACGCATCCACAAGGAAGGTGAGAATTGTACTAAAAATGAGTCACGTACGATAAATGATAGCCTCCCCAAAATTCCTCGTTAGTGCCTGAATGCAAGTTTGTTCCATTTTGAGATGTGGGTTGGAGCTGGGAAGGGGTATCTAGGTTAATGAAAGTGACTTTGAAAGGAGCGTTAGCATATCACGTTTCTAGGTTGGCTCGACTGATTGCCAAATGGTGCGTAAGATTTCACGGGACATTAGCGGGTAGGCTGCACTGCACCATGCAGGCTTTTACCCAAAGTGCCAAAATCTGCCCCTTTTGTACATTTAGGGTGTTCGTTCAAGCTGGTTTCAGCAAATGTCTAAGGTGCCACAAAAGTGAAGTGCTTGATTAATCACTTTTATCTAAACTGTTACTCATTCACCTTTATAAACATGCTCGTGAGGCGACATCTGGTAGGTTCGCACATTTTACTAGACGGTACCAATGTCTGTACCTTGGCTATCCGGCTAAGCACCGATGCTGACAGAAATAATCAACACGAAGCCAAACAGTTCCGAAACGATACTGTGGACTAGGTATGAGCCAAAGTCACTGGGTCCGGGCTGAGTGAGACGAAACTACAGCCTCAGAGACGTCTCAGGCAAACCGGCTTAACCTTGCAGAATACGCTCACCTTTGTACAGAGTGACCTTTCGCACGGTTTACGGAATAATAGACACACTGAGCATGCGCAAAATATTTCGTTTTTTTTTTTTCTCTTTTCTCATTTAGCGCACGTGACTATTTCTGCACGTGCTTTTTTAATGTTGTCAAATGTAGGTCAAAATACACCACTTATGGAGTTATGAAATTTTAGTGACAGTGCAGTTGGATCTTTTGAATTAGCTCAAATGAAAAAAAATGTAAGTACACTTTTAATTAGCATCCTGCGAGTCATCGTCCGACTCCTTGCTTCACAGAAGCAAACGGGTATTTCAGTCCCACGCCATTTGCTGCTGTCATCAGATCCAGTATCGTAGACCAGCTTGATTTATTTCATACCAGAGCCTATCTGGATAGATCCAGTTCCTTCTTGACCGTCACCATGACCCCCCTCCCTAAACCCTAAGAGAACAGCCTTAGCCAATCAAAAACATTTACTTCCTGAATCTTATTCTTCTTTTACTTCTTCTAGGTGTCAAACTCCAGTCCTGGGGGGCCAGAGTCCTGCACATTTTTTGGGTTTCCTCTCATTTACCACACCTGATTCAACTCCTTGTGCTAATTACCACACAGCTCTTGAGCTGATCAAATCATTTGTGGTGGAACAGGGAAAGAACTAAGCTACACAGGGCTCCGGCCCCCCAGGACTGGAGTTTGACACCCCTGTCTTGGAGGTAGACCTGCAGTGTTAAGGATCCCAGGGGATGAAATACTCACTGAACTTTCTCTTTGCTGAAAAATGTTATCGAGACAGAGACAGAGGTTAACTTACAAGGCATAGTGGACCCTGTGCTACTCAACTGTGGGAAATGAGCGGGACTGTAAGGTAAGGTTTTTCTCACATGGGATGCATGACACTGTCACATGTAGGAAAGGGGAAATGAGTATGATGTAATTGCACTTCAGCTTTCTGCTATATTAAGGCCTGACTGTGTCGGGACTGTGGTCTCCATGGCTGCAGGGAAACTAATTATCTACAGCAGTGTTTCAGAACCGGGTCCTCATGGACCCCCATATAGCCCATGATTTTGCTCCCTGTCAGATAGTCTGCATTTTTTGCGGAGCAAGGAGGGAGCAAAAATGTGAACTGTTTGGCCGGCACGTGGGAGGGAGCAAAAACGTGAACTGTTTGGCCGGCACCTGGGAGGGAGCAAAAACGTGAACTGTTTGGCCGGCACCTGGGAGGGAGCAAAAACGTGAAGTGCCTTTTATTAGCGGGTTAAAGTGACAAACTGGCAGTTACCCAGTTCCTGAAGGTGTCCTGATATGCTTGAAGTACACATGTGATGCATTCAGTGACCTGCTTGATCCAAGATAAGTTCTGCACTGTGGTGATTGAACGGCCGTTAAAAGATAAAGGCCTCATTGCGAAAGTCCCAGCAACAGGAAATGACACGTCAGGCTTTTCTCAGATTCCACTCAAGATCCTCTCTCTTGCCTTTGTTTTTGTGTAACATTCCTGTTTTCAGTTATTAAAAAGGGGGCTGACAGATCCATCCATCCAGAGCTGAAGGTGAAACAAACCTGTAAAACAAGGGGACCGTCTCCATGCAACAGGTTACACTGCACAGCTTGTTGAACTGGTCCGATATCTGGGCATTGTACCTTCTTTCATTCTGCAGATTTCATGGTGTAGACACAATCTAGTTTTTTATTCATACCTATTTCTATGTTCTTAAATGATTATGGTATTATAATGTTGTGGCCTTAATGTCAATATACAATATACAGAGAACTGTAGAATTTTATTAATATGACTCAATAGCAAAGATCTATTTGAATGAATATCAGTCCTGCTTAATGTTTCATGTTGATGATGTGAGTGGATTATGTCGGTGACTTGTCAGACCAGGTGGATCAGTAACTCACCCATTCCAGGTTGGTTTGCCCATCCTAGGAGTAAACTTAACTAGGTGGGTTGATACCACCTCACTGCCAATTTTCTTTACAGGAGTTTCACCCTTGAGGGACGGTATATCTCTACTGGCACTGTGAATAGTGTAAAGGACAGAATCAGATAGCCCTCTGTCTTTCCGAGAATTCTGTGGACTTGTTTCTCCACTGAATTGGACCATTGGCGCCTGTGAAGATGAGCAATGTCTGCTCAACTGCTGTTTATTCATACGTCACCAGATTCTACAGAGGGGCAGCCGTCTCTCGCAGATCTATTTTTAGATTTTTTTTGTTTGGTGAGTGATTAACCAATAGATCTACAGGATGTGAATATGGGCCTTTACAAGCACATCTCTGGTCCCAGCTCTGATAGGGCTCCCATATCTCCAAAAGGTTCATGTTAGCAAAGCAGACTGGAAAAACATTTAACTCCCATTTGTTTTATTGGCATCAGCCCAGCAGTGCTGTCTGGAGTCTTTCTAGTGTCAGATTCCATTGTTTCAGCCTGAAGCCATGAACCAGAACAGAAGGTACTTTGGGAGGAAGGAATTTATTTCCAGATGGTGCAGTAGATGTTCTTACACACAGCCTTCTCAACCTTCTTCTCCAAACCTGTGTGTGATGGCAGCCTTTTCACAGAGTCTAAGACAATAGACCATGTTTACCTCAAGGTAAAAGGGCAGGAAGCAGAGGATGTTAATGAAGGACTCATCATACCTTGTGGCAGCCTGATTGCTTGGTATTTGTTAGCTGATTTGTGTTGGATAGCACCTTGCACACTTTAATTAAAGCAGTCATCATAATGCATTATAATGTATTCATAAAGTATAATAGACACTGCTATAACTATTTCGAAAAAGGCATAACATTACAGCCATGTTTATTATACATAATGCTCTATGAAGCCATTATAATGCATTATGAAAGCTTTATGAAGCTGTCATATATAAGGCACTATACATACCTCCATAGTGCATTATAATGGTCAGTATAAGACATTCATAGGAACGCAACGTGTACTGTCCTTGAACCTTGTCTGTTTTGCATTAATTGTAAGTCCGTCTGCTCCCTACATGCCATGCTGATGTACACACAAGAAAGATCAGTATATACCCAGGGATCAGTAAAGCTTGGCTAATCTAAAAACGCTGCTCCTTTGTGTCAGAATTAATAGCCGGTGCTGTGAGTTATGCTAATTCTCATCGAATGGGAACAATTAAATAACCCATCAGCACATCTGGTACCTTATTCCCAACCACACTTTACCCCATATGAGCCAATTCAACTCAGACTCAACTCAGATTCAAAGGTTTTATTTGCCATTGTGTTACACACAAGATTATGCTAGTGACTATGCTAGTGACTATGCTAGTGACTATGCTAGTGACTTCCAAAGCCTGTGCGATCAAAATATGAAGTAAATGACTGGTGACAAACAATATATAAAAGAACTATTTATATATAAAACGTAATACACATTGAGGTAGTCCATCCATCCATCCATCCATCCATTTTCCAAGCCGCTTATCCTTCTGGGTCGCGGGGGGTCTGGAGCCTATCCCAGAAGCTACGGCCACTAAGCTGGGAACAACCCAGGATGGGGGCCCAGCCCATCGCAGTCGAGGGAGTCCAGTCTGTCATATTAATGGTTTCCTATTGACTATTTAAGTTTTAAGACTGTATTATAAATAAACTCATAAATGCTAGTTTTCAGTAACCTGTCATGTAAAGCAAACATCTTCACCAACAGGAAACCACTCCTGAAATCCTAGCAGAGAGGCTGCCTCCCATTCACCAGTGCTAGTGGAGCAGTACTCGGTAAGTCTGTGCACTACGTTGAAAAGGAACAAAAGAAAAACCAGAAAAAAAAACATTCTGTAAGACAGCAGGACTTCTAAGCTTCTTCTCGTGCTGTTAGCTGTAACCTTAACTGACCTGAATTAACACACCCAACTGAGTCAGATCCTGCTATGGCTCAGGGGAGGGGCCTGAATGTTTCTTTTTTTTTTAATTCCAGGCGTCCAATCATAGCTGAGGCAGAGCTCCAGAGGTCCCCCCATCCCCTCCTTAGGACGTGTTGCCAGGCAGGAGTAGCAGGCACGGGGCGGTAGTCCTTAAAAAGTGAAATGGAAAATCCCGGTGAAGCAGTCAGCTGGGAAAAGAACATGATAACCTGTGAAACACCGTTTCGAGATGTTCTGTCTTAATGAAGCCCTGTTTTCACTGGTCTGTCCTTAAACATTACCATTACTATTTTTTTTTAACGAGCACCAAGCTATCAGAACTTAAACTTACGAGCCTGAAAAAACCGAGTTGGTATTTGTGCTGTATTTTCTCTGTCATTTCACTTATACCAGAATACACTAGTGTCCAAAAATGTGGAAACACCTCACACTTTTGGCATCACGCTTTAAAAATCACAACAATATTGGCGGTGATTATTGTAAACAACCAAAGAATGTTTACAAATATCATACAAAGGGCGATTAAATAACAGTTGAATAAAATGCTGCAATCTCTAAAAACTGGAAGTGTTTCCACAATTTAGGTCTCTATTGCAAACCTGGAATGTAAAAGATGAGAGGTTTTTGTATGAGGGCTTGTAAAAATCTCTGTGCTTGTTAGGAAGACACGGCCTAATCGCGAACATGTCTCACTCTGGCAGAACATGAAGATGTCACTGTCAGCGTGAAACCGCCAAGCCCTGCGTCCTTCAGTTGTATAACGGCAGCTGGATCAAACAAAGTTTACTATGACTCGGATAAATACAGTTCAGCACGTCCTGTGACCATGACCCCGTGTAGCCTGGAAGATGAATGAGTTCTTTCCATCCAAAAGGCGCCAGAGTTTCATTTAAAGGAAAACAACAGCACTTACTCTACACATTGACAAATACTATTCAGTTAAATTGTATTCTCCGACTTTATACACTGTAGCAAAGCTTGCTTTCCAAAGTGACTCATGACACACAAACGTTGAATTTCTCATGGTACATTTCCTTTTATTTGATCTAACGGAAATATAACGTGTCAAGAATATATAAAAAAAAAAAAAAACATCACAGTATGCAATACACTCCCCCATTTATTGGAATCTGCCATACACAAATCTTAGGAACTTAAAAAAAGTCATTATAAACTTAAAGCCGGGATGTATAAGAATAATTCATAAATCTCCCAGCCTATAAAACGTTTGATCAGAAAGAACCAGAACATCTTTCTAGGTAGCGTAGGGTCATCTGCCATTCTGCAGTCCTAAAACAAGACGCCACACCAAAGGCAGGCTGAATTCATTTATTCACATGAACGCAACACCCGGACAGTGAAAGGGAGATGATTTAATGTACCCAAAGCTGTTCGTCCTGTAGAATATGTAATATTTGTTTTGGTCACAGATAACATGCTGTTGAGTTCTGTGGATAAATACAGATGTACCACCGCCACCTAACGCCTGCCTCCAACCCGGCGTCACGAGGGGGGCGGGCTCCCAGCCTCGGCCTTCCCGGGCTCCCCCGAGTTGCTCTGCTGCTGCTTGGTCGCCATCTCCTTGGCGATACATGTCACCTGGCCATTGGTCACACTGAACGTCCCCACCCTGCAAGTGAAAAGAGAATGGAAGAAAGACCTCCTCAGCTCGAGTCCGTCACGTAGGAACCCATCCGTCTTGAAAGATGTCCATCCTGGGCCTTTCCGGACCACAGTTCCATTTAATGTTCTAGAAGGTTCTGATGTATAGGATGGGTGCAGTGTACTTTGTCAAATACTAGATTATTTGGATGATAACAGATTGGAACTCATCTCCTGGTCCTTAGACATGCATCCCCAAAGCACACAACAAGGAGGATCCTGGGAGTTATAGGCAGAGCTGCAGTAAGCTTACAGACCATCCCATGGAGGTCTCAATAAGGTGGGAATTCAACACGAGCAGTGAAGCCCCCTGGGACATGTAATCCAGTAGGCTACACTCACTTCTGCTGAGCTTCAGTCAAAGTGGAAGCGCCTGGCTGGTTCTGCTTCCCAAAAAAGAAACTGGACCACCAGTGACCAGAGTCTTGCTTGGGCAGACCTACAAGCAGGGACAGTAAAACGACAGGGTGCAAAAATACCACAACTGCATCTTAAACTTTAAGCACAGAGGGTCCAAACTACACTCACGTTAAAGCGAGCACCGGCGAACGCAAATCTGTCTGCGTGTAAACACTGAGCTGAAAAGGTGTGTTTGGACAGTGAGACCTCTGGCATTTGCATCTCATGCTTAAATTTTTAAGTTACCACAGGGCCAATTCTATGACCAGTTTGCCTACTTCTGAATACAAAAACGGAGGAGCCAGTCTTACCTGGATGGTGAGGAATCACCTCGCCCATGTACTCAGAGCTCCCACATGAACTGTTGCTGGATGTGGAGCCTAGGCGTCCTGGAGCAGAAAACAGCATGATTTACCACCAGTGTTGTGGAAGTTACTCACAAAAGTAATCTATTACAGATAGCCCACGCCCAGAAAGTACAAATCCAGATCAAGGTTTTGTTTCAAGGAATCAGTTCAGCCTAAAGAGTTAATCACAGAGTATTCAACTGGCTGGCTGAAACAAAACCTTTGGTCTGGATCTGTACTTTTTGGACGTGATAATTTTTCATACAAGTCTAAATTTATAGCGAGCGCATCAATACCCACTTCTGTAGTAGTCATGGGTGGCAACTAAAGAGCCGCTTGATGGGATGGCAGCCATCCTTCGCTCGTGTGATTGACAGAAATCCTTGTAGGGAAACAGAGTGACGGAAGTGGACGGTGTGATGAAAAAGGACACAGGATATCAGGCATTACGCAACGGGTACAGCCTCTCACGTTTTTCACGTGTAAGCGAGTGAAATCGCAGCGTCGTTGCAATCTGGACCAGTTCCGTTTGCCCAGAGCAAAGACAACGTGTCCTTTGATACGCTGTTTGGCACTATAACCAGTTCTGTTGCTATATCTTTTAGAAATCAGTTTCTAGCAAAAGTGTACAACCATTAATCTGCTTATACGAAATAAAACTTAAACCAACATTCGTACCTGTTGGAGAAAAGTAAGATAATCATCACTTGTCCGATTAGAAATATCTGTACACAGGGGTTTAAATATACAACTAGACAGCTGGAACTAAACTGCTATACCTTTGGATAAAATCTGCAATGGTCCCTTAAAAATGATTTCAGCGTGTCTCCATTGAGAAAAGTAAAAACACCTAAGTGAGGCTGCATAGTCAGCTATTAAAAAGTCTGAAGTACTGTACCAGAACTACAATGTATTAAACACGCATGCAAACGACCATAAGACAGAATACAAACTGAACCATGCAAATGCACTCACCGGGTACGTAAGGAGATATGCGCCCAAGTTAAGTCAAACTCCTAAACAGCAAAGCTCAGGGGGCTAAACGTTAGGCGACGGGGGCCATTTAAACCGGGGGTGTCCCGTCTTCAGCACGTTCTGATGGGATCAGATCTTCTCAACTCCTGCTCTCTCCAGCACTCCAGACAAGCCTCATTTATAGAATAGGGTGACGCCCACTCCAAGGCGGAGCTCCAAGAAACTCAAACCAAAAAAAATAGTGAAAGGAAATTACTGCATTCAAAAACACAAGGAAAAGCTTACTTGTCTTCCCTGGTGGTCTAGTGGTTAGGATTCGGCGCTCTCACCGCCGCGGCCCGGGTTCGATTCCCGGTCAGGGAATACATCTTTTACGCAGTTTTACTATTTAGTTTCAAATGCACATGTATATATATGAATATACATATATATACTTTCTTTAGCATATCTGTTTATTTAGCATATATTTGTTTGCCCAAAGCGACGCACAATTGAGGATCAGCGAGAAGGGTGAAAAAAGCCCAGACCATGTGTTTAACGTTTTGAATATCTACGGATTGATGTTTGCTCTTCGGCGCCATCTGATGGCCATGTAGTTAATAATGTAGTTGGAGCTCTCGTTAACTGGGAGGTATCTTCACACCAGCGAAAACCGCACGAAAGTTTCAGCAATCTGCAGAATATAAAGTTGATTGCGAAACCTACATAATATTTCAGAACCAGAACGAGGACCCACATTGTCTGTAAGGGAACTCGTGTGCCGGAATAGCTCAGTTGGGAGAGCGTTAGACTGAAGATCTAAAGGTCCCTGGTTCCGGCAACTGCGAAATCGACAGCACTGTATTGCATGCTGTAATTCGCCGGTAGTGCTGGTTCCATGGTGTAATGGTTAGCACTCTGGACTCTGAATCCAGCGATCCGAGTTCAAATCTCGGTGGAACCTGCTTTTTCAAACTCGGGAGCAGCTTCTCTCCAGCAGAAAATTCCCAACAGCTGATCAGTCTGTGAAATGTGCAAAATATCTGTACTACGTTTTCACTCAATTTCGTCACTTAACGAATTACATTACAGTTCTGAAGAATACACATTACACTGCATGTATCTACTGCTGTATGCTGTACTGTTGCACATGTGATGAATTATGATTCATCTTAAAATACATTGGTGTCTTAGCCCCACCTAGTGGAGCTCCTAGGGATTGACGTCAGATACACAACAATACTACAGGTTCTAATAGAAAATGGAAGGGAGGAACGGTGCTTTTGTAAAGGTCAGGTTAACAAATGATGTCAAAACAGAGGTATGACATTTGGTGACCGGAGATATATTCAGTGTTTTGTGACCCGCTCACTCCTGCTGATATAATTACAGGTTCTGAATGACAGCTGAGTATGGAAAAACAGCATTTTACATACATTATTAATCCCATCTGGAGTAAGAGTCAAATCTCACCTGAGGGAAGATAAATAGGCCAAAAGGGATGTCATAATTCAGCCTAGATTTAATAATAAAAGATTCTAACAAAACAAAAAAAACCTCAGAGCGTTTAGTGTTTACATCTCGTACATAAAACTTGTCATTGAAAAAAAGAATTACACACATTACGTAGAGCTTAAACGAATGCTTTAATGGTATTCTTATGAGTGACAGTGACGAGACAGCCATTTCAGAACTGCAGGGCTT
>JAABNX020000044.1:12864629-12886397 GCA_015163995.2 Mormyrus lacerda
CGAGGATTGCTGACTAATATTATCACCATGTATGGCCACAGGACTACGATCACCAATTGACTTAGGATCAAAGAACATTTCCACAGTCTTACAGGTGTTAATGTGTAATTTATGATCATCGCACCAGTCCACAAACCTGTCCACGGCATCTCTATGAATGGATGTTTTGGAGTTCTTAGTAAGCAGACTAAGAATAGCTGTGTCATCTGAAAACACTGAAGACACTGCATTCACTAGTAAACCAAAATCCAAAACATACAGCAAAGTTCTGCTGTATCAGGACCTTGACTCCCCAACATCATTAAGAGAACCGCTGATTCTCCTCCATCCTGGAGAACGTCAGACTATCTGTCATGGAACCGAGAGCTGAACGATACCCGGGCCAGGCAACAATACAATGGTCCAAAGAACGTATCAGAACGGGATAAGAATGATTACAGTGGACCGCCCGGCCAAATTCTGGACCTAAACATTACCAATAAAAAATCAAAAAGACCAAAGTCAAGCAATTTGAGCTTTTAGAACCAGAAATGTAAGGGTAATGTTTGCCAAAACTCCTCCGCAATTCGGTGAGACATTATCAATCACTACAGGAGGGACTGTGCTCTCTGCTGCTGCAAGTGGTGTGAGGGTGAAATGCATATTTGTCTAATATTCAGGTTCAGTTCAAGACTGGATTGTATTCAGAAAAATCAGAGAGGAAGCCCATCACATTTTTGGTCAGGGACGTTTAACTCGCTCAAAAGGTGGGTTCAAGCAACTAGAAGAGGTGAGACCAACCAATCAGATGTCCCGTCTCTGGTTGCTTGAACCCACCTCCTCTACAATCTGATTAGTTATTTCTGAAGCAATCATTTTCCCTTCCCTCCACTGAACATACTTGTGTAAGTAAAATTTCCACATGCCATTTTTTTCACCAGTACTGTAGTTGTGGTTGATCCTTCTACCCAGATAAACATATCCATCTGTATAAATAGGAAAGAAAATACATCTATTACAGGAGAGGTCCCTGGACCAACCACAGATGCTCCCATGGGACCTCGGGGTTTCAAACCCACAAATGTAACCAGTACCTGAGACCCGTCTGAAACCATGATCCTGCACCGGAAAAAAGTCAGTGCACACATTATCCATCCATCCATCCATCCATCCAGAGTGCAGCCTTATACCAGGCACCCTGGAAGGGAAACCAATCCAAGTTACATTTTATATCTGGAAAACACTTTCAAAGTGACGTACAGTTCAGACAGCAGGATCAGACAGAACTGGGTGTTAAGGGCCAAGCTCAGGGGCCAATGGTGACATCACTCCGCCAGTCAAGGGATTTGTCCCGATCACAGGCGCAGTGTTCTGATCCGCTGCCACACGCCGCACCCAGCAGAGGACACGATCACACTCTACGGGCAACTCAGACACCAATTAGCCTATAACTGCATGTCTTTGGACTGTAGAGAGGAAGCTGGAGTTGCAGGAGGAGACGGAGCATAAAGCACACGCAGATCACCTCCTTCCTCCTTCTTTCAATTAATAGACAGAAAGAAACACATGGAATAAAATATGCAGATTTTCTCGTTTGACTTTTCCAGCTTTGGTGGCTCGGTGATCATGTGAGTAGTGTAAAGTATCAAAGCTCAGCTCCTGAGGACTTTAACGCCTTCATCTGTAATACGGCCCCCCTGAACAGCGCTGCAAGTGCCTGGCCTCTGTTTACTCGCCCGTGAATGAGGTGAGCCACATCCGTCTGCAACCTCCACACAACAGGCGGCTAGCTCCAGGTAGGAGACTGAGAAACTGTCTCCTGAAAAGAAGTAAACCAGGAGAGACATTTCACAACGATCGCTTCAGCTTTGTTTGCTCCCCTCTTGCATCCATGGTGCACCAACCACGCAAAGAGATGCAAAAAGCCAGAGTCTCACCAGCAAGACAACTATGACGTAATAATGGCATAGGTGTTAAATATTTTGTCTCTCTCGTTGTCACACACAAATCTTATGACTGTCACCCAAGTCGTTTAAGAGCAGCTGGTAATCTTTAACTAGGTTACAGCAGTATACAGCCCGAAGACAGATCAAATAGGCCTACGTAATCCTTCTGACAAATATTACCATTATGTTCACAACAACACTCTTCATTACAAATCCATTTTTTATTAGATCAGACTATTGCCAGCCTTATGGGAACAGAGGAAAAGTAAAATGCGATTTTGAAAAGTGAGACTTATATTTTGTGAATTACATACACGTACGGCAGCCGTAAAAAGTCTAAAGCGTGTACATTTTTATACCTGTCAGCTGCGACTTCAAAACACGGAGCTCGGGATGAAAAATGTGGGCATGTTTGGAGCAAAATCCCGCGGATGACAGATGAATGCCGCTCCCCCCGGAGCTGTTGGATGACGCGCGCAATCGCGCACAGCAGCCTGTGCGCGCCTCGTAATGCGCGCACTAGGGGGAGGTGAGAGTCACCTGCTACTTATTAAAATTTTGCTGTACACCAAGGTTTGAGAGAGACAAAAAAGGCATTTAAAACCACTGCGAGTATTGCTCGCAGGTACGTACGCAGTCCACAAAATAATCAAGCCGAAATAACTAATTAGAAAGGCAACTATTAATATCCTGGGTGCAAATTGCGGGCGAAAAATAGGAGTCGCCGTTTCCCACTCATTTTATTTTATTAGTAGATAAATGTGTCAGCGTTTCCTTCGCAGTTCAGAGTACATAAGCATACGAGGGAAGGCGATAGCTTAAAACCAGGCCATTATACGGAGGACAAACCGGCGTCCGTCTTTGTGATGTCGCTGCATGCGGTGCGTTGCTGCCACCGTATCATATTTCAAGCGGACGATATTCCCAAAGAAAGGCTCCACAAAGTCACAAGCGCGCAGACAAACACAGCAGAAATACCCCATTGATGGCACTGAGCCTCACTGCTCCTCTCAAAACAAGGAGAAGATGAAATCACAATTCACCAGGTGGATGATTTTAATGCACGCACATTAGTATGGGCTAATTCATGTGCTTTAAATAGGATTTAAAATGTACTGCGAAATCACACAGAAAACGCCATTCACTAACCACCGCATAATCATGTTGTTTAATTTGGTCGACTTAATGGAAGAGGTAGTAACAAACACTTTAAATGACATGACCTCAACTTATTACTTTACCAAATAACATCCCAGCTCATTTCTGTAGCTCCATACTAGCAACACAGCACCTGGCTTGTTGAATGTGAGCCTAACCTTTCATAACGTGCCTGTATAGCGAGTGATTCCCAAACTATACGGCTGAATACAAAAGTCTGCCAGATCACTAATTACGGGGGTGAGTTTCGATATTAATACGGAAGCTGCAACGAGTTTCACAGGCATCACGAGTCTAGCGAGAAAGCCAAGAATCTTCCTTCTTTTTTTGTTAACGTTGAATGGATTGAAAACGAGAACATTCTACAAGAATCTTAATCAGAATCGTAACACGATTGGCCAGTGCAACTGCATGTACCAGAAATCTGTTTTGGCAGTATGGGTGCATACATTCACAGAAAACATAGAACAGACAAGATAAACTGAAAAAAAAGAGGTAGGCAGAAATAATAATGGTATAAAATAGTGCAGAGAAGGCTATGCAATATACTAATGATAATTATAATGACAACCAGTCACAGGCTCAAAACAAAAACACAATCAAACCCTACAGGCGAATTAGAGGCACCATAGGAAACAGGTAAAACAAGCAAAATGGCCACACAAATGGAGGCAGAATTCAAACCCCCAACCCAGGAGGTGGGAAGCAACAGCGCCCCCCCACTGACAAGACATACATCCCAAGGCACTTATAAGGGCGTTAGACCAACGCAACTAAAGAATTAATAATAGCCAGGACACCACAGAGAGAGAAACAAACAAAAGTGAAAACAAGGTATGTAGAAAACATTTCTGGGGGAGGGGGTATTTTGCCACCTCAGGCCCTGGACAGCTTTCTGACAGAATAGGAGAGACTTGGGGGGGAAAACGCTGAAGAGGGACTTTCGACATGAGCCGTAGTACCGCAATTCATTAGCTAATGCATGGACGTATTCTATTAGAACTCGATTCGACGCTGACTACACTGGCTCTGACTGCAACTCAAAAACACGCTGAAAGTCATACGTTTATGCGCGTCTTATGAGAAGCTGCATCCCTGGGAGGTCTTGTACAGCTGACAAATTTCATATTCCCAGTTTGACATTTATTAACGTAAACAGATTTCCAGAGGAAAGTCACAGCCATTTTAAGAAACACGCCCTTCCTGACACACAATGAACTCTCTAACCTCCAGAAGCA
The DNA here is from genome assembly GCA_015163995.2 of Mormyrus lacerda. Classification (NCBI taxonomy): domain Eukaryota; kingdom Metazoa; phylum Chordata; class Actinopteri; order Osteoglossiformes; family Mormyridae; genus Mormyrus; species Mormyrus lacerda. The sequence goes on from JAABNX020000044.1 coordinate 12,868,951, forward strand.
GTTCATAAAACTGAATTTAAAAGGGGACAATCACCTATATGATATGACACTTTGGGGAGTTTTCGTAGCAGGAAATCTATGAGTAATTACTACAGAGAGGCTATGAACAAAACATTTACATGCAGGTCAGTGCCTGGAAACTGTGGTTGCATTTCATCAAGGCTGTAACTACGATGCCCCAAACCCTCAAAACTGTCAGAAAACTAAAGTGCATTCTTTCAGGTCCTCTTATTTTTCACCGGAAAGAAATAAAAAATAAAATAAAAATCAGGGGGGAAACCCCAGAATTTAACAATGGGCAGGATACTATTGTAAAAACCTGTAAAAAGCACATGCTTTTATATTCCTTAAACAGACAGAAGTAAAGGAGATTCATAAAAGCACTTATAAAACTGTTTTTCGTGTCACACTATTACGACAAAAATGTCGTAATGAATGTCACATGAAGGGAAGATATTGATCAAGTCTGAATAGTACCTAAGGTTTATGACTTATATGCGACACTACAGCGGGTTCCGTTGAAATGAGCATTTCCTCAGATAGGCCACAGACAAAGTCATCAGAGCATTGCATGGACTCGAAATCATGGACGTGTAACCCTTCATGTAAAGTAAAATGGGGGGCAGGGGGACAGCGCGGGGTCTGGACAAGATGGCACGTTAAGGGAAGGCGAAGGGAAAGAAAATCACAAGGAATTAAAGTGATCACAATCAACTACTGTTTATGGCTGAATTTCGCCGTTATCGACGAGATGTTCGTTATAAAAGGAAGAGGCAAGCCTGCACTGACTGTTAAGCTTAAAGTTACCATAATTATGGAGGGCCGCTCTCTGGGGTCAGGCTTTCCTATGAGTACAAAGCTTCGTCCCGGAATGGCCCACGCACCGCTTAAAAGCCTATAATTTCGCCAACAGCAAAACACGTACCTGTAGTATAAAAGGTGCGTCGACTTTAAAATGTCTCAAACAATGTCTGCATTTTTCGTTCGTAATCTCAGACCGCAGAGTTCTTTCGCTGGCCCAGAAAATGCGGCGAAATGCGGCTTAATCCTGCGTTTCCCCCCGGACATCTCTGGGAAAATCCGTTTTGTGTGTTGCATTACAGTAAGGGCACGGCTGGTGCATGGCCACGGCGACCTAGCGATGCACGCCGGTCCACTGGCCAACGCGAGTAAACGCCGATCTTAAACATGTTATTTAACGGGAAAGTACATAGTGGACAAGCCGTGCGTCGGCTACGCATCTACGGCGACGGCCCCAGACACCATCCAGCGATAAATCGCCTTTTACAGACAGGTGTGCTGCGGAGAAAAGACGTTGGCTGGCTGAACCAGACATTAGCAGTCCTAGTTTGGCTGGTATTACTACGTTTCAGTGGCTGAAATACCACACGGGCCCACGTTAATTCATTAATACAGAATTGCATGCGGTGCATGATTTTTTTAAAGAGCTTTCATCCGGCAAGAGTCGATCTGATAACAAACGAGCTGGATTCAATGGACGGTGATCGGGGCCGGACTGCAGCGGACGGTCGGGAGCCCGGCCGGTAAGCAGACTGCCTGCATTTAAAGGGGCATTTCGCCGGCGCCGGATCAAGCGCAGCGCCTGCAGCATCCATATTGGTTAGGCGGATAGTAGGCACGGCCGGTCAGCAGTAATCCAAGGACGGCAAAATTGCCAGCCCAGCTTAAAGAAGCTGGGGGGAAGCGATCCGAGGATCATTTCCAACCAAGCAGCTTCTTACCGTTCAGTCTTGCTCGGTGGTCAGCGTCCCTGGGGGGCCTTCGGTTCCGTTAGCGACACTTAGATGAGTGTTAATGTTATTATTATTGCATCCCAACTAAGCAGCACACAAGCGTAGCAAGCGAGCGACCCACAGCGGCTCAGCCACAGCTCGTTCCCGAGAGAACGCCAGTCGACGTGCGCGCTCCCGACTGCCTTGGCCAGAATCGCAGGAGCTCGTAAAGTGTGTGAAGTTGGGAAGGAAAGTAAAGGCAGGTTTGGGGTGGTAAATAAATGAATAGCTATTTAAAATATGGATTTTTACATAACGTGTGAACTTGCTGAACTGTTATTGGTGCACACGTTGACTTACTGCATAATATTTTATAGCCTCATATCAACAGCGACGTTGATAAGACTTTAGACCTACTTACTGACAAGGCGTCAAATGAATTACGTATGAGAAACTTAAATGCATTTATTAGAAAACTGATCGTGTGTAGAGGAAATTAGAAGTGTTATAGGCAGTGGCGTTGTGCCGTTTGTAGGCACATCCCTAACCAGTATTCTGTAAGATGTAATGTAGAAACAGGTGGAAAGGTGGAGATTTCAGGTCCAGAGAGAACAAATCCAGACCAAGATTTTGTTTCAACCAACCAGTTGATTAAAAAAAGTCACAGTCACAGAGACTCAACTGGGTGGTTGAAACAAAATCTTGGTCTGGATTTGTACTTTCTTAACTTGAATTCTCCACCTCTCACTCATTCATTTGTGTCTACAATAACAATAAAATAACACGTCGTCTAATTTGCAGTTTAGGTAATCTGGCCACTGGGCTATCTTCATCAGATCACAGTTCTTAATCTAGGTATGGATTTAAGTCCAACAAAAGTTCATCTTTATGCTGACGACACAATGCTGTGCACCGTTGCATCATCTTTGCGAGAGGCAGTGAGTTACCTGCAGTCTGCTTTTAATCGGGTACAAAAATCCCTTGTAGAATTAAAGTTGCTTCTAAATGCCAAAATAAAAACTAAATTCATGGTTTTTACACGCTCCCATTTTCTTTCTGAAATCGCAATTTTAACAGAAAATGGTGCTCCGATAGAAAGGGTATCCTCCTACAAATATTTAGGTATTTGGCTGGATGATAAATTATCCTTTGGGGTTCATGCCGAGAGCCTTCTAAAGAATCTTAGACCCAAATTAGGTTTTGATTTTAGACAGAGGAAGTGCTTTACATACTTAGCAAGAAAGAGATTGTAGAGAGTCATTTTTATCAGTTTTAGACTGTGGTGACATAATTTATTTGCACTCTTCTTACACTTTACTGAAAAAGTTAGATGTTTTATGTCATTCAGCCTTGCGTTTCATTACAGGTGCAGCTGCTAGGACTCACCACTGCATCCTGTATGAAACGGTACAATGGTCGTCTCTTTCCCTAAGAAGGAAATCTCATTTATTTATCTTTATTGTAAAAGGGTTAATGGGTAAATTACCACAATACATTTCAAATCTGCTTATGTATCATACTAGTTTTTATAGGTCATCAAATAAGATATTAGTCACTCCTTCAATGGACAGAATTTGGTAAAACATCTTTCTCTTATGTGCCACATGTCTGGAACGAACTCCAAAATATCTTAAATCTAGAGTCACTTCCATCTCTCAATGTTTTTAAAAACCTTTTAAAATCAACCTTACAGTGCCATTAGAACAGTGCCATTGTTTTTAATTTGGTGCCCTTATGTTTATTTTTCATTATTGATGTTTGTGAGATTTGTGTTTTTGTAGTTGTTTCATATAATTATATGCTTTATTGTCTTTCGTGTACTTGGTAGTATGTCTATTGTTTTTAGTGTACTTGTAACTAGCTGCCATTCTTGCCCAGGACTCCCTAGAAGAAGAGTTATTGTAACTCAATGGGACCTTCCTGGTTAAATAAATAAATAAATCTCTATTCCCTTATCATCCACGTGTCTTCTACCGATAACACAACACGTGACCAACGAGGTGTCACCTCGAGACATTAACGACGCGCATCACAGTAAACGTGTTTGAATGTATAATAGTGACATTAAGTTAAGAACATTAATATCTGCGTATCTGTATTTTTTAATGCCCCGTGAGTGGTTTTGAAATTACTACTCACAAATTTGATTCCGCATTAATTTCTCATATTTTAATATTTAGTAACACTCCCCTTTAACCGGCTTGAATTGGGGGGTCGTAGGCATTACAGTACGTGACAATAAATAATTCAGGATAAGATGTGAGCTTCAGTCAGACACACAATGACCATTCTGACCATAATGTTTGATATCTTTCATATACCCAGAAAACGTACTTGTATTTTAAAGGTTTTAGTGAAATTTAGAAGTTCTACAAAAATTATCCCCTAATTATAAATGTGAAGTACCTATCCTATACTGTTAAGACTTTCACCCTTACCAAAACGCGCAAGACGCTACTGAGTAATGACGTCGGCCCGCCGCGAAATCCCGTTCCGATTGCGGAAGACTCCGAAATATCGCGGTGCTTCGTCGCCGCGGCCTGGCGCTGGTCTTAGTTGTTCACAGTGTGCAGCATACTTGCAGGTACAGTTTTTACCCCTATATACTGATAATACTGAACGCAAGTGTATTATGCGAACGATTTACACATAAACGACATCCTCGTCTCTTGCTAAAAAGCCAGTAGGTCGAGGTTATGGCCTCGTCTTATAGTTGAGGCTGGTCTCTGCTAATTCCGTTTCCGGCTGTGGAGTGAAGACATCGGATGATACCGGTGCACCCAGCTGCTACTGCTTTGGGTATCTAATTAAAATAGAAAGTAACGCCGGGTCATCTACGGTGCAACGCTAACGTTGCAATTAAAACGAAGGTTAACTCATACTTTAATTAAGCAGTACTGCGATCTTAACTTGCTGATTCGTTTGTTATGGCGTCGCGGTTGCGCCCCACTTTGGGTGATGATCTACGTTATTTCTCCCCACCCCCTGCATTATGTAATGTGAACCACAATTAAGCACCATGACACTTAAATACAGTTTGCACTAGGCTGCGCTGCCCGAAACACCAAGGTCCACATTTAATGATATTCTGTCTAGCAGACTTCATGAGTTCTGCGGAAAAGCTGGAGGAAATCACACAAGAAGAATGGATGGAACAACTCCATCCAGAGAGCTGACATGAACCGGCTCATCATGAATTACTTGATTACAGGTAACTAAGGAGCAGGAAATTATGCAATCAGAGAATGCTTCTGTGTCATCCAAAGCTGGTGCCTTTGGTTTCTCAGAAGGGTTCAAGGAAGCTGCGGAGAAGTTCAGGATGGAGTCAGGAATCGAACCCAGCGTGGACCTGGACCCACTGGATGAGAGAATAAAGATCAGAGAAATGATCCTGAAAGGACAGATTCAGGGGGCTGTTGCACTGATTAATGGCCTTCACCCGAAACTCCTGGACAGCAATCCGCTATCTGTGCTTTCACCTGCAGGTAACGTTGTAGTTTAACCTGACGTCCTGTAAATGAAAACAATATATTAAACACTGACTGACAGCCTTCTACCTACTGGATTACTTTGGCTTTGTTGATAAGGAAAGTAAATGAGTTAAAAGACAACAAAATCAGGCTGTTCGCCTTCACCCTGTCAAGATTATTTCTGCTTTGTCTTCTGCTGGATTTCCTCAGCCATTGGCTGTAATCCAGGCCCCTCATTTGCCTACTTCACCTCCTTTAACTGTAATGGGATGTACTGCTGCAGTGATTTGGGATAAATACCATGCACAAGGCTTTTGCAGTTGTGTTCATCCTCGACCCAGCAGCTCTGGGGTTACTCATCCTCGACCCAGCAGCTCTGGGGTTACTCATCCTCGACCCAGCAGCTTACTCATCCTCGACCCAGCAGCTCTGGGGTTACTCATCCTCGAACCAGCAGCTCTGGGGTTACTCATCCTCGAACCAGCAGCTCTGGGGTTACTAGCCCGTGGTCTTAACTCTCATTTTGAAAATCCCTACTCACTATCTGCATTGTTGTTTCTGAGGTCCAACTCAAGTCCTGTTGGGCCCTTCCAAATGATTCAAAAACTAAATAAATAGCTAGAGAGTAGACTCAGAAGATCATCATAACCATCTGGTAGCAGAACATGCTGCTTCAGCATCTTATAAATGGGGAACTGGTTTATTTAATATTTAGTGTAGTGATTGGTTGATGTCAACAGGGGGCGCTGTCTTGCTATTTTGTGTACACGCATGGTTTGAATGGTGGTAAACACTGCTCGCCCGTGCTGCGGTCCTAACACTGCCCAGCCGCCCTCTGCACTCTGCAGCAGCAGCACCTCATCGAGCTGATCCGGCTGCGTGAGACAGAGTCTGCACTAGAGTTTGCGCAGATGCAGCTGGCAGAGCAGGGCGAGGAGATCCGCGAGTGCCTGACGGAGATGGAGTGCACCCTGGCCTTGCTGGCTTTCGATGACCCGCAGGACTCGCCCTTCGGGGACCTGCTCAACGTGATTCAGCGGCAGAAGGTGAGCCAACCACTGGCCGCCATGATCTCTCTGACCAGTACCCCCCTCTGATTTTAATGCCCAGTTTACACACATATTTTATACCTCAAAATAAGATGTACAGCACTTTACACTCTATTCATTTCTCCGTTTATTCGGATGGAATGGCACAGCGGTTAACACTGTTGCCTCACACCTCTGGGACCTGCGTTTGAGGGTCTGCATGTTCTCCCTCATGTCGTTGTAGGATTTCTTCTGGGTACTCCAGTTTACCCCCACAGTCCAAAAATATACCAAGGCTAATTGGAGTTACCAAATTGCCCATAGGTGTCTGTGTGAATGACTGCTGTATGACTGTGCCCTGCTCTGGGTTGGTGCCCCATCCTGGGCTGTTCCCTGCCTCTGGCTTAGGTTCCAGACCCCATCTAACCCTGAATACAAGAGGTTACAGAAAATGGATGGGTGGATGTTTATTCTAGTAACCAATATTCTGGTTTTCTGTAGTTTTTCAGTATTTAATAGTAATATTGCTTACTTTCTCATTTCACTTTGTATATACAATCAGCCCTCGTTTATCACGGTTAATCGGTTCCAGTCTCTACCGCGATAAGTGAATTTCCGCGAAGTAGGATTCTTTATTTATGAATGGAATATTTTCATAGTTAGAGCAAAGAAAACCTGTTTACCACCTTCTAAATACGGTTTTTAACATTATTAGAGCCCTCTAGACATGAAATAACACCCTTTAGTCACCATTACTGTTGTGACTGCTCCACACGGAAGCAGGAACGAGGAGACGAGGAATCAGGACCGAAGGGTTTATTTGTAATCACTCCAAATGCAGGACACAGGAACATGTGACATGAAAGTGCCAATGACAGACCTGGGGTTACAGACTCTGACATGGACATAAATACACCGCACCAATCAAACTGACAGAAAACAGCTGGTCACAATCGGAGTTACACATGTGGTTAATAAGGGTGCGTGGCACACAAGAGGCTCGTACAGGCAGGTCAGGACAATTACACTCATATTACCCAATATATTAGAGAAACTAAGAGAAAGTAAGACATATTAGACGTTACAAATATATTATTATTATTATTGTACATTTTACTACGAAGAGCAACGATGCTTCCGACGCGTAGCGACGTATCATTTTCACTGTCTCAATCAACTTTTTAATGAACATACAACAAACCGCGATAGAGTGAAGCCACGAAAGTCAAAGCACGGACAGGAGAGGGACCACTGTAACCCGTGTCCACCCCCTGTTTCACACAGTCCCTGTGTTTTGCACTTTAAATCCTGTGACGACCCTCCCCCTGTCACTCACCGTCCGTGTGTTGCATTGTGCTCCTGGGGGAGTCTGTTTCTTGCCCTTGTACATGGATGGTGTGACAGTAAAGGCCACTTGACTTGTCTAAGCGCGCGTCAGTAACAAGGACCTCTTTTTGTTAAAACTGCATTGTGGTCGCACTGCTTCTGGAATTGCTAACTCATTCTCATTGTGCCGAAGTGAACAATGACATCAATAAAGTGTTGAATTGAGTACAGAGGGATGTCACTGCCCCAGGTCTGGAGTGAGGTAAACCAGGCTGTGCTGGATTACGAAAACAGGGAGTCGACACCCAAACTGGTCAAGCTGCTCAAACTGTTACTGTGGGCTCAGAATGAACTGGACCAGAAGAAGATCAAGTATCTCAAGCTGACCGATCTGAGCAAGGGGACGACAGAGGAACCGGCATGAGTGCTGGGGCAGAGCGGCTGTGATGGGGAGAACTTAGGAGATGTTTCTTGCTATTTATAATCAGTCAGAGACTGAGCTGTGTATATAATTTTTGTTTTGTACATGTGAACGTTTGATAGTTGAATCCTTAATCTCTGCACCAACCCAAAGTCCCAAATGTTCCTATTGTTCAACAAAATGTTCAACACTATACCCTCAAAAACTATGTGCGTTACTTTAAGCGCCTCTTTGTTAGGAATAACGATTACAGTTTTAGAATCACGTGGTGTCTCACAGGAAGGGCATTTTCATATATGAGTATTTTATACCTAAGTTTGGTCTGTATCAGCTTTTGGCTGCTAAGTGTGTCTAGTAACCTATGAAAAGCTGACTTCTTAGGACACAGCCATGGCTGCTAGAGCAGGATTATTACTTATTTACAAGAATCTTTCACAATATATCCGTTCAACAGAGGCATGTTCTGTTCACCGTTTTGTTGTAAAGGGTGCACTCAAGACCTTTTAAAGTTCTTATAACTGCCCAATAATGTGATGGAAGTAAATATAAAATGTTTTTTGTCAAGTACTGTTATTAAATTATTTTGGAAAAAACGCATTTGATTTATAAATTCGCAATGGTATTTAAGTTAACCAAATAGGACAGAAACCTTGATTTAAAAAAAAGTATGTATCCGGCAGGGAGTGGGTCCCTTCCGTATTCCTCCCGCACCTCGGGATTCGGTGCTAGTTGCGTCTGTCAGTGTCGCATAAAACAAAAACCGGTTCCTGCCGTGAGGACCCCTCCATGTGACCGGCGGCGTGTCCGCAGTGTGCGCTCGGGGGGGGGGACGGGAGCGAATACAGCAGGTGTGAGCGGCGTCATACCGGCTCCATGTCGGCGGCCGCACTGTGCGATGTGACGGGGGAGGCGTTTTCATTACGTATAGGGCGCCTCACTGAAGCGCCTTTCGTTAATGTCTGATCGCCGTACACTTGTTTCTGATTTACGTATCTTCATAACCACCTTTTCCTATTGTTCTCTTTTTCCATTTGAGATAAATAAAGGCCCACGTCTGGCCACTTCCCGCAAAAGAGGGACCCCCCGTACCTTTGGGGAGTATTCGTGGCTTTTTGGGCTGGGGGGCGGCTCTCCTCACTTCCTGAGTTTCTCCTACCGTCTGCAGGATGAACTGCAGTCTGCGTGGCTGAAGCGAGGGGCGGGTGGAGGAGGAACTGACACGTGGATTATTAACAGTCCCGGACCCAAGGAGGATCCGGCCCGGGAATATAGCTAAGGCGGCTGGGCGATCCGACCATCAGTCCGCGTTTGTCTTACTGGGGCGTCCGGGGGTGTCCGGAGCTCCGAGGGACAAGAAGGAGGCCATGATCGGACTGTGTAATTTTAACCCGATGCAGTTGCAGTTGCCCTGCTCCCCCAGCGGACCTCGCAAGTCCTCAGATTGCTAATTTTTGTTTGCTTTTTTGTTTGTTTGTTGTTTTTGGGTTTTTGTTATTTTGTTTTTTTAGACTTGCGGGTTTAGATTGCGAAGCCCCGCTCGTTGAATGGCAATTTTACAAAAGCATGGCAAGAGCTGCAATCCGGATTTACCCGACCTTAAAGATAACCCCCCGGACAGTTTCGGGGTCGCGGGGTCTCAGAGGAAGTGGGCGGATAACAGCGCGAACTGGCCCAGGTAAGCCGGGAGGGGGAGGGTGACTGAAGCCCCGGCAGCCCCGGACCTGCTTTTAAATAGGACACACATACATCAGGCGGTCAAAGCAACTATTAACTATCCGTTATCTTACAGGGGTGATCATGACCTATTATCTGGCCGTTAAATACTGGGGCTGATAATGACCTACAGTACAGCAGCCAGAGTCACACTTGCTGGCTGCGGATCTTATATTAAATTACTGTGTAGATACCTTAAGTGAATTTAACAGTATAGGCTAATGACATTGCGGCATTGATGTGTATAGGCTGGTTCTCCAACTACGGACTTTGAAAGTTTTTAGTTAATGGGTCGTGTCTTTCTAGTATAACGTGTATTAACCAAATATAAAAGCCGAATCAGTTGTTTTTTACCTTGTTATTTTTGACGTTAGCGTCTATAGTCTCATGAAGGTTATGACGGCTTTTACAATGATTTTTCGGGACCTGTGAGCGCGCAATCATGGCCTCCGGTTGCGATTGAAGGCGATATGGATCTATGAGTTTGTCAAATTCCTATCTTTCCTTTATTCTTCAGTTTTCTTTCTCTCTGTTCTTCCTTTCCCTCTATTATGAAAGTATAATTTCACGATGCAATACCTATATTACTGTATTTTGTTTTTGACATGGAATTTTCAATAAAGATGGCTTAGATAAAGTTTTATCACGGGAGTGCGATTCCTGGAAAATATCCCTAATTTACTAACTATAGCAAAGTGTTTGTTTCAACACACCAGTACAGCAGCCTAGACTTAATTAATCTATTAATCGTTTGCTATGAGTCATTTCATTTGTCTACTTTTTAACAATAAGCGTATTTATCGGATTATAATGTTTGTGACTTAATCCCTCATCACAAATCTGGATTTCAGGAAGCATTTAGCACGTTATCATAGCTCTGTGTGCACCCAAGCCTGCTGATCTGGTTTCCTGTCATCTTTCCGTAGGCCGCTAGCTCGCGTGTGGACAGTGGTTCTTCTGCTGGGAACGTGCCTGCTGTACTGCGCTCGCGTGGCCATGCCTATCTGTGCCGTCTCCATGGCGGAGCAGTTCAGGTGGAGCAAGAGGGAGTCCGGCATGGTTCTGGGAAGCTTCTTCTGGGGGTACTGCTTCACCCAGGTCATCGGCGGCTACGTCAGTGACAGGTGGGGTCCGGGACGAGTGTCCGCTTCTCCGTCGACCTTCCACGGCCAATTCCATGATAAGCAAAATGACAATCCTTTGTCCAGAAAGTGAACAGAAGCATGTCGCAATTTATTCATTTATTGCTTCTAGCAAGAGCGATGTGCATTTTTCTGAGAGCGCAGGGTTAGACAGTCTCTGGAGTAGCTGGGGCTTAAGGCACCCAGCAGGGAAATTGCTCTGCCAGCCAGAGGATTTGAACTGACAACCTTCTGTTGCAGCATCCCAACTTGACAAGCTGGGCCACTTATAACTATCAGTTTATTATTCTCTATATTCGCATGCACACACACTAAGGAAGCTGAAGAAACACAGACCGGGTCACGGAAAGGCTTCAGGACACGTATCCCGGTTGTTTTGTATGATGGCCACGCCCTCCTCGTACTGCATGTAAACGTCGATAGCGCTTCCCTTTTCTCAGTCTCGGTCACCTCACACGGCTTGTGGCTTTTACACTGTTTGCATTGTTATCTTCAGATCTAGATGGCGACAAGATGCAAATCTAGCTGATTACAGTTACAGGTTTTACCTGGAAGTCATGGTGAAATAGGCAGGTTTAACTGGTTTGGGTTTGGCTTCTGTGTCAGCAATTCCAACACAGTAAATAACATTAATGCTGCCGCCTTTGTTTGGTTGTTAAATTGTTACTTTTTTTTTCTCCGCTGTTTGTTGCGCGCATGTCTCTGATTAGTAAGACTTGTTCAGAACACTGGTACAGAAGAACACTGGTACAGAAGAACACTGGTACGGAAGAACACTGGCTCACAGAATCAGTGTTGCTTTGGTCTTTAATTCTGCCCACTGACTTCAAGAAGGTGAATTTCTATGAATTGTTATAATGCAAAATTAAAGTACGGGGTGTCCGTTGAAACCGTGGGGCGCTGTCTCTGTCGTCGCCCGCTGTGTCAGCGTGGAGTCTGACTCTGAGAAACCGCAGACAGAAGTCTGAGCTGTCAGAGATACACAGTACACGCTGAAGCCAGCAAACAGCGGCTAGATCTGCGTGACATGAGAGCATAGAGCTGGTTTGTAGGGCTGAAGCAGGAAGTCTACACACTGAGACACCCTGCGTCATGCTAGAGTAACAGAAACATATCACTGTAGCTGACAGTCATGCTCTGGAGTGGCCTTTGTGGTCTATGACATCATCACTGCTCTTCTGTGACAGCGTGGGCGGTGAGAAGGTCCTCCTGCTGTCTGCAGCGGCCTGGGGCGCCATGACAGCCTTCACACCCATCCTGGCTAACTTCTGCTCACAGCCCATAATCTCCATGACGCTTTCCCGGTTCCTCATGGGGCTCCTGCAAGGTGAGGAGGGGGTACGGGGAGAGGCTGGTCACAGCCTGGATAGAGGGGTTTGGGGGGTGGAATGAGAGGAACATTTAGAGAAGTTTCTGACAGCCGAGACAAATCTGGGAGGTATACAGAAAACAAAAGCATGGTGCTTAGGAAGCATGAACAGGGGTATGATGGGACCAGAAAGTCAAAATCCAAACCAATCAGTTGAGTATAAAGAGTCACAGTCACAGAGACTCAACTGGTTGGTTGAAACAAAATCCTGGTTTGGATTTTGACTTTCTGTATGGGACATTTGAAGGACAGTAAAAGTCATTCTTTTTTAGCTGCGCTGTCAGACTGGAGGATAGATCTGTCTAATTTCATTTTTATTATCCAGGAACTTTCTGGAGTGCCTAGCTGCTGTTAAAATCAAAATGTTTTCAGGCAAAGAACTGTCAGTCCGTCACCTGGCTCTCACAGGGGAACCGTGCCGTTTCACTTTGTTGTTCAGGCTGTATGAATAAAATTCTCCTCAGACACACGTACGAGGCTCCCACAGCCACGTCAACAGTGATCCAACGCTAACAGGGGGGCCAGTAGCACAGTCTGGACTTTCAGCATAAAGATCGTGGGTTCAGGTTGATGGGGAGGGGCCGGCAATGGTTTGTTTTGTGCCCAGAAATCAATAAATCGATAAAGCGATTTCTGGAAAAGGTTCTCGTATTAATATGTAACACAGGGCTATGTTTAGCATGTCTGGAATCTGCTATTGATGATCTACAGCAGTGTTTTGCAAACCAGACCTCAACCAGTGAATTGGGAGAAAGCAAAAACGTGGCCCATCTGGGGATCCCCGAGGTCTGTTTTGAGAAACACTGATCTACAGGTTTATGACCCAAGTATCACCTGATAGATTTCTAATAATGTAATTGCACTATTTTATGTAATCGGACACATTGATCCAGCTGAGAGTTATGGGGAGTTTTTGGTTGTACCCCAAACTCATGCCATTTGCTTCATTCTTATTGACTTTTTCTGTACGTTTGAATCGGTCTCATGTACAGTACAGGCCAAAAGTTTGGACACACCTTCTCATTTAGTGTGTTTTCTTTATTTTCATGACCAGATTCTCACTGAAGGCATCAAAACTGAATGAACAATGTGGAGTTAATATGAATTGTAACAGTTGTCCAATAGGGCTGTCGGCTGTGTAGTAACCTGACTTCTGCACAACAGAACTGATGGTCCCAACCCCATTGATAAAGCAAGAAATTCCACTGATTAACCCTGATAAGGCACATCTGTGAAGTGAAAACCATTTCAGGTGACTACCTCTTCAAGCTCATCGAGAGAATGCCAAGAGTGTGCAAAGCAGTAATCAGAGCAAAGGGCGGCTATTTTGAAGAAACTAGAATATAAAACATGTTTTCAGTTATTTCACATTTTTTTGGTTAAGTACATAACGCCACATGTGTTCATTCATAGTTTGATGCCTTCAGTGAGAATCTACAAAAGTAAATGATCATGAAAATAAAGAAAACACATTGAATGAGAAGGTGTGTCCAAACTTTTGGCCTGTACTGTATATCTGGAGGTAACTTGGTTTCTTCCTCTTTGCAGAGCTGCCTCTTCTCATTGTTAATTTTGTGCACGGGCATCTTTTTCCGGATCACGGCACATCATGAATTTCGTTAGGTTAGGACTTTGACTCCGTTTCAAAATGCAAAGTTTCTCCCGATTCAGCTGCTTCTCTCTTTCTGGGAGTGTCACTCTTCAGCACTTCTTTCACACTTCAAAAGAACTTTCACTCTCCTGTAGAACATGCAGGTACAGTCTAGAAGGGCTTGTTCCCTCGGTGATGGCAGGTCCTTCGAGTTCTGAAGCTGGGGGCCGTGTGTTTTCCTCAGGTGGAGTACAGTATTTCAAGTTTGTCATTTTGATCTGATCAGTCCACAGAACTTTCTGGATTACCCATCTGGTCTTTGGCAGTCATGAGACTGATGACCCATATTTCTATGTTTCTCATTACTTTCTAACCACACACACCTGAAACAATCAGCAGTTTAATTATTGTTGACTTGCAGCAAAAACGTGGACTGTCTGTGGATCACCGAGGTCTGGGTTGAGAAACGCTGCTGTAGACCAGTTAGTTCTTTGTGAACTGAAGGATCATTGTTTGGTTTTATCAGTTGTTTCAGGGCGGCCTTTTCCCCAATGAAGAGTAAAAGTATTTTGCAAATGGGGAAAATTCAGCGCTGTCTGCTTGACTAGGGAACATCTGGTGACTGTTTCTGACGTCCTCCGAGAAGTTTTTTGGCTTGCTTCTGCAGACCAAAAAATACCATGTTCCACATGTCATGACCTACCAACCAGTGAGCTCCTGAAGGGAAGGACTCACATCTACACCTGGTCTCATTTATTGGAACATTTGGTTCAAATTACCTTTCATTATCCTGGAAGTGCCAAAATACACCTGGGATACAGGTAATTCTGAAGGTTTCCCAGGCGTCCTTGAGCACTGTACTTGAGCACTGTACAGTGTGTTGGTGGATGTTACAGTTGACCTATTTTCGTAGGCGTTCACTACCCCTCCTTGGCCAGCCTGTGCTCTCAGAAGGTGACAGAGAGCGAGAGGGGTTTCCTCATGAGTACGGTTGGCAGTGGATCCTACCTTGGGTGAGTTTCCGAGCCACTTGGTCCCCTTGGGTGCAGAATGATGTCACTAGAGGCCGCCTCAGAACCCCGCCATCTCTGCCGTCCCCAGGACGCTGGTGATCGGAGCGGCAGGCTCACTGATGCTGGACCTGTATGGCTGGGAGAGCGTTTTCTACGTCACGGGCTTGCTGTCTGTGCTCTGGGCTTACTGCATGTGGAAGTACCTGCTGAAAGGGGAAGGTCACAGTGCATCGTTTACTGCCCGAAAATAAAGCAGACCTTTATTGATCCCTGTGAGGGGAAATATCTTTGTCTAGCTGCGTAGAAAGAGATGATAAAGAACAAATTATGTAGAAATAAACACGTATGTAAACATACACTAAATATGTCAGGAAAAAGATCAAATCTGTAATAAATGTAAAAATAAATAGGAATTGTGCAAACTAAGTTTAATCCGATTTTTATGGATTTTAATACGTAAGTGCTTGGATATGTGTAATGTTTTGGAATTGGTTGCTAATGCTGCCTGCTTGTGTTTTCAGGTCCAATCATCACTCTGGAGTCCTTGGGTAGCGCAGGGACTCAGTCCAAACTGGCCAAGAGGCACTGGCTGCGTTTGTTAAAACAGCCAGCGGTGTGGTAAGACACGGGGGCCAATGACGGGGTCTGTGACGCATGTGAGCTGCAGAGCTGGAGCAGGCCTGCTCTGAGGCTAACTCTCATAATGCTGACAGGCCCTTTGAAGGCCTTCTTAGGGAAATATTACATGGGGTCCGGTCGCCACAAATATCTTTCTCTGAGATGTGGACAAAGACCTGGGAAATGTTGACGGTCCCTTGGTTTGTTCATGGCTGTAGCTGTATGCCAAAAACAGATGTGTGTGTCTGGACTTAATCATTGAGTTTAATGGTGCTGTAGCACATAGCTGTCTGCCGAACAACATGAACCACTGCCACACTTAAGTTATTAATGTGGGCCGTTTAAGGAAAACAATAAAAATACAGACAGAAAATAGATGTTATAAAATTTGCTTTATATATCTTTAAACTCATTCAGTTTTTGTACTGTATCTGGGAGGAACGTGCATCTTTCAGTTTTACCTTATTGTATTAAAGTTAATGTGGGAAGTGGTCATTAATTATTGCACGTATGGTTAACAGGTCGAGAGGGCTAATGTTTTGAACTTGTGCCATAGGTATTTCATAGCTCAACCAGTCGAGCGCTGTGCTAACAGCACAAAGGTCATGGTTTCAAATCCCAGGGAGCGCACGCAAATCCTAACCCTTCTAGGGTCATCTGAGTTGTAAGGCTGTTTTTAAAATGGGCTGGGCTGGAGTTAATGACCCCGCCGGCCGTTGGCAGTGCTGGAAAGGTGACGTGTGGTTTTCCTCCCCCCCTCACCAGTGCCGTCATCGTCACGCACCTCTGCACTGCCAGCACCTTCTTCACACTGCTGTCATGGTTGCCAACCTTCTTCAAAGACACCTTTCCAGATGCTAAGGTAAGTTCCGGAAGCTCTCCTTCTTATAGAACACTTTTTAAAAGCAAAGACATTTCTGGGAATTCAGCCGTCAGCTTTTCCGCTCGATGTTTAAATGCCAGCCCCCCCGCAGATGCGCTATAGAGTTGGTGTAGAGGCAGTGCTTGCAAGTGTCCACCAGATGGCGTAGCGGTAGAATTTGCAGGATCTGGTGCAAAATCCCGAGAGTGGGTCAGATCAGGTCACTGCGCCAGTCAGAGGACAGGCCCTTGAAAGTATGTGGCTCAGCGAATTGGCTCTCTGCGGTGGGTCAAATCTCTGGGTCAGCACGCTGATGTCACCTTTGGGCCCTGCTTTCACCAAAATATGTATGTCACTTTGGGTAAAAGTTTCTATTGAATGACTAAATGTAATAATTTCTCATGTTGAACATGAATAAAATGTTCTGTGCAGCAGTTCTAAGAATGCTTGTGTGTAATTATTCCTTAATTGCTCATTGTTTTATTTGTGTGATGCATAGAGTTGCCTGCCAGTCCGCAGTTGAAGCGACATGCCCCGTGTTTTTGCCATCGGTGTGCCCGGCCGCTAGGCACGGTCTCCAGAGAATCGCTATGGTAACCGGCCTTCTGAATGGGGGCGTGTCCCGTTTTCAGGGCTGGGTGTTCAACGTGATCCCGTGGTTCGTGGCCATCCCGTCCTCACTCTTCAGCGGCTGTCTCTCGGACCACCTCATTGGCCAAGGTACTGGGGCCGTGGTTCTGATGTCACCTTTGGGCCCTTCAGCAGGGTATGTTCCGATCCGATCCGAGTCTCACACGACTCCTCTCTGTGTCCCAGGGTTCGACACTGCGGCTGTCAGGAAGCTAATGCAGGTGGGTGCGGCAGTATCCTGCATTTAGGAAAAGGCAGCTTCCAGTTTTACCCGCTAATTTTCAGGATCGTAGATTTTTAAATAGTCGTCGTGCAGGGCCCAGTAACTCCAAGACTATGGCTTTCATTGGTGCACACAGCAGATGAATATATGCAATCAGATGTAAATACAATAGAAATACAAATACAACAAACCAATACTTGCACCTTATTTACATCAGAGGTTTAATAATGGCAGGAGTCAGAATATTACAACTAATGTAATGCAAAGTGCAACAAAGTACTGGAGAAAACAAGTAGTAGAAGAATTAG